>ML769348.1:135664-305741 GCA_009732865.1 Stipitochalara longipes BDJ | reverse complement strand
CTCCTTCGTAGCTAGCCTATGGAATTGAGCTTATTAGACTACGTACGCACTCCCATATGCCTCTGCCGTAGCTTAGATCGTCCGTGCCGTTACATTAGAATCTAAAGATCACTCCCGCCGGAGACGGCCTTTTAATAATACCTCACAGCGAGCTTGCGTACCTGACGGTAATCGGATTGGATTCGATTCAGACGGTAGCAGTTCAAATAGCCGCGATCCCAGAGATCTCGCGGACAGCCAGTGGAATCAGGGTCTGGTTCATACAGTAAACACTGGTACAAATCGTTGCGCGCTACGCAACGTCAAGGGGAGTAGAGAGACTCCAAACGACCCCCTCTGCGCAGAGGAAACTGCGGACAAGAGCTCGAGTCGGCGCCAGATCGCCACCGGAAAGACTCACTCTTCCAAAAACACACTTCTCAAATACACACTTCACAACCGAAACCCCTACGACTCCCCTCCGACTCGATGTCGATACTTCAACCTCCAGGAGATGCCACTGGCTCTGACAGATCCAATGGGACTCCCGCAACCCCTGGACCCTCACACCGAAGGCCCACCGAATCTTCCCGAGGGAGAGGAAGGGGCATGGCGAAGAAACAACGAGATGAGCGAGACTTTGAGACACCAGAGAGTTTACGCGGAATCATCCAAGGGCTGGAAGAGAGCCGAAACAGATCCGATAAGAAGATGGAAGACCGGTTTGAAATCATAATGGGTGCAATCAACCGGCTAACTCAGCGAGTTGACGAAACAGAGTCTCGAGCGCGTACACGACCCTCTGTTGAACAGTCCCCGACTCGATCCCTTCCTTCCGAAGCTGAAAGACCAACTCCCAACCCTTCTGATTTCCGAACAACCGTCCCCGAAGCTGGTTCCTCTAGAACAGCTGGCGCAACATATGATTCCTTCCTGCAACCCCCAAACCTCCGAAACCTCTACGAAACGAGCCCGACTCCTACCATAAACAACGCGAGATCAAAACTCACGGAGAAAATCGAACCTCTCGGCGATGGTACAGATCCCTCGTTCCGCCAATGGAGGATATCGATTCGAGATCGTTTCGTTGTCAATGCGGATCATTATACTTCTGAAGTCACAAGAAAGGCCCTGATTTGGTCTACCACTACTGGCTTGGCCCGTTCCTATTTGGAACCCCGCTACCAATCAGACCACCAAGACTTCAGGTCTGCGGACGAGATGATTAGGACGTTGGAATCCTACTTCACAACAGGGTACGAGACGGAGGAATACCGGAATCAGTTCCATGATATGGTCATGGGAGAGAAAGGTCATGCCAACGAGACCTTCCCCGAGTTCACCGCTCGATTTCGCAGTATGGCCGTACTCGGAAACGTATCGGAGGCAGACTGGTTCTACCAATTGTGGGATAAGATCACGCCGCAGCTGAGGAATGCCTCCACGGCATCAAAGCATCTCTGGAAACACAACTTCCAACAGATGGTGTTGAGCCTGACCTCAATTGATATGGAACGCCGCCGGAACTTCGACCGTAACCCCTCCTCTTCGACGCGGAATCCATCTTCTGGAACAAACAAACCATTAGTGGCCAACTCAAGCACCGCCTCGAAGTCATCTCCGAAACCCTTCCGACCCTTTTCTTCTTCTGGACCAGCCACTACGCCAAAGCCTCCCTCTGACCGTCCTAAGTTTTCTACAACCCCCATTCGACCGCCAGTTAAACCTATCGCCAAAGACGCCTGCTTCCTGTGTGGAAAGACTGGTCACTTCAAAGCCCAATGCCCCGAACTGCCTTCGATTCGCGCCCTGATTAGTGAGATCGACGAAGCCCATGGGAACGATCCCCGTGATCAGGAGGATGAGGACAACGAATCAGGTCCGGTTCGGGAGGGAAACGAAGAAGCCTAGAGCGAGACTCCTTCCTAGGCTTGCGTACATGTGATCTGTCTGGTTTGGACCTGTCTAGACTATTGGGTGGCACTCAGTTCTTAGTTTCTTGTTCTCTTAGTATGAATGGATGCGGAATTGATCTACACTCTTTGGCAGATACTGGAGCAAATGGTTTCCTTTTTATCAACCGTCCCCTTGCTAAACGACTCTCTCAGTCGTTGGGCACCCCGATTCAGAACCTACCATATGCCGTAACGGTAGGAGGTTTTGACAGCAAAACCCAAGTTTCCGTGAATCAGTTTATCCGATTGCACTTGACTATTGATGGTCGTCGGATCCTAAACTGCCCCTTTATTATTCTTGACTTAGGGAATCAAGACGTGATTATTGGAATCAAATGGATGAGACGCTTCAAGGTGCACCTCGACCCTGAGCACAATCGTCTGATTTGGCCCTCCGATACCCCTCCGAATGCCCACCTAGCTAGAGAGATCAAGCTGCCACACTTCTCCTCAAAGCTACAAGCCCGGTTTCCCAACCACCAGCCTGACGCGAACCGTAGGGACGGAATCATGGAAAAACAGATAAGTCGTCAGAAGAGGAGCCGACTCGGACAGATCCCCATTTCCCTCGTACGCAACGTATCACCCGATCCGAACGCCCTTCGAATCAGCCCTGAACCCCCTCCTGTCCAGCTGCCGAGAAGCTACAAAACTGGGAACTGTACGACGCTCGAAACCCCGAAGAGATCCCCCGCTGGAACGGCTCAGACCATCGATATATGTCAGATCTCAGCCAATGCCCTCCATTTCAATATGAAACGACCAGGAACGGAGTTCTTCCAGACGAGTATATACGAGCTGGACCGCATTATTAGCGAACGCTTGGAGAACGAAGACGCAGAGACCGAAGCCCTATTAAACGAACGTTTGCCCACCGAATACGCTCAGTTCCGGGACGTCTTCAGTAAAGTAGCGTCAGACCAGCTACCACCTCACCGTTCGTACGACCATAAGATCCAGCTCGAAGCTCCTTTACCCAACCACTTCTCACCCCTATACCGTCAATCAACTGAAGAGCTCAAGGCCACGAAACAGTACCTAATCGACAACTTGAACAAAGGATTCATCGTTAATAGCTCAAGCCCTTTTGCTTCTCCGGTACTTTTCGTCAAGAAGGCAAATGGGAGCCTGCGTTTCTGTGTTGACTATCGAAAACTGAACTCTCTAACCCGAAACGATCCCTACCCGATTCCTAGGATCGATGAATTGATTAGTCGAGTATCAAAAGCCAAGAAGTTTACCAAACTCGATATCCGTCAAGCTTTCCATCGGATCAGAATGGACCCCGACTCGGAGGAATATACTACATTTAGGACTCGCTACGGAGCGTACAAGTGCAAGGTCTTACCTTTTGGACTCTGTAATGGCCCGGCAACCTTCCAAAGATACATGAACGACGTTCTAATCGACTATTTGGACGAGTTCTGTATCGCCTACCTAGATGATATTTTGATTTACTCCGAGGACCCACTGGAACACGAAGAACACGTACGAAAGGTTCTGATTCGACTCCGAGAAGCCGGCTTGCAAGCCGATATCAAGAAGAGCGAGTTCAGCGTCGAAAGGACAAAATACCTTGGTTATATACTAACGACCAAAGGACTGGAGATCGACCCTGAGAAAGTCGAACCTCTACGGAACTGGATCAGACCTGTTACGGTCACTGGAGTCAAATCCTACCTCGGTTTCTGTGGATTTTACCGTCAATTCATCCGTAACTTTGGGCTTATTGCCAAACCACTTAGTACGATCACTCGCCCTTCTGAACCTTTCGTCTGGACGGAAGAATGTACGGAAGCCTTCGAAACCCTACGGAACCGCCTGCTAGACCTGGCTACACTTCATCATTTCAACCCCAAGCTGGAAGCTAAGCTAGAAACCGATTCCTCAGACGGAGTGATCGCTGGCGTGTTCTCTCAGCTACACCTCGATGGATTATGGCGTCCCGTCGCCTTCTATTCTCACGTCCTAGTCGGCCACGAGATCAACTGGGAGATCCACGACAAAGAACTATACGCCATCGTCGAAGCATTCAGGAAGTGGAGACCCGAACTCATGTCTGTTCAGAGCCGTATCGGAGTGTATTCGGACCACCGCTCTCTCGAGTACTTCATGACGACTAAGCTGCTCACAGCTAAACAAGTACGTTGGATGGAGTTCCTATCCGACTTCAATTTCCAGATCATGTATACCGCCGGGAAGAACAACCAGAAGGCCGATATACTTAGTCGAAGGGAACAAGACGTTGCAGCTCAAGAACTGGTTAAGAAAGACAGCCGTTCGAGAACTCTGCTCGGACCGGGGCGTTTAGACCCCCGAATCAACGCCGAACTAGCTCAGATCTACGTGGAAAAAGCGGTGAAGTGTATCGACACCACCCTCGCACTCCTGGAGCCAGTCGGAGACGATTCAGACCTGATTCGGGACCTACGAACCGACAATCGATCGTCTTTCATGGAAATCCGCGAGGAACTGCCCCCGGACTATACCATTAATGACGATAACCTTCTGCTATACCACAATAGGCTTTGTGTACGCCGAAACACCCCTTTGTGCACCCGTCTTATACGAGAAGCCCATGACCAGGTATCGAGTGCCCACCCCAGTGCCCGGAAAACGTACCAATTGCTGGCTCCGAAGTACTACTGGTCCGGAATGAGTTCGGACTGCAAGACGTACGTCAATAACTGTGGGAGTTGCAAGCGTTACCATTCAGATCAAACAAAGCAGCAGGGAAAGCTTAATCCCTTACCCATCCCCGCCTATCCAATGCAGCACTTGTGTATGGATTTCAAAGAATTCCCAAGGGATAAGCACGGTTATGACTCTATTCTAGTGATCATTGACCGTCTTGGAAAGGATTCGGTGACTATACCTTGCCACAAAACAATAGACGCCCGAGGCCTGGCTATATTGTTTATCCAGTGGATCTACCGATTCGGACACACCCCGGAGTCGATCGTATCTGATCGAGGCCCCCAGTTTATATCCTCGTTCTGGCAAGAGTTCTGTCGAATAATCGGTGTAAAGATCAAGCTGTCAACCGCCTACCACAAGGAAACTGACGGTCAGACAGAGATCATGAACCGTTATATCGACCAGAGACTGAGGCCTTTCGTATCTTACTATCAAGACAACTGGAGTGAGCTTCTTCCCCTTATGGACAGAGTCCAAATGACCCTCCCTCACTCGTCCATTGGTATGGCCCCGTACCGACTCAAGTTCGGCCTAGAACCAAGAACTAGCTGGGATTGGTCTACTCCTAAGTCTTCCACCCCTATTGAGAAGCTCAATCGAGCAGACGCCCTCGCGGTAGCGACTCGGATGCATAAAGCTTGGGAGATTGCTAAGGCAAATATGGAAAAGGCTCAAGAAACCATGTCCAAGAACGTGAACCAACACCGAAGGGAAATCGATTGGAAAACCGGTGATTGGGTATACTTATCAGCCAAGAACCTGAAAACTGATCGTCCAAGCCGAAAGCTAGCCGAACAGTGGAAGGGACCATTCCGTATTTTGGAACAGGTTGGAAACTCTTATCGACTAAAGCTCTCCAAGGGATCACTAATTCATGATGTGTTCGCCCCTGATGTTTTGACCAAGGATCCGAATAACCCTCTACCAGGTCAAGAACTTCCTAAACCCTCTGGAGAAGTGATTGCTGGCGAAGAGGAATGGGACGTGGATGAAATACTAGCTGTTAAGCTCACCCGGCAGACCTTGAAGTATAGAGTACGTTGGGTCGGCCACGATCCGGATCCTAACTGGTATCCTGCCTCTAACTTCATGGGATCACCGCACAAGCTACGTGATTTCCACTTGACCTATCCAAGACTACCGGGTCCGCCCCGAAACCTCTCCGAATGGATAACTGCTTGGGAAAATGGCACGGAAGATATGAGTCACTTGCAAGACAATAGGCCAATAGAAGATTCAAGGGGGGAAAGCATTGCATTGAGGGTATTTCCGCCATGAACGCCTCCGATTCCAATCCGAACGCCTTCCGAACATCTATTCTATTGAGTTCCTTCCATCATCTCCTCCCTAACACCATCCGATTCCACATCAGCGGGATCCTCTTCCTCATCGCTCTGCAGCGCATACGGAGCCTTTACGGGGGTCTTTCCAGTCGTCTTTCCATCACTTCCTCCCTTGCCCTTCTTCTGAATACGCTCCGAACGACGTCCGCCCTTGGTTGGTGTAGGAGCCGGTTCGGAGGTCTTCTTGAGCATAGTATCGGCCAGAACGTCAACAGAAAGCTCGATTCGATCCAGACCATCATTGATGTTTTGGGTCAGAGACTAAAGCGAGTCAGAACCGATTCGGACCCTTTTCGGAATCAACTTACCGGAAGATCATTTCTCAAAGCACGAAGTTCCTCCAGGATGGCGAAGTTGGTTTCAGCAACATTCTTGGGAGCCTCCGAAGCGACTACGGTAATGATTGCGTCCATGGCAGTAGCGGCAGCCATCACATCTTGAGGATGGTTGCTAAGCCGAAGGTCTTCGAACTCCTCATCACAAAACCACGGAATCTGCCCACTATTAGTATACTCGGATCTGATTCGGACTGGATTCGGATTACTTACTGGACAACAAGTGCTGTTCTGCGAAGTGCAGTACGAACACTTCTTCGAAGTCTTCTTATCGAATTGGCATTGGTGATCAGGGTGTTTCTTCATCATACGCATGCATCGAACGCAAAGGATCCGATGCGCCGCCTTCAGAGCGCCGGCAGGAAGAGGAAGAGGCATGTTGCTTGTGCTAAGCAACCACAGTCAGTACACCCAACGAATCGGCACCGACCAGACCAAGAAGTATACGTACCGATTGGAAGTGTTGTTGTTCTTGGAAGAAGGAAAAGCAGGAAAGATGGTGCGAAATGGGTTATATATAGCCAATTTTCGCGCTAATCACGTGCTATTGTTCGCTCTTGCTATTGTTGTCAAACAAGCAAACAGGGCAAACACCCCATATGGGACGAATGGTTGCTTCTGATGGTTATTTCGACCTTGGATTTACCTCCGATAGGCCCACGAATCACCTCCGACTACAGCTTGAGGACAACCTGTGTTCTGAAGGGGGGGGGATGTGACGAATAGCATTTGGGCACGTGCCAACGCGACCCCTGGTCCCTGCTGGAACTACACCTCGGACCCGATACGGACCCGTTACGGAGGGTAATCTTATGGGAGCTTAAATAGGGGTTCTGAGAACCTATTCTTTCTTCCCTCTCTTTATCTTTAGATTCTCCTTCGTAGCTAGCCTATGGAATTGAGCTTATTAGACTACGTACGCACTCCCATATGCCTCTGCCGTAGCTTAGATCGTCCGTGCCGTTACATAGCATAGGTAATATTAGGGCGAGAGCCCTTAGAAACCTATATTATATAGCCTATAGCTTCTTAATATAAGCTCTAGTTAGCCTGTAACTCCCCAGGTTACGCTGAAATTAGGGTATTTCGGTTATTTATAGGGAGGCTTATAGGCTTAGTGTCCCCTAGCCTAAACCTCTCTATAAGGCCCTGAATATACTCGCTCTAGTTAATATATAGTATATAATTAGAATAGTTCCAGCGTACCCGAATACCTAGAATTAGGGCTATATTCCCTAAGTCTTTAATTTCCCACAGGGCACTTATGCCCTTAATAACCTTCTAAATAGCTTATAAGTCACGTCCTATAATAACTATATTATCTATATATAGCCCTATTATTATACTATAATTAGTAGTAATAAAAACACTGGGCTCACTAAAATAAGGGCTAAACCCTAGGGTCTTAAGCCCTATATAGGCTTTAATATACTACTCCCTACCGGACTACTTAAGCCTATATAATAATCTTAGTAGGAGTAATATAGTACCCTTAGGGTACTCTAGAGCTTCCAGGGGACGTATATATACTATAGCATAGAGCTTAGAATATAGATAAGCGCTAATTATATTAATTTAATATATTTCTAAGTCCTTATAGGCCCCTAAAGCCAGTAGTATTCTTAGGCTTTCAGCCCTAATTATAGGGCTAAAGGTCTCTAAGAAATTATCTCCTAGTGTCTAGCTAAACCCTTGGGCTACTAGTCTAGCCTTATAACGGTTAATAAGGCCTATAAGCGTGTACTTCACTGTAAATACTTATTTATAGCTTATAGCCTTCTTTCTAGGGGGCAGTTTAGTGTATTTCCAGGTCCCGAGGGCCTATAGCTTAGTGAGTTCTTCACTAATTACTTATTTCCAATGGGCCCTATATATAGGGTCTCCCAGGGCTTTAGTATACGTCTTAGGGATTAGTGGTCCCTCTATAGTAGTATTAGTGTTATGCTATAGGCGCTGGCTACACTATACGCCTTTTGAATACTCTATAACTACGGTTAGTTCGGGATAATTATCCCCTGTATTAACTATAATTATATCCCCTTTAGGCTCTTCTAGTAGTCCCCGGGGCTCTTCCGGTACCGCTGGGCCCTATATAGGCTCTAATAGCCCTGTAATTATAGGGGCTTCGGGTTCAGCTGGCCCTGTAACTACCGGGGTTATAGGCTCTTTAACTGCTTTTATAGGGTTAAATAGTACTATTTCTTCCCCACTAAGAGCTTCTTTCTAGTCCTATTCTAGGCGTTCGTTTTCAATGAAAATAGGCGCTATAGACACTATAATTTAACCGCTTTTAGGCTCGTATAACTTATATTACCGGGAAGTGGGTATATAGCCTATAAGATAAGCCTTAACTATTATATTATCCAGTTTCAAGCGTTTTTCCTTAGGGATATAGGCGTAAGCTATATACCTATAGGCCCTTAAGTGCCTTATATAAGGCCTCCTACTAATATAGGCTTCTTCCGGAGTCCTTCTATTAGGCCCTATAGGGGTTTTATTCCACAGGTAAGACACTATATATATAGTTTCTCCCTAGAACCTTATAGAGAGGCTAGTGTTTAATAGTATAGCCCTAGCTATTAATATTAGGCTCTTATTAAGATATTCTAAGACACTGTTCTATTTAGGGGTATAGACTATAGTATACTTAAATTAGACGCTATAATCACTCAATAATAGGGCCCCTAAGGACCTGTATTCTAAGGTATTATTACACTATATAGCCCTAATCTTATGCCCTGATTCTAGCTTAACTAGGCTCTTATACTATAAGAATATAGTGCGTAGCTAATCCCTAGATTTAATGAAGTATACTTATAATTTCTGGGTATAATTATTAGTAAAAGTAAGGATATAGGTACTTCCTTCTAGTGTAAGTATATTATAAGGGCCCTAGAAGTCACTGTGGACTTATTCCAGGGGAGTTATTCCCCTCTTAGGGGCCTTCTAGTTAATTACTCTTATTATTTTAGCCTTAATACAGGCCTTACAGGGCTCCGGCAGTACTATAATAAGCTTATTAAGCCCTGAAGTTATAGCGTGGACCTCCCTAAGACTACTAGAGCTTAGGTAACTAAAATAATAGTACTAGAGCTATATACTAGAGGGGCTAGAGGCACCCTCTATAATAGTTCAGAGAGAGTTATAGGCTATTTCAGTCCTATTAGGGGTACTGTCTAGGGTATAGGCCCTGCCTAGCCGGCTTGTAATACTTACTAGGGTCCCCTAAAGTTCTATTAATAGCTTCTTTCCAGTGGAACTAACTATAGTGCGTATAGTAATACCCTTATCCTAAAGCTATAATATTAATATTAAGCTGCCTATAAGCTTAGGTATATATAATACTCCAGTGAGCCTTATAGTGCGTATAGTGTCCCCTAGGGCCACTGTTAAAAGTATTATTCCCTCCGTAACCCCTAAAATATAGGCTCTATTCACTGTATTTACCTGTATAAGAGTATTAAGTACCCTATACTCAGTAAAAGCTTCTCTAAGGAAGGTTATATACCGAGAATAGCCTGAATTAATAACCTATAATAAGTCGTCCTTTCCGCTGTAATTGGGTTTTATTAGGGCTATTCAGCTGGCCTTAATAGCACTATTAGTATTTATTCTAGGCTTCCTAGGCCCCGGGGATAGGCCTCTTCCTTTATTAGGGGTCACTAGAGGCCCTATACTAGGGCTCTTATCTTTCTTCTTAGCCCTATAGTCCGATTTTCTATGGCCCTTCTTTCCATAGTAATAATACTCTCCCTGGAAAGGCTTTTTAGGGCTCTTAGGGCTCTTTTTATCTGTTCTAGCGCTTAGAATAGTTTCCTTTAGGGCTTCTTTAGGCCCTATACGCCTCTCGTACTCACTAAGGTATTCCATTATTATACTATAATTAGAGGCAGTTCCACTGATTTCTAACTATAATATTAGTGGTCTAAATTAGTTATCCAGGGCCCTAATAACCTAAAAGAATAGTGATATTTTCAGGGTATTAAATGATTTCTTATTAGGGTTAATAGCACTGATTTCGTATTATAAGGTACTCAGATTAGTGGCTATTATAGTGACTATAGTACCACGCTCCGGGGGCTTATATATAGTAAAAGCCTAAACCTTAGTACTAAGCTACTGAGTGCCCAGCGGGGTATATAGTGTCTTCAGTGCTTCCCACTGCTCCTTAGCTATACTAAGAAGTAGTATATACTATAAGGTACCCTGAGTATATAATCCTATGATTATAGTACTAGCCTTAGTGTCCTTGACCTCTATACGGTTACTAATAGGCCCTATAAGCTTAGCCTATTCTTCCCTTTTAGTGCCCTGAGCCCCTATAGAAGCCTCTTCTATAGGGCTCTTAACCCCTAAGCGTATAATATTCCAGAGCCCTTAGCTAATTAAGAGCCTCTATACCTGAATGCTCTAGGGCCTGTAATTAGGCCCTATAAGCCTAGTGATTCGGGGCTTTTCTACGCTAAAGTCGTCTTCCATAGTATATACTAAAGGTATTATTTCAGAGGAGTTATAGTGAGTTAACTCAGTGAGTTATAGGGCGTAGGGTAGTGTCTCCAGGCCTAGAACCTGTTGGTCTAGGGCACTAATATAAGTATTACGTGTAATAATTACTATAACTTAGTGTAGAAGGTGCTGAATTAACTGCTGTTCTATAGTGGTAAGTAGCCTGTATATATAGGCCCTGAACTCCCTAAATTACGTATATTAAGCCCCTAAATAGCTGAGCCTTTAGCTATATTGGTGACCCTGATACTCAGCTCTATAGGGGACCTTAGCCCCTATAAGCTTCAGCTCTACAGGGCCCTAAGGCCCTATAAGCTGAACGGGTTCAGCGTGGCTATAGTGGTAATTGCCACTGTAGCTTACGTAAGTACAGGGGCCTTAGCGCACAACAAAGTGCCACGTCTATCCGTAGCTCGTGACCTCACGACACAGAACATCGACGAGGTTGTACATGATAAGAAATCTCTTAATATTTGAGATTCGGTCTGACAGACTGGATTGTCGACAGCCTGGACATGCCGCGGGATCTTAGAAATTGCGATTAGCTATGTTTAATGAACCGATACTCCAGATGACTGGATAGTGCTTCATTTGCAAGCTTTAGTTATACAATAAATCAATATTAAACACCTCTACCTCACTCCAACCATGAATCTGCACCGATTCTGACGCCTGATGTTCTCTTCTCACGAAAGATCTTCACACGTTTCTCGGGGTTTGAGTTGAGGGACACCGTAGAATATTTTGTTAAAAGCACTGATAGAGTAGCACAATGACAAATGAGCGCTTGACGCGCTTCTCAGAGCTGAACCCCTTGAAAGCCAGTCTTTAATAATAGTGGTAATCTTACCTCGACTTTGCATAAAAAGAAAAGAGTTCGCAACTGTCATGCGTGGTTATTACAGATGCCCAAGAAACTTAAAAATACATACTATTGCTGATCGAAGCTACGCTAGGCACATGTGGGTGCAAGGAGAGATTCTGCCTCGAAAAGCACGAGTGCTAGTTCTGCATGGTGAGAGACGTTCACAGCCTGATATTCTGTAAAAGCATGTTAACAGCTTGGATCAAGGTGCCGCACAGTCTGGAGACTACATGCAGGTCAAAAACGAGCTTCCTTAGAAGGGTTCTTGAAAACTCCCCTGACCTCAATAATTATACTCCAGGAGGATTTGAGTTTTTCTGCCCCACTGCGCCACACCGAGTCACACCCGCAGACCTAGGACTCCACAGAGAAGATGCTGAGGATGAAAAAATGTGGTTTCAGATGACAAGGATGTGGACATCGATTTGAATGCGTGGTTTTGGGGCTTTGGTGAATATACCGAGGAAGTCAGGGGGATGGACGTCTCTATCAGGTATATGCTTCGCATTCTGGAAGTCGAAGGCCCATTTATTGGCGTCGTTGGATTTTCTACTGGAGCAACGCTAGCACTAATTCTGCTGTCTCTCGCGGAACGAGGCTCGTCGGCTGAGCTCACACAAATTTTGAATTGAACACTCTGGTTAGCCTAAGTTTTCACCTGATCTTACTTCTACATCTTTTCAATCCTGGCAGTTCCTGGTTTACTAAAGCGAGTCGCAGGTTTTACGGTCTCAGGCTTTCCACTTTGGCATCTTATGCAGTGGGTGTATACTATCCCACCCGCGGTACAAGAGCTTTTTCTACCCAAAGATACAGACTCCAATTCTGCATTTTATTGGGAAAAACGATATTTGGATTCTCGAGTCAGAAATGGTGAAACTGTCTAGAATGTGCAGGAATATTAGAACGGAGTATCATCCTGGTTCTCATTTCGTGCCTAGATATAAGTCGTGTCAGAAAGTTATGCTAGAATTCGTGACAGATCAGATGAAAAGACTGTATCTAAGTACTAAGAAATGCCGCGATTTCACGAGGTGTTTTTACTTCGTAAGTTAGTGAAAGGAGCAGAAGGCTTCATTTGGACTATTTATGTAAATGAAAATTCTAGTCTAAGCTTTAAACTATGCAATTAGCACTTCTGAACAATTTTCCTCCTTAAAATTCTCGCCGTTCATAACTCCATGAAGATAGCAATCTCCAACCAGTTCATACGTCCCTCCATCTATTTTGCATAGCATCATAGGCATCTTTACCCCTTTCAAAAGCCACCCCTCATCATCCACTTTGGAATCTCCAGGCATTAGCCCTAAATAACCGGTTTCCGTCAAGCATAGTCATTTTCTACTGTAGCCACGATTGGGTTGAAAGAATCAGGTGGATGCCGCTTCGGCATGAGGATCCGTTGCAGAAACATGCCGACGAGTTGGGGAATTGTAACAATCCAGTGATATCGAACAGGTACTATTGTCAGTTTTACTTTCCGCAGAAATTGATGGGAAGATTTTCGCCAAATACGGAATTTTGCTGGGGATGAGTCGAAATCTGGGTATTTTCGATTTGCGCATAAAGTTGTCACAAAAGCTGTCTCGAGGGGTTCACTCGTGGAAGCATAGACCGCATTTTAGTTGTCTTGTTGGCTGCCCAGTGCCATTTGATACCATAGAAACACTGCATCTAGCTGGTTCGTCCTTGAGCCTACCGCACCGAAGGCAGCCTTCAATATATCCCCCAAAGATGGAGCGCTCTGAACAACCGCCTTGACGTCTCGGCGGTATTTTGCCTGAGCGGCTTGGCCTGATTGACGGTGAGAGCATTTTGCTTCTCCACAAACTCTCCTACGCTAAAACCGGGCCTTTGGATAGATGCTGGATAGAGAAGCAAGTCTATCTAGGTGGCAGCCAGAGGCTGTTAGAATATTGCTTTCGTTAAATGACAGGTGGTCGTCGTTTGTAGCAGATTGCCCTGTTGCCATGTAGGGAGAGTCTGAGAGATTCTCTGTTTCCGCCCAGACCCAGAGAAGGGAATCAGTTGTGGAGGTATCTGGCCAGTCCACAACCCAGGACGGAAGAGTGTGAGAGAGCTCGGTGTTGCCACGTAGAATGGAGAGGAAGTCCAGTATCTCAGAACATTCTAAGAGTGACTTCGCCAATCGGATATAAAGCTCTTTATGGCTGGAATGATAATCCGGAGCCAGGTTGATAAGGGCAAGGTCAGTATCGGTCAAGCCTATGAGAGCAAATATCTTGTCTCGCAGGTCCGTGCAAAGACGGCCTCGAAATTTGAAGAGTAGAGATGACAGGTCCAGGCTGACCTCTTCCTTCAATACATCCTGAGTAGCGCTCTTGTCATTTGATTCTTCAGCCCTAGCTTCCTCATTATGTTCTCCTTCATAACTACCTTTATTTTAGCTGGCTTCCTCGCCGCTGGCCTGGTCTTTACGGAAGGTGATCGTAACTGACTTGCTTCTCCATGCGATCTTCTTGCATGTGTACCTCTTCATCAACCTCCTCTTGGCCAAATCCCCAGTTTGTTTTTCGTCTTGTTTCGGTATCTTGGCGCAGAACGACGATTCCCCAGACATTCTGTACTAGGTCTGGATCCACCTCGTCAAAGTTATCAAAAACGAACATCGCAATCCAAAGGCCAACCACAAATTGATCACAGTCCAATGTTTGGTGGCCAGATACTATCAGCACGGCATTGGAGGTGCAAGTGATGGAGACGAGCAAGAAGAAAATGGGCGTGGACCATCCAGACACGCTAACCAGCATGAATAGTCTGAAAATAGTGCAGCGATTCAAGTGTTGTTCATTGTACGAAGTGCAAAGTCCCACACGCCGGAACATCAGAGTCCCGTGCAGAACACTGGTCAAAGGTATCAAAATCTTCGCATCCAGTTCTCAAAACCAGTAGAAATTTTTTGTGTACGTTTATTCCTTTTAAACAGGCCGCCTTCTCAGCTCAAAATCAAGCAAACAAGGGGACAACCACGATGGCTACATTTTCCAACCTTTCCTAGTCGTACCACAATACGCCTTTTCCATCATCAACTTTCAGGACGCCCATGTATTTGTATGCCGTAGGAAGAATACGAACCTAGCCAGGAACGAGAGACCCATCGGTATCACATACATCTGTAAACAGAATAAGAGTTAGAAGCCATGCATGAGTGCAGAGAGGGAGAGAAAGAGATGTATAGTGGGAAAGCTTGTGCGGAGAAGGAGACCTACTTAAGCGGACACCGGAGGCTTCACAGCCTGAAGGGCGCCTACCTGCGATTGTTGTTCGCTGATAGGGGTAAGTCCCGGCGCTGTATTCTTCACAGGGGGTGGTGCTGCGATGGCTAAAGCAGCTAGCGCGGAAAGAACGAGAATGTTGAGTTGCATAGTGTATTGTTGTTGGGTTTATGACTTGTGTGGTTTTCTCGGTCTGCGATGTTGATACTTATGAATTTGACGGAGGGAGTGTCTTTATGGAACCTTTCGCAGACATTTAAGTCGTCTTGAATGCCTCTGCGGTCTGACCGAAGTTGTGGTTCACACTTCATGACAGGAGAAGTCTCAGCATAGCCGACAGTTACAGCAATTTTCAATAAGTTGAGTTTCCATTGAGCTGTGCATTTGCAAGCCTCAGACGTCCCTCGCTTAGAGCAACAATGCGTAAGAGCGAATCGCCTGACTGTTTATCTGCAATAGGTAAAGTTTTACTTTTGCGGCGTAAAGGCTTGGCCTTGATTTGTTCTTGTTCAGGCGTGACAGCAAGCCTCTTATTGAGCTTTCGCTTAAAAGGTCGATTTCCCGACAATTGACCGTTTTTAAACAGCTGAAAGCGGGATCTTTTCCCTAACACTTCGTATCTCGGTTAGGCCGACAGCCACAACTATGCCTCAAACGGGAAGGATTTGGATCTAGGCTCCCGAGTGTTTCTTGATCTGAGAAGGACAACGGATTCCACACATATCGAGCTGAGCGAATGCAATGCCAGCAAAGCACCGTCCGCGGAGACGTGGAGTTACCGATGTGAACTTGGAGACATCTTCGTTTCCCAAACTCCCACCAAGCGCAGAGCGACTCGCAGACCGTGGTACGCAGCAACTCTTGTGCTCTTTCGACTCCTTTGGAAGGTAGCTAGGCTTGGAATCAACGTCTTCTACTTCCTTTCGCAATCACCATTACCATCTGATTCCCGTTTTCATACTTTACTTTTATTTTCCTCCTGTCTATTTGAGGTGCTTTCTGATCGTTCGCATACCCGGGGATATGACTATCTTGATATCACATCAACAAATTCCAGAGGCCTGGTACAAATGGCTTCAAAGTCCGTGATCCCGGTACCGATCAGACCGTTCATCTTCAGTCTTCTGGTGATCTCGAGCTGGTCAGTCAAGGGCTTGCATTTGGTAAACCATGTTCGATCTCTTGGGCTCTTGGACTGGACAATAATCCTTCCCCTTCTCCTTCTTGAAGACATCTTGCTCCTAATAATAGGGCGCGTTCTCCTAGGACGTTCTTCAAGACGATGGAAACAATTCGATTCTGGGTCTTTCGGCCTGATTCTTGCGCAAGTACACTTGCTTGAGTCTACTGTAGGATGTCTGCTAATGCTGGGTAGAGTGATCACCACTACTTCGGCTGCGATGGAAATCGTTTTCTTCTGGGAAACAAGTGCCGAGATAAAATGGAGCCATGCTGGCATATTCCTAGATGACCCGGAAGGCATGAAACTCCTCTTTTCTGGCGCGAAAAAGGTTTTCATGGTGCTTCTAATACTTCTGGTTGTGGCCAAAGCGAGTGGATCACTTCTGTACGACTGTGTCGGGTTCAGTCTAGACTTCGCATGTTCATTTTGTAAACGAAATGTTGACAAGATCATCTTGGGTCGACGGTCGCTACAATATGACGACGAAGAGAATACCCACAGAGGACATTCCTCCAAATCGATCCGCGAGCATAACCCTGCCTCGAACAGCTGCTATCAAAAAACGTATCTTTTTGTAATTTTTGAACTGTACGCCATTGCCTCAGTTTGGTATATCTCGAAAACATCCACGCCGTATAAACACCTGATGGGAAGTCTCCCTTTCACTTTGATTGGGAACTTCGAGAGGAACGACAATGAATTCTGCAGCGTCGACAAAAATCTTTTTCGAAGGCCCTTTCCTCTTGCTGGGTATTCTTCCGGAGAATGGGCTCCTTGGAGCTTCACCTCAGGAAAAGGAAAACCACTGCGCCATGTAGATTGGTTGCCTACAGAACCATTGGAAGGCTTTCAGCGTTGGTATAGCACGGGTGCTAAGGCAGAAAATCCCTACGAACCAAGGTATGATCCATTGAGGATTTCGAATTCAAAGTCGCCCGTATTGGATACACTACAGGAAGCTTTCCTAGAAAATAATGTTGTCATAAAGAATGTGTTAATGCTCACAATGGAGAGTACACGAAAAGATGTTTTCCCCTTCAAGAAAGATTCTCCTCTTCACAACATGATCCTCTCTTCTTACGAAGCATCTCCAGACCCTGAGCTACCTGGGCTTCTGGCGAACATCTCACGCACGTCTGAAATCTTATCTGGTGAATCAAGCGGATTTGAGTCCATAATTACAAAGGAAAATCCTCGGAACTGGAAAAATCTGGGTAGCAATTTTGGGGGTCTCAACGTCAACGGCGCCATATCCTCAAGCACATACACTTTGAAGAATCTTCTGACAAGCCACTGTGGTGTAGGAGCTTTACCCGTTGATTTTGGGACTGAGGCCTTCTACGACATTTACCGTAAGTTGATGGGGGACAAATTTCTTTCCTCTTCTGGACTGTTTCATGATATTCTAATAAGACACTGCGATCTCCCGAAACATTCCTTGTGAGGCAATTGCTGACTCCCCCCTTCCTAGAGCCATGTCTGCCGCACATTCTAGAGCTTTTCAACTCGCAGAAACAGTCGGTCAACAGCCAAATCAACGTGGACTTCCGCACTCAACCGTGGGACACAGCTTACCTGCAAGCTGCAACAGATCAGTTCGACCATCAATCGACCATTGTGAAGAAGATGGGCTTTTCCAACACGATTTCGAGGGAGCAACTTCAAGATCCGCAGTCGAAGTTCTATTCACCGTCGGAACCAGAGCTTAACTACTTGGGCTACTCGGACGCTCCGTTGAAGCCATACATAAAGGATATCATCGAGACAGCGAGAGACAAGGGTCATCGGTTCTTCACTTCTGTGCTGACGAGCACGACGCATTATCCGTGGGTACTGCCCCCAGCACTTGGGGAACCCAACACTTATATGGGTGGGAAAGGCTGGGTGAACCACAAAATGATGAACGACTATTTGAACACCATCAAGTACGCGGATGTCTGGTTAGCTGAGATTATGGATATACTTGAGGATACCGGAGTTGCTGATGAGACTCTGGTTGTTGTGGCAGGTGATCAGTAAGTCTTCCCTCCCTCTTGAACACGCCACGTTGCTAAAGAAAACAGCGGTTTTGCTTTCGTAGAGGATGATCTGAGCTACAGTGTCTACGATGGGGCACATATCAGCAACTTCAAGATACCGCTGCTGTTCCACCATCCCAAGCTGCCGCGTGTGCAATTGTCGATTAATGCAAGTACGATGTCCATCCTTCCCACCATTCTGGACTTGCTTGTGTCCTCACACAGCCTTGATAAAGTAGACGGAAACATAGCTTCCCACCTTCTAAAGGAATACCAAGGGCAGTCTCTACTGCGCGAGTTCAAGACCGAGGAACACGGCCGTCAAACCTGGCACATCTCCCTCCTGAATCCCGGCGGTTCCTTCCTGGCTATCTCCTCGGCGGCAGTTCCCTGGCGCTTGCTCATGCCTCTTTGTAAAACTGCCATGCTCCGGTTCACAGATCTGAGTCGATTTGAGATGGAAGAGGAGAAGATTGGGGACTGGTCGATAGATGGGCTGAGGATTGCTGTTGCCAAAGATTATGGGGAAGCTGCAGCTCGCTGGGCTGTCGATGCAAAGGCTGTTGGGACTTGGTGGTTCTGGGAAACGCGCAGACTGTGGAAGTTCGGTGGTACCAGTCGCCAGAAACACCCTGGGTATCCAGAGTTTTTGTATGAGCGACTTCAAGTAAATACTACTAGTGTAGAGTGAATCATGCGCAACATTTCCAACTAGGAACCCCTTTTCGGCTTCTCTTTGTGTTTTGCGGGCCTGCATAATTACGATCTGGCTCAACGTCCTTTTTCATTTCGCTCTGATGGATTTGATAGGTTTCCTTTCCTCGAGGCAGCGAGGCTGGCTTCAAAAGAATAACGAAAAACAAAACAATGCTATTTCTTTTACTTCTAAGAACCCGTAACTAAAGTGTTACTATATAACATGCTATAAATTGAAATCATCATCTGGGTTTGCCCCGTTGACATAATTAGGGTTCGGTATATTCGGATTCAGAATATCGTAGAAGTAATCTACTGCGGGTAACTGCTTCATTCCGGGTTTCTTCTTCGTCACTTGGCGATATTTATCGAAGTCGATAGTATCCTCTAGTCTCCAACGCTCCAAGTTCTCGAAGTCAATACACTACTTATTTATACTAAAATCTAGAAATGGAAGCTCGTATTGCTCGACCCAGTAATATGTAACAAGATTAAAATTGCCACCGCACTGAAGCGCCTGTAACAGGATATCAAGACAGTGGCTGAGATGAACATCCCATAACGGATTGTTCGGGCCCTTAGCAGCTGCCGGGTAGCGCTCTGGATAGGCAATTTTGCGGAGAGAATTTAGGCAGTGGAGTTAGTGAAAGAGATCTGGCGCCGCCACATAAGCATCATCGCCCAGTCCCCAATCCTCGTCCTCAAGTATGACAGCGGTAGATAAGTCTTTGCCCATTAAGCGTATTTGTGCTGATGTTACAGGAATTGCCCGCGGAACTGCCCAATCATCCCAAATTCTGTCCGACTCATTGTCCAGCCGCCTAGCGATAGAGAGAGGTTTAGGTGGCCAGAATGTGCCATTCATCTTTCTCGTTTCGGTCTTAGGAGGAACTAGGTCAAATAAAGGACCTGATGTGTATCGAGTCAGTTCCTCTCTTTTTATCTTGGGTTCTTCTCATAGAGAGAGGAATGTTGCCATCACGTACTATAACTCGATGTTTGCCTATATTGCCTGTTGAGGAGAACATAATTATTGTAAAACCATATTCCAAAAAGCAAACTAGATGTAATAAAGAACAAGAAAATGAAAGAAGATACGACAAGTGTCAACCTACTCAATCGTCTTGGCGGAAACTTTGGCGTGGCTAGGCCTATCAGGAATACCTGACCTTCATCATCATCATGGTCCATTGTTTCCGAATAGCTTGGGCCATGCTTGAGATGTAAGCCTTCATGAAATTCGAGAGGAGAGTACGGACTGTCCTACTATAATACTGCCGTTCAGTTCCAGGAGAACTAGTAACTTCCCAGTGGGTTGCCAGCAGCGCGTACCCTACTAAGCTTCACCGACATTATCTATGAGGCAAAAGTGGTTTCAATTCGTGGCAAGGAATTGTTTCTCGAGTATTGACTGAGGCGTAGTAAGGAGGCATTGATTGTCATTATAGCACGAGGCACAAGGCGGCTAGGACGGATCGATGTAGAAACTGTCGACTGCAAGGCAACCTAGAAATGCCGAATTTCATTTGATGTGAATTGCAACTGCCGAGTGAATATTAAGTGCTGTGCCGTCATAACGAGAACGCTCTCTCAGCCAGTCATGTGGAACAGAGGAATCAATAGCCGCGTATCACAGCCTCTGTCTCTGGAGGCACAGGTGGCACGAGTAGGCCAACAACGCTCGGCAATTGGACCTCGTAAGTTGAACCACTCACAGCTGTTGTACGATCTCCCAAGTACTGACCTCATAATCTCCTCCATATTTATCGAATTTCAAAAATGAACGACGATGTAAGTTGAATGTAACTAAAAGATCTAAGGCCAGGGCAGGTGTTACAGGAGTCATCGGTTTCAGTCCACATAATCGAAATTTTGTGACCAGCCAAATTTCCGAATTGCTTTATATCTAGAACTTCGTGTGCCTGTTTAGATGACTTCTAGCGTTACTAACGAAACCCTCTGACTATAGAGGTCTAAACCTCAAGTTTCCGCGGTATATACTTTGATATCGATCGGCATATAAGCAAATAGCGTCAATCCATAGCACTCTTTCCTCGTCAGGGTACCGGAGGTCTCGCAAGGCAGATTTCAGGTTTTGTATTACGTGAAGCTGAGAGTTGTTGCATGTGATGGGCGAAAGGGCGGAAGAGTCACCTCAGCAGTATGACATTGCTTCATAGTCTGTAACTCCATCTGAGATACTCATAGACACGTTGATCGGCTCGGATTCCTTCCCGGGCAATAGGTAAATCAAGCGAATTCTTCCTCTAGTTATCTTTTTTCCCTTCGAATGATCGTATGTGCCAGAGGTCAAGGCGGTGGAAAAGTAGACTCCAGACAATGGTTCGTATTCCAGTTTATGTTCATCCAAGCCAGCGTCACCGTAGTTTGATGTTGGACGTAGAAAAGCCTTCAAAGGTTGCTTTCGGGTGATCTCTTCCGCAGATGGCACGACTCTGCCTTTCCGTATCGTGTAAGACTTCTTGAGGTCGTGAATCAGTTGATTCGTGGCTTACACAAGTACTGTCCATGTAAGGGTTCATCCTTGACCTGCGCAAAGGAGCGAGTCAAGCCTAAGTGTCGGATGACGATAGGCCCGCGATTTGGTAGACTTTCGGCGACTTCTGAGTAAAGGACACACACAAAGTGGCCCTCCAACTGACCTCTAGAAAATTATTTTTAGCAGGGAGTCAACAACGAGCTGGAGAAGAAAAGGAGAAAATTTCAGGTCGGTCAGATTCAGTAGTCGGAAGAATAGACACCGATTGGCCGCCATATTTGTAGTGTTTAGGGGCAGCGGCGGGTGCAGCCCAGTGAAACCTCACCTTTCAGAGGGTGCGCTTAAGCGAATTGACTAACCCACAGCCTGCAATTGAGGGCCCCACGGTAAAATACTAGCCAAGCAGGGCGATAAAAGGCAACGCGGGTGTCAATCCCGTGATATCGGTGACAAGTAGCGTGTCGTTAGTCGAATCCGAATTGGTGAGTAATTTAGACCAGCCGACGTATTTAGCGAGATAGAAAGGTGGGCCGACATTTATGAAGCAACCACCATGCCGATGCCCGAATTGTCTCTCGAGTAAGATAGAAACGAGCAAAATTGACACAGATGTGTTCTGCAGTACTTTTTGAGATTGCTTCGAAGCGCGCTATAGAAGTTAGGAGTTAAAGGGTCATATGAGACGCTTGTGAAGATTCGGTCCAGAGATAACCATCCAGAATTCCTCAATCCTCCCATACGGTATACTTGCAAGCAAATGGCCATATTTCCCGAAAGCTAGAGATTTAGTCATGCTAAGTGAAGAGCAGATATTATATCAGGGATTGAAATGCGACTTTCAGAGTCTCTTCGCAAGTTCATTTTGTGGCCTGCACACGATTTGTTATGGCCAGAAGACCTGACAGCCCCGATTTCTCGCTCTCGTAATGATCTAGACTTGCCTTATTCCCCAACTTAAAGCCATTATGAATGAAATTGAAGTAGGTACAAAGCCCGAATACTCGCGTATGTAGTGAGATGGAAAAGTGGGCGCAATAATATCTCAGATGCTCGAGAATGCCCCATTGGCGGACAGACAGATGGCGATGACCAGACAAGCATGAGAACGTTTAAACAGTGCTAATATCTGGTATCATAATTGTTATTGTGCATTTATAACTTAATCATCGAAAGCAAATTCAATGAACACTACCCGCTTAGATGCGAGACAAAGCGCAAGATTGCCTTCATGAACATAAAAGCGGGTTGGTCGATACTCTGGAGGAAGCCAAAGAATCTTTTCCGTACCCCAACATACCCAATCGTGGTCGATGGATACAGACCGCCCAGACTTCAAGGAGGGAATATCAGCACCATTTGATGAAATGACAGATTGCGGCTGCCCGTTTGTTTGGGAAACCGAACTATCTGCAGAGAACAAAATTTTGTGGCCCTTATCAGGAAGCTGAAAGGTCTGCACCAAATCTCCTGAATTGGCATCCAAAAGCTTGACGTCTTTGTCACAATTTTGCATCGCGACAAGTTTGCCGTCTGACGAGGAGGACAGCCCAGAAGAATACTTTGACCGGCCTTCAAAAGTCCACAATAATTCTCCTGATACTGTTTTCCATAGTTTCACAGAATCATATACTCTTGACGCAAGGAGGCTGCCGTCCGGCGAGAAAGTCAGCCGAGTGACAAATGATATGTGGCCGATTAGGGTCCGCAGCACTAATCCCGAGTGAGTGTCCCATAGCTTAATAGTGTAATCCCGGGCTGCCGAGGCGACGAGCTTCCCATCTGGCGAGATTGCAACCTCAACAATCCCTTTTGAATGGCCCTCAAGAATCTGCAGTACTGCCCCTGACTTTATGCTCCATATTTTAATGGCGCAGTCCAAGGATCCTGAGACGAAGACAAATGCGTCAGCCGATAATGCAGCCGTTTTTATTTCATCTGAATGGCCCTCGAGCGTCTGCCTAAGTTCTGCTCCCAAACTGGGGTCCCATAGCTGAACATCGCAGTTTTTGTTTGCTGACGCAAGAAGCTTGCCATTTGTCGAGAAGGCTATATTACGGATTGACCTAATCGACGCGTCGTAGAGCGAAGCTAGTTCTGTGCCTGAGCTAGGGTCCCAGAGCTTGATGGTCCAATCTGTCGATGCCGACGCTAGCAGCCTGTTGTTTTGCGAGAAGGCTATCGCATTTATAATATTCGAATGTCCCCAGAGAGTTTTAAGAGCCGCCAATGAGTTGCTCCAAACTTTCAGGTAGAAATTGTCTCGCGAATCTACCCATGCAAGTAACTTACCGTCTGGCGAGAGTACTGGTGGAATATCACTCTGGCAGTAGAACTTCTTGAGCAATTCCCCTGAGCTAGTGTTCCATAGCTCAATATTATACCTGGATTGCGATGCTAGGAGCCCGGCTGGAGAAAGGGCTAGGTATCTGATAGGATTTGAGTGGCTCCTAAACGTGTGGAGTAAAGCCCCCGATCTGATGTCCCATATCGTAATAGAGCCACTGCCAGATCCAGACGCCAGGAGCCCATTTGAAATTGTCACAACGTTTCTTTTAGAACGTTCTCTGCGCCGACGAACTTTGTGTTTGTGAAGTAACGCTCCTCGCCTAGCATCCCATAACTCAACTGTGCCACGGGAGTTTGCTAATGCGAGTAGCCCACCTGAGAAAGCTATAGTGTTACCAAAATATGAAGAACTCTCGAGCGTGTGAAGTAGTGCCCCTGAGTTAAGGTCCCATAGCTTAATCGTCCAATCAAGCGATACTGAAGCGAGAAGGCCATCCTCCGAGAAGGCCACGCACTCAACAGCAGCCGTATGGCCTTCGAGTGTTTGCACAATAGCGTTCCAATAAAGATCAACCTTTGGGAGCTTGTGTATCAATCGAGGTATACGATCTTCAAATTGCTTTCTCACGGTGCTCATGATCGGCGCGAACACGAGCGCGCTGCAGTAAGTTTGAAGGGGAGCTTGTTCAGTCCCACTCCGATTATAAAGAATGAATCGCTTTGCATCGTAGGTAAACTTCGCTATTTCCGAGCACTCGCGCTCCTAAATTCAAATATTAGTAATTCATCGCTTCTAAGGCACGTTTAGCTGTACCGTTGTGAGACCCTCTAAGGAAGAGATCATATAGACTCCCTCGGAAAGCTTTCCCATCCATGCAAGGGCCTCGAACCAGTGAAGAAGATGTTCTTTCAAGAACCTGTGAACTTTATCGTTGTCTAAAAGCTGCGTGTCGCTCTTTTGAAGATGGTGAGTCCAATAGAGGCAGGCATATTGAAGTTCCATAGGCAGGCAGCGCTTAATTCGACCACTTTCAACGTCGGCCACAAGCGTACCCGGTTTCTTTACGGCACAGATATCTTGCTTCAAAGAAGATGACATAAGCCGAATACAATGACCGGTAAGCGCTTGATGTGCCTCTTTATCGTTTACCCAGAAGTTTCGATCCGTGCACCTTTCCTTGTCGAGAAGGAAGTCGCGAAACGAGGGGTGGTGAATACGAAGCAGCTGAGCCGGGTTCTTGGGTATATCGAGAACAGAGTGTAGATCTGCTACTGACTGAGCGATGTCTTCGCTTGTAATGCAAAGCAGTTTGCTCAACGAGTGTAAAGTGAGGGGCGAGAGTAGAAGAATAATACTGCCAAGAATCTCTCTGAGCAAGCTGCATAACTCTTCCCTTTCCTCCGATGTGTATTCATCTGATATAGACTGCTTCAGAACCGTAATATAGATCTGATTGAGGTGCTTCTCCGGTGCGTTAGCAGAGCTAGCACTACTTGACACAATTGTGTCAAGTCTTTTGGGTGCAAATTGCCTTCCTTGTCGAATAAAACGACATACAGTTGCAGCCCAAATGAATAATCCACTTGCGCGTTGCACTAGACATCGGACAGCCTCGTCGGAGGGCCATTCAGGACCGAGAAAGCGTTCTTGAGCGATAAGTCTCAGATCATATTCCAGGAAAATCTGAATATCCTTATCTATGATAGGTGGAGAGATATTGTGAAGCACAAAGTCTTGGTGTTCGGTATCTGGAATGCGCAAGAACCCATTTCGAATCGGAACCTCAGGCCGGCTAGTTAACAATATTCGCAACCTGACATCCTCCAACGATCGCGCCTCAGTCAGGAGCTGTGGTATGATGCGAATGTTATTCTCGTCGCCACACTCATCAAGAGCGTCAATGACAAGAACATATGATGACTGAAGCCCATGGCGGTCCGACTTTAGCTTTGAGAGAGGTTCGAGAATCAGATGTTTCCACTGTTCACGGAGAGATTGATGGGAAATATCTTTGTGTTTCGCGACAGCATCGTAAATATGCTGGTGTAGAGTAGGCACACCACGCGCGAGCTGAGTTGCAATCGTGGTAAAAAGTTTGCTCGCACTTCCAACATCGCCACCACCTCTTACGAAAAAGAAGCTCGCGCCTAGACATCTTTTCTGGTCGTATGTACGAGCGACGGTGCGAGCAATGGTTGATTTCCCGGTGCCCGCAAATCCACTTAACCAAAAGATGGATGCCTTGTTTGGCCCATCAATCCAGTCGTATATCTGGCGTAGCAGATCAACTCGCGTGTTTGCCAGGCAAACAGGCTCGTGTTGTCGTTGGTACGCATTGAATGGAGCTTCGACAGCGAACGGCAAGTTAAGCTCACTCTCAAGTACATAAATCTCTCTTCGAAGCCGACGGAGTGCTTTCTTTTCTCCTTCGCCGTAGATCAACGGCATGCAGACGTCGAAGATCCCCAGCAAACAATAAGCTTTGTCTTCTTCTCGTGCAGTCCTACGGCTTTCTGCCCACGCCATCCGCTTAGTAACAGTGAAATCGGGTAAGGCACATCCTCGAAGCGCCTGGACCGCAATCCCTGTGATCTCATGCAGCTCCTGCTCCAACAAAACCTTATCCCCAAGCACCGTGCCCTCAACAGAGAAAAACTCGACAGAATGCGGTGCAATCAGCTCTTGCAATGTCCAGCCACGAGTAAACCACCTACTTCGCCGAAACGACAATTCCCACGACCTATTCTCGCCAGGTTCCGCCGAAACGTCTGCCAGGTGTACGTAACATTTCGCTGCATCTCGATACCAGCGGAACATGGAGTTGATGGCTTCTGATAACTCAGTATTATTCGATTTGTCAATACAGCATGTATCAACCCAGAAGTATTGCAGGTTATCTCGAGCAGCCTGCTCTCCGCAAAACAGAATCTTCCGGTATCCAACTTTGGACCTCGCCTGCTCGGATCCATTCGATAAGTCTTGGAAAGTGACCTCCTCCTCATCCACTCCCCAAGTATGCGAGAGTATCGCATATGGAGGGATGTTGTTGATAAGATCTCTGGTCAGACTGAGCCGGCCATCACGTGTACGCTCCAGCAGACGCATTATGTGGTGGGGACGGAGGGGTAAGAGCTCAGTGTCAAATTCTTCTGGCGACTCGCTGAACCAAGTTCCATTCGATGTAACAAAAATGATGATAAACAACTGGCACCAAGCTGAGCAGGGTAAAGTGTTCTGGGCATGAAGAGCCTGATGAGTTGGGATTGGGAGTCTGCTTTAAGTGTGGCGTGGTCTCGGCATATCACGTGATTCGCATACGCCTTTTTGCTTCGATGAGTGTCTATAGATGATAAAATATTATCATCCTCATCCTTTTCTATAGTGTCATCTTCTGTTTGAATCTCAATCGTTGCTTTCGAAGTGGCCCTATCACAAGGCTTTCCCTTCCACAAGAAATACAAGGGATACCTCGCTTAATTCTAACCATAACACTTAAAGAGTAGACCACTCGGATTTTATTCTATTTTAGGATAGTAGAAGCAGTCATAAAGAATATTACTTCGGTTTTGAACTTAACCAAATATCATTGCCGTCAACCTTGTGAGGAGGATAGCGCTTTGAAGTGGTCTCATCGAAGTACTTCGAGAATCCGCAGGGGTGCCGGCTGATAAGGCACCAATTCTATGGAAGCTAATCCTGAATGGTCCAGGTATCGACGTCCAAAGGAACACCACTTCTCAGCCGTGTCTCTGCGATCATACATGCCCACAACCACTAACATTCGACAAGAACGTGGTTCCCGCACCGCAATAGCATCCTTTGATCCCCTGTCATTGTCGAACATTTAATTCAAGCTACTGGAGGCAACTTATTGGGCAGAGTCGTAGTAAGGTTAACTTCAGTGGAGGTTGTAGCAGAGAGTCAGGTGTGTAGCAGCATCCAGGCATAGAAGATCCAGGCAGAAACAATCAAAACAACTCGCTTTGGGGAACTACAAATTTACCTGGCTAGTATAAGGACACTGCTTCGACGCCCTCGCAAGATATCACCAACAATATAGTTCAACCAGCCCACAATGGCACAATCTATCGAAAGGCAAGCTCAAAGTATAGATAGCTCTACACCCTCCCCATCGCGGGTTACACCAGAGATCAATTTTGCGATCCCACCAGTCCGACAAGTCACTGGCCTTCCTCCATTAGATCTAAAATTCAGATATAGTCGGACCAAGGTCTTGAAACGCAATGGCTCTTACGATCCCGAATTCTTCCGCTCACGAAATATAAATTTGGACGATTCGTTCTTCGAGTCTTTCGCATCCTATCACCTGAGGGCCGAGAACCTTCCTGTTATTGTGGATGGGTACGACTCTTCCTCTGATAATGCGGACTCTGACGAAGACGACGACGTCCATCGTACTAAAATGAAACCCTTGCCACTGTTCGATGGACTGGATGACAACGAACAAGTTGGAGGCTTGACGGAGAAAAGCCTTGAAGGTCCTTCGGGTCAGGTTCTAGCATTTCGAAAGCTGGTAGAAATGAACAAGAGTTTTGCGTTGGCAGAGATGCGAGATGAGTTGCGACTTATTAGAGCAGCGGGAACGACCAACAAGGAGCAAATGGCCCGAATCCGAAAGATGCTTGTAGATTTCGGTAAGATAACTTTGTTACGTATGAGAAGATGACAGTTTAAAGATAGTTCTAATCGTTTCCTTGTAGCTATCCTCAAAGATACGTCCATCAAAATGGCACTGGAACACGAAGAGCAGCGCCTGATGGAGTTACGTTGCGAAGAGCATGTTCGTCTCTACCCCCCAACACGTCGGAACACTGGTTTGTCTGTAGCAGAACAAGCCGCAGTAGAAGCTCAAGAAGCTGAAAGAGAAAAGAAACACGTCAACTTTGGGAAGCAACTCCTGGCCCTTAGTCAACCAGGTGGCTTTGCAAAATGGGCCGGAATTCGAACTGTTTCTCTCGACAGTTACTTGAACCGTGTTGTCAAAAACAGAACTCTGCGTCGGGCAGACTTCCCGAAACGATTTGTGGTTTGCATTGGAGGAGGAGTTGCGTTGATTGTGCCGATGGTGATCATGGTCTTTGATTCTTCTCTGACGAAAAGCTTGGTTACGGTTAGTGTGGCGACGGTCTTGATTGCGGCGCTTATTGCTTGGAACTCGAATGGAGAGCCTCATGAGCTTCTGGGTGCCACGGCTGCTTATGCTGCTGTCCTAGTCATCTTTGTTGGTTTTAATTCACCTTGAATTAATCAAGGGGCCTGAACATAGTGCCGTGAAGGAATTTCGAGTGAACACTAAATTTACCTTTCTTATGTAATGTTGAGGGAGAGAATTCCATTCTTCAGTCACTCGGCTTTTCCAAATGTGTTGAGGTTGTCAGGAGTTAGCACAGTAACACTGCTATACATCCTAACACTTTCGAAGCATTTAATTTCTTATATTACTTGTATTAACATCTCTAGATCACTAGGGCAGTTTTTAGATCAAGAAAGCTTTGTTGAATGCGAAGCTAAAAATAGGGGCCCGCTAGGATAGGCGAGCGGAATACTCGTCTCAGCCGATGTTCATGCTGCCCTTGTAGCCTCTTCATGAATTCTGTGTAACGCAAGTCACTAACTTTCGAAATCGCCATCCATTAGAATCAGTAAAAATCAAGTCTCTATGGGTTTACATCCCTATACGAGCGCCCAAGGCGTACTCTGGCCCATCAGATACACGAGATTCAGCGTCTGAAGTGCTGTGATAAGATAGCAAAGAATTGTAAAAGAGTATTCAGGTCAATCCAAAGTATAAAAGATGTAGCTCCAAAAGGAGTGAAAGCTGAAAGGTTACGGGATGTAGTGCACACCCACCGCATGCTCGCTTAAGGGAGGATCAGACAGGCACCTTTTCATTCCCAGCCTCGTCAGCTTCCCTCAACTCCCAGGCACAAAACACACGTACTTCTCTGGCTACAATCACTTTTATTGTCTTGCCCGTTACCTTTGCAAACTCCACAAAGTTTTATCTGTATTAACAAGTGAGTTTAATTGTGCCCCTTCCACATCCCACATTGCGGTTCATCAAGTGTATCTGCAGGAATGAAACAAGTGGCGCCGAAAGTTTTGCGATGGATTAGGGTTTATATAGCTGGAAGAACATGAAATTTTGATGGCGGAACTAGATGTTATGGCAGAGGTGAGAGTCATGGAAGTGATTTGGTGGTGGCGAGGGTTGCCAGATTGAAACATATTTAATGGATAGGGAAACTGCTTTTCGTTTTGGGGGTATGATGCTACGAAGCAAGTCGCTGGTCGATAGAAGGATTGAAAAGAGCCTTGCATGGCACTTGCGCATGCTTGGCAAGATTAGCGGGGTTAAGCTGGGTTAAGAGAGTCTAGTTTCACCATTAAAAAGAATCTAGAAAGATCTATTCCAATTGTGACATCTTCTCGCCAGCAGGTTGCTTTTTCGCATGTGGCTGTATGAGTAATCAATTGTAAACCTCCACCAGCTCTGGTGACCTGGCTGGTGTGGTGAGGTAATCAGGCTTCCCCGCCACGCCCCGCCAAAGTTACCATTGGCTTCACAGATCATCAACTTGTGTCTCATCAAACCTACATCATGGAAGAGGCCAATCAACCTGATAATCTATCTCCCAGCGGCCATCATGAGGAGATCATCAACACAGCAGAGGAGCACCACATCAACACCGTCGAGTTGCTGAATTTATTCTTACGCACCGGCCAAAGAATTGCACTTCAATTGGCCATCGAATCAGGGAAACTTGCGATCCAAAACACGCCAGATGGTGATCTCGACTTAACAAGGCGTCGAGTGGACTTGGGAATTTGCTTGGGGGAGCACTTTAGCATCACCAAAGATATTAACGACCTCGACGAAGCCATCAGAATCGGATATCAAGCTTTGGAGGATGTGCCGGAAAACCATGATGACCGAGCTCTTATTTTGCAGTACCTATGCTGTAAAGTAGGCGATAGATTTGCGCACACGGGAAATCTGAAAGATGCATACGAAGCCATCAAGTTCGGAGAATTGGCGATTAATCCTGCACTGAACCACCATGGCCGCTACGCACAAATGTTGAGTGATTTGAGCGCTTGCTTTGGAGAATTATTTGGAAGCACTGGAAATCTAGATCATATTAGTGAAGCTATTCGGCTTCAACAGCTAGCTGTTGATGAACTTGGCACTGCGCATGCCCATCGTGGTCTTGCTTTATACGACCTCGGCATCCGTTTCCGACATCGATACATGAGGACACAAAATTTGGAGGATCTGGACCAAGCAATACGAGCTGGAGAAGCATCTATGGACGAGAAATTTGAAGACGAAGAATACTCTAGTCATGCTGATTGCATATCCCACTATGCTGAATGCCTCCGGTACAGATACGTGAGGGAAATGGACATTGAAGACCTGGAAAAAGCTGTCGAACTTGGATACTCTGGCCTGGCTCTCAATCATCTACCTACGACTGAAAAAGCAAAATTCCACGAGAATCTCTGTGTTTGCTTTCAAATTCGATTCAAAGCCACAAAATCACCAACCGACATCGAAAAAGCTATTGATCACGGTCTGAAAGCACTGGAATTGGCTCCGAAGGCTTCACGTAACCAAGCCATATGTCTGCACAACCTTAGTGGATGCTACATGGTCCGATCAAGATTCTCTAACGTTACTGATACAGAGTACATCGACGAGGCGATCAAGTATGAGAAGTCGGCCCTCGAAAACACCCCAGCAGACCACCCAGATACTGCAGAGTACGTCCAAAGTCTAGGTATTTACTTCCTGAGAAGAGCTGAGATCTCTGGCTCTGTAAAGGATATTGAAGGTTCCATAGAGTATACACTGCAGTCACTTCGCCACGCTAGGGGCGTGCCGCTCACGCGTATGACCGCTGGAATCATAGCCGCTTCTTGTCTCGCCTCCTGGACAAAATGGACTCAGTCCTCCACGGTCTTCGAAGAGGCTCTCACAATATTGCCAAAAATCTCGCCTCGCACAAGAGCAAAACAAGACATGCAACATGCTCTGCAGCAGTTGTCTGGTGCTGCTTGCCGCGCAGCATCAGTCCTTTTGAAATCAGGACGGAAAGCAATCGAAGCATTGCAAATTCTTGAACAAGGTCGGGGCATTATTGCTTCTCTTGTCATTGATTCTCGATCAGAGGTTACCACTCTTAGAGACAAGCATGAGGACCTCTACTCTCGGTTCGCCAAGTTACGGGACACTGTATCTTCGCCACCTATCTACCAACTTTCAGGTACACGTACTTCCCAAGTAACGAGTGCCCGCTATATTCAGGAAACTTTGAGAATGGATCAGTCTGCGGCAGAACTCGACAAAGTTATCGAGGAAATTCGGCAAAAACCAGGCTTTGAGAGATTCCTCGATACTTTTGCTGAACGAGACATATTGCAGTTGGCAACTTCCGGCCCGATAGTCTATTATAATATCTCCAACATTAGCGCTGAAGCATTCATCATCACAAAGGAGAAACTGGAATATCTTCCGCTTCCAGAGTTTAAGGAAGTCAGTCGGGACAACATGCCTCTACTAGAAAATGAGAGGAGCGACTGGATCCGACGAGACGCAAAAATAATTAACAACACGGAAACGGACGATGATGACGCAATAGGAATCCAAAACGCGTCAGGAAATGTTTCTTCCGCAATGCAATTGCTCTGGGATAAAGCAGTACAACCTGTTCTTGCTAAACTCAAGCTCCTACGAGAGGAGCAGGAACCAACGGGTTTGCTACCCAGGGTTTGGTGGATTGGTGGTGGGCCCATGACAAGATTGCCGATTCATGCTGCAGGCAAACACTCCAACGGAGCTACGGAGAATACCATCAGCCATGTTATTTCTTCGTACGCGACGACATTGAAATCCCTTCAATTCGCCCGTAACAAAGCCCAGAGACAACCAACATCAGAGGGGCCAAAACTTCTAGTGGTCACAATGCCCGTAACACCAGGTTTCCTAGGGAAGTTAAATGTCGAAAAGGAAGTCGAGGCTATTCGATCCGCAGTCAAATCTCACGGTTCGGTCACAGTTCTCTCCCAGCCAAGCAAAGCCCAAGTTCTGCAAGAGTTTCGGAATTGTACAATATGCCATTTCGCTTGTCATGGTCATGCTGATGCGGAAGACCCATCGAACAGTGCTCTGTTCCTAGGTAACACGACCTTAGAAAAACTAACTGTCAAAGACCTGGACGCATTTCACCATACTGGTGCACAGGTTGCATATCTTTCTGCTTGCTCTACGGCGGAGCTGACAACTCGCACCCTGATTGATGAGAGCATCCATCTTGCCAGCACATTCCTGCTTGCTGGATTCCCTCATGTGATAGGGACTCTTTGGAAGGCTGAAGATAGTGCAGCTGTCGAGGTGGCTGGGGAGTTTTATAGAGAATTTGCTCAGCAGCCAGACGCTGGAGATGCCTTGGTGGCTACAGCGCTTCATCGCGCAGTTTTGAAACTTAGGAATTCCAGTGGTAATGCCGGAGATATCTCGAAGTGGGCGCCGTTTGTACATATGGGAGCTTGATTTTATTGCATACAGATGATGAATTTCCGGCTTGGCTAACGCATTCAGAGTGACTGCTTATATAATCTGTAATTCACGCTTTCATGTCCTGTTCTTTCATCATCCACTTTTGAAGGAGTGAATACATAGGAGTTCACATATAAAGAAACTAAAGTACATCCAACATAGTCGGCTAAGGCCCAGAACCCATGTCTCTACACACTAGACAGCGACAGTTCTGATCACGAGATTACGTGATATCCACGCATTCTCTATATCCATGATCTCCGTTGCCCTTTCTTTCACATTATCCTCATCCTTGATCTTCATACATTTACCAGTTGCCAAATCTTCCAAGCGATTCTGTTGGCCACGGGGAACTTCTGGCAGCTGTTCGCCAGGGGCGAGATATTGCCTCAACTTTGGTAATTCCAGAGTGTGAAAAGATACTACAGGTCTAGCCGTAACGAATATCTTCAGGACATCCACAGTTTCTCTAATTCCTTTATTAGCCAGGAAGTGAGGAATCTCCATGCCGATTGTCAAGGTCTTCTTGCCAGATTCTTCGGCCGCGCTTTTCTTCGGTTCCACAATGCGGTAGTAGCCCGCGCCACCCGTTTGGAGGAGGCCTTTCACTTGCCAGAGTGGAGTGAGGTTGTATATCGAGAGATACAATGGCATATAACTGGTGTTTGTGAAAACAAATTTGAAAATTCCGCCGTCTGGGATTGTCAAGGCTCCTTCTTCCATCACATTTTTATTTTCGTCCTCGAAATGAATTGTGAACCCCTTCTCGAGGAAAGGCGGCGACAGTCGGTTCTGAATGCTTTCGATAAATTTGAACCTCGCCACATGATCCATCATGTCCGCAATATCTTTGAATGCGTTGTCTTGACTAGTTTGAAGCGCCGGCAGAGTCTCAAGTGCATCTAAGGAGGCACCGAGTATTTCCAGCTCGTTTCTTTCATTGTTTCTGATGTGGTACATTGGGGCCTCAATCTTGGAATTCATATCGGAGAGTTGCAGAGTATGTCGCTGCGTAACCTCATGCCGAATTTGATCTCTGATATGACCATCTGCTACCTGATCCAAGGCGACAGTAGTTTTTTGGACAGAGAACCGCGTTAAAGGTTCGGCTCTCCATCCCTCCTTAATATCAGCATTCATACTTTGGCCTCCAACCTGAAACACCTGAGATTCCAATCCATCAACAAGAACTACTTGAACTTTAATTATTGAGGCGGAGTCTACGAGTGCTTGTGTTTGGAGAGCGTCAAAGGGGTACACTGCGTATAGGTCACCCACGCAGACACCCTGAGCAGCCCCAGCGGAGATAAATAATTTACCTTGCTTTCTCCAAATGCCGAGATGATCAATGACGCTTGAGTTTGTTTCTCCACCTAGAAATATTGCGCTTCGATTTCCGAGAAGTATTGGAGTCTGGTTCGGCCATCGTACGCGCATGGAGGACAATACCTGCAAGTGCAATGAACGATGAACAGTTGGCTCATAGTTCTTTCGTAAGGATAGAGCACTAAGCAGATGGTACGTCAACACTCCACGGCATTTACCATTGAGGGTACTTTCGTGTGCCAGTTCATGAGGAGCACAAGCCGCTATCAAAGTGTAATTCTTGGGAGCGAGTAGCCAATTCCACTGCCAATCTGCGTCCCGATCCACGTCGTCGTGAGGTGGACGTTTATGGAGACTATTGACAACGGGATATGCACTGCAAATGTCATCGTTCCAATCAGTGCCCCGGATTCCGGACTGACGGTCATCATGTCGCTTCACACCTCCAGCATAACAGCAATCAAGGACTACCATGACAAGGCCTTTCGCGACCATCAAATCCAAGAGACAGGCAAGCTCGATTCCATACAGATAGCGTTCTCCTCTCTCCTCATCCAAGAACACCAAAGCCACGTCAGGACTCTCGCTGTCTTGATACTGATATCCTGGAGTTTTGGCCGATCTTCGCACTCCGTGACCGGAAAAGTGTATGTAAACAAAATCGCCCTGTTTAGCACTTTTCGTGATTTCCTCTAGCCGTGAGACGAAATTTTTGTATGTTGGCTTTGAAGTTGAATCTCCAGATGGCGTTAGTGCAGGTGGATGGTGGGGCACAGGAGCTGTGAATCGAGTTTCTATCACGGGCGAGTGACTAGTGCGAAGATATGAACTGACATCCTCCACATCTTGCACGCATCCAAAGAGTGAGGGAGCGTGTGGGTAGGAATCAACGCCGACAAGGACGGCATATTTTGTGATAGACATTCTAGATTTGGAAGAGTCGGGACCAATTTTGGTGTCGGAAACGGAGACTGATGATGGTGAGCCTACAGCAACGAGGTTGCGCCAGCAGAGTCGTCAAGCCAAGTGGATTTTAGGGATGTGCTGCTAGATTCACGTTGACCGACAGACGGTTGTAGATCTCGGTTGAACAAATGCAGTCAGAATTGAGGTGGACAAGCCGGTGGTGATGAATACCTGTACAGAAAGCGGAAGCAGCAGCCAGGCACAGGCATCAGCACATCATATAGGTCTCCTAAGGTTGCCGTCGGGTAGGGCGAACAGGCGTTACAGGGCGCCAGAAAATCAGGCTCGGTAAGGAGGAGTAGATGACATTGGCTCGGTTAGGAGGGAGGCGCTCTCGAGGCACTCACACTTCACCTCCATCCGCGTCTGCCTAGAGTCTCAAACCTTCCCTTCCGCACAGTGGGACTGGTTCTCTGCCACGGGACACGCTCTTGGGGGCGGCTTAAAGCGACAGAAAAACTCGAGCTCCTTCGGTTGCTGTTACAGCCTCCACAATGGATTCATACGAGGCCGCTCCTGACCCCCTAGACTTGCGGAGTCTAGAACTTGCAGCTCTCAACCACCACATTGAGAAAGGGCGAGCGACGATTCTCACAACTCCCAGAGAACACGAAAGTTTGCGTATCTTTTTGCATCGGCTTGCGGTCCAGCTTAGTCGACGTTTCCAGTTGACAGGAAGCGTCAAAGATCTTGAGGATGCAATTGGCTTTCTCAATACCTGTCTTCAGATTGGACCTTCGGACCATGTGGAGCGAGCGAAATGGCTAAACAATCGGAATTTGCAATCACAGTATCGCTATCAAATCACACACTCCTTAGATGACCTTAACGAAGCAATACTGCATGCGCAAGCCGCATTGAGTAACTCGTATGCCATCCTTGAAGACGAAGAGCGCGCCAGCTGGTGCTTCAGCCTTGGAGTTCTGTTTAAGGACCGCTTCAGCCACACAGGGGCGTCGGAAGACCTGAACGGCTCCATCTGTCAAATTCAGAAAGCTCTAGACATCAAGGAAACCATTTCCATCCGTGATAAACAGCCCCCATTTGATTTGATCTACGATCCGAAGCAGTTGCTGTGGACAAGCAAACTTGGAGATTTTCTTTACGAACGGTTTACAATACATGGTTCTTCAGACGACCTTTCGAAATCCATCTCGGTTGGAAAAATCTCCTGCGACTCCACCCCATCGCATCTACCAGAGCACGCGACTAGAGCAGATCGTGTTGCGGAACGTTATGGCAATCGTTTCGAGAAGGAAGGAGATACAAAAGCCCTTGACAAGGCGATTCGGCTTATGCGGGTTGCCCAAAAATTAGAATCGGACGATGAACAAGTAGGAGAACGCTTGTGCAGATTGGCAACCTATCTTTGTTATCGATTCCGACATAGAAACCTTGTCCAAGATTTAGACGAAGGTATCCAGCTCCTGGAGAAAGCCCTTGTCCTTAGCAACATTTCAGATCTCCATAAAGCGAAATGGCTCAACAACCTTTCCGTCCTTTTGACAGAGCGCTTTCGAAGATCCGGCAAAGGGCCCGATTTGGATAGGGCAATCAATGCTGGAAAGGGTTGTATTGACCTGACGCCAATTGATGATACCGAACTCGCGAGAAGATTAAATAATAGAGGCGACCAACTCAAAGACAGATATATGATTCTTGGTGCTATCGAAGACTTGGAGGAATCAATCCAACTTGGTCAACAGGCGGTAGACAGAACTTCAGCTGATAATCCTGAAATAGCTGTCTGGAGGAATAACCTCGGGCAGCGCTTGCATGCTCGTTTTCATCATGTTGGAGATCTAAATGATCTAAATGAATCTATCCGACTCGCTGGAATGGCCCTAGGCGCGAAAACTCGTAAAATTGCAGGTTTACCTGGAAGATCAGAGCAGTTGAACAATCTCTCAAGTCGCCTCGCTTCCCGGTATGATAGACTAGGCATCCAAGAAGACCTCCAACGTGCTATCAGTCTCCAACAGGAGGCCATCGACACGACACTCCCAGGACACCCAACGAGAGCAGCTTGGCTATTCAATCTCAGCACCGACTTCTATAGTCTTTATTTGCTGGATTCGCAGTTTCAACACTTGCAGCATGCAATAAAACTTTCACGAGAAGCTCTAGATGCTGCTGCTGTGGGGCTTGTGAATCGAGCGTTATGGCAAGATAGACTTGCAATTCTTCTAGAGGAGGAGTACGAACATCTCGAAAAAGATCCCAAGCAAGACGGTAACATAATAATACTCCACGAAGCGATTCAGCTTGAACGTGATGCCCTTGACTTTACGCAATCAAATGACCCTTTCAGAACAGTATTATTCAATCACTTGGGGCGGCTCCTCAGACTCCAATTCTCCAAGAGCAAATCTATGGATCACTTAAATGCCTCAACGACTGCTTTTATAACTGGCTTGGAAAATGCGACTGCCCGGCCTCTCAACCGTGTACGGGCCGGACGATCAGCCGCGTATAATTTGGTCAGGACTAAAAATTGGATTCGAGCGGCAGACATCTTACAGATGACTTCGGATTTGCTACCTCGAGTAATCATTTCGCAATAATTCTCGCAACGACCAGGCATTCATTATCCAAAAACTACCAAGCTTTGCTCCTTTCGTGGCTTCTGTCTATATCAATGCTGGGAGGCCTATCATAGAGGCCTTGCAAGTACTCGAGAGGACGCGTGGAATAATTGCTGGCTTCGTTTTTGACTCCACATCAGATGTATCCGAACTCCAGCGAGAGTACCCAGAGCTTTGTGCACAATATGTACGACTTCGGGAAGCTGTCGCTGCATCGTTCTCGGATACAAGAAGCACATCCGAGGGTTTACTTTCTCCGGAAACTTATGCAACAAAACTGGCTCGACGACAACAGCAACTTGACGAACTGACCAAAGTTGAGGTACAAATCCGACAACAACCAAACTTTCAGCGCTTCCAATTACCGCTCACGGAGACTGAATTCATTGGCCTGGCCGAACATGGACCTCTGGTGTCATTCAACGTCAGTTATCTAGGAAGCCATGCATTTCTAATCTCGAAAGGCGGTGTCCAATTGGTTCCACTCCCAAAGCTCCAGCAAAAAGATATCTCAAATTGGATTAAATTGTTTGCTTCAAAAGGAAACCCATGTCGACGAGAAGCAAATGTGATTGCTGAAGATGACGAGGAAACAGATGTTCTGAACGACAGACATAACGAGATATCCGAAGGAATGCAGTCACTTTGGAACCACGCAGTGAAGCCAATCCTAGAAGTTTTAGGATTATTGAAACCTGAATCTAGTACGTTACCATATTTATGGTGGGTAGGCGGTGGCCTTATGGCACTTGTACCTTTGCATGCCGCAGGTAACCATAGCGAAGGCAGTACCTCCAACACCCTCTCGCATGTCATATCTTCATTTGCGACAACATTCAAGTCACTTCAGGTGGCCCGCAAGAGGGAATGGGTTCCATTGAAGAGCAATGCTCACAGATTAGTTATGGTTGCCATGCCTACAACGCCCGGAGCAGGGCATAAAAACCTAGATGTTGCTGATGAAATATCGGCAATGAAACAATTCATTACTCCGCATCAACCTGTAATACTTGTACAACCAAAAGCCACTGATGTGATCAAGGAATTGAAGAGATGTACAATTGTCCATTTCGCATGTCATGGCCGTGTCGACAGGGTACAGCCCACCCGAAGTTCTCTCCTTCTTGGAAACAACGCTCTGGAAGAATTGACAATAGCATCCCTTGAGAATGTCAATCAGCAGCAAGCCCAGATAGCCTATCTTTCTGCATGTTCCACTGCAGAGATAGCTGTTCACACTCTGGTCGATGAGAGTATTCATCTTGCGAGTTCCTTTCAATTGATCGGGTTCCGACATGTCATTGGGACCTTGTGGGGAGCTTGGGATAAGACAGCTGGGAAAGTTGCTCAAACCTTTTATCAGTATCTGCTACAGGAGGACGAAATGACAGATTTGATTATTGCTCGTGCTTTACATGAGGCTATTACGTATGCGAGGAGCCAACCGGGGGAGAGTTGCGATATCTTGAAATGGGCACCATTTATTCACGTGGGGCCGTAAAAGTTCGGAGTTTTCTGCGAGTAGATTTCATAACATATATCTGTATTGAAAGTCCACGCGCGATGTATCTCGTAGCTCCTCTACCATGACCAAGATACACGGTGTCAATTCATACCCACTATAGCGTATATGCAATTACTTTACGAACTGCCACTCGATTTCGAACCACTGACGAAGACAATGAGAACAGTAGCGTATCTTTATTTAGCTATGAGTCAATTTCTAAGTCTTTACAAGTGTGGACGGCATAATTAAAACAAATTGCTTACGTTGCTCCAGCAAGAAAAGTTTCCACTGTCCTCGCTCTTGTTAACAGAGATAGAGTCGATAGAAAAACAATCGTAGAGATGACAATCGTTATTATTCGAGGTGTGGTGCTTGACAGGGCATTGCAGACTAGTACCGGTGCTAGCAGTAGAAATGTTATAATCGATAGTATTAGTGTTCGAGTAATGCGGCCGATGAGAGAACCCGAGAAGATATACACGTTTGAATCCCTGGAGACATCGTGGGAGGGATCCTAATAATCTCATTAGTTCCTCCCGTAGGATTTCGGGGGGCACACAGTTCAGACTTCTCGGAACCCTTTATAAAACCGAATGAGGTTATCTTCGACCCAGGTTTCCAGCCTTGCTACCGTGTCATCGTCCGGGGTGGCTATGCTTAGCAATTCCTTACAGAATGACAAGTATGTTGTTTCTTCTCTGGCTAAGCACGCATTCCCATTAACCCAGTTTTGCAAGCTCAGCACATCTCGGGGTTTCGCTGCATCAAGGTTAAGCATTCGATGATTTCTTTCTACTAGTGCATCTATAGTTGAAGGTCAGGTGCATTCTGAAACTATGTAAGGAGTTATACCATAATCTGCCAGGGCAGCATCAATATCTGAAAGAACAATACTTCGTTCCACGTCATGATCGAACCTAATGCTCCCAAGCGACAGAATAGCGTTTTCGTCGTTATCAATCCGATTTAGTTGCTTTTCAAGTAAGGAAAGCTTATCTTGCTTGATAAGGAGGAGCCGAGCGCGTAGGTTGGGAAAACGGCGGCAGATGTGGAATGAAGTGTGTGCTCCGATAAGGGCCGCAAATCGCGGATAGCCAGGCCGGTAATCTTCAACTGAATTGGCTCAGCAACAGGTCTCCCATTTACCTTGATTTTTGTCAATCTTACTGTATCCTGTCTGTGTCTCGGAGATGTTGGCTCTTGGACCAGCTCCTAGGATCTTTGCGTAGCAAGCTGAAAGTGCATTTCTAATTCTCGCAGCCCTTGTCGTTGTGTATGCTGTACTTTCAATGTCGAAAGCAGATCTTGTATCCATAGTTAGAACGATAACAAGAATAGAAAAGAACCCTTGTTTCTGTTTTACACCTTTTAAACGGCCAAAGCTATTTACATAGAGCAAGACTGGACAAGGTTGAATTTTCGACGGTAGAGTATTACGAAAAACGGTTTACGCAAAGGTACACGATTGAGGCTGTGGGTTTCTTCTGCATGGAAAGCCTTGATGAGGCTTGCTAGTGCAAGTGGGTATCTTGATACGCTAATAATCGACCTACATTTGCAACCAATCAACATTGATAAGGCTTGTTGATGGCATACCAATCGCGTAATAAAAAATGTTTCATACGTCCACTTCATCTAACTCATTCTCAATCGCTTATATTGCATATTATATTTCAAAACCATAAAGAATAACTCCTAATATTTTATGGTACCGGATCTTTAATCCTCGACAGTTATGGCGGATTCTAACAAAGGGTGAGAGTCCGATATTTATGCTTATCACTCTCAACTAACATAGCTTAAAACAGCGACCAAAGCCCAAATTTTTCTTTTTGTGATGATGGTGGCCGCCCATATATTCAACAATATTCAACTGTAAGCGGATAATACTCGATAGAAAAACGTTGATCCTAGCTAAATGGCTCTACAGACAAGCAAATTTCGACCTAGGGATCGTGTTTATTTTCGCCAGGCTGGGACGGGAGCACAAGAAGGGCCATTTATAGTAGAATCAGTCCCTTCAAGCGGAAGATACACACTTCTCCTTACAAGTGGTCAGAAAGCCAAGAACGGTGCTGAGGTTGAAGAAAGAGAATTGGAGGAAGCTTAGGGATAACAAAAGATTGAAAATTTCATTCTGTTATCCTTTCTAATTCAAATATTGCTTCTACATACAATGAAACTATTCTGCTGTAGTGTGTATAAAAAAGGTTCGTGTTGTCCAGAGCTCATCTGAAACATTGTTATCCACGCTGCCCCGGGAAGGTGTAGCTAGCTTTGCTAAGAACTCAGACATGTGATTATAATGATTATAATAATCAGTCCGACCAGTCTCTATCTCTTCAACAAACGAAGGGATTCTACCCATTGTTAATGCAGAGAATGAAGTTGGATTGTTGGTGATGAAGACTTTCAAAATATCCTCACATGAATCTTGGCCACGAGCCAAGAAGCATTTAGGAACGGTCATCTCAAACGTCCGTTTCATCAGCCCGCTCTGCCTTTCTCTCTCGTTCTTGGGGTATAGCTCCTTATAATCACCACCACCATCATCATCTATAAGATTTTCGATTTGCCACAACGGCCCTAGATTGTACATATGCACGTATATCGGCATATCACTAGTATTCTCAGCGACGAAGGTTACTTCGCCGTTGTGCTTGGGGTGTAAGAATAGTGAGGCGTCAGAAATTTCTTGAGAGGCATCGCTAAGCCGAATGCTGATGCCTTTTTCGAATAACAAGTTTGGAATTCGGTTCTCAATACCTTCGATGTATTTGAAAGTAGCTAAGTGCTCTAATATATCAACCGTAGTCGACAATGCCCTTTTCCTGTAACGTGATATAGTAGGCAAGCTCATAATTCTCTGGTGTGAGCAATCGAGAATTTCGTATTCGTTTTGGTCATTGCAGGTGACACTGAATAGACAAGGCCGGTCCTTTGCACTCTCAGCTGAGATAGGTACAAAGCGTTTATTTTTCGCGGTTTCTATCCATAGTGAAATATCACCCGCCTGATCGAAAATGCGTACTAGAGCCTTTTGAGGGGACAAATGCGTGACTGGCTTTGCCTTCCACCCTGTCTGAACTTGGATAGTCTTCGTTCTTGGCTGGGTTTCTATCAAGTCTGACGTGAGCCCTCGAATATTTCCAACCCGAAAATTCATGGAAATGTATTTCGAGTCGTTGAATGCGTCTTCGGGGGCATGCAACGGATAAACAGCAAACTCATCACCCTCGGAAACCCCATGTGCATAACCAGCCCCTAAACAGAGGCCATTATCTTTCTCTGCCCGGAAAACCGGGATGAAATCAGAATCCGATTTTGACATCATTTTCCCAAAGAAGGTAAAATTGCCGTTCCCGTATCGCATTGGGTGTTGCTTCGGCCAGGAGGCATGGAAATTAATGCGTAAATGTTGGTAGAGGGACCGGTGTGTGATCTCAATACCCGCCCTCCTCAATGCTGTAAGTGCATGCACTAGAAAGTATGACAGTGCCCCAGACCGCTCTCCGTCGATTTTAAGCTCTTGGGCAATTTCATGTGGCTGGCAGGCTGTAAGAATTGTGTATCCTTGAGGATCAACTAACCATTGTGGTAGGATCGAGGCATTTCTCGGGTCTGGAGAATTACCCGGGAGGTGGATCTCCGTATAGAGCTTCGGTGGATAGGCAGCAGCGATGATAGGGTCGTAATCAATGGCTCGAATTCCGCCCCCATCAGAGTCGTGATGCCTTACAACGCCACCTGAGAAACAACAGTCCAGAACGACTGTCACCAAAAGCCCCTTTTCCACTATTTGCTTCAGTAGGTGTGCGAATTCAAGACCTGGAAGATAGCGAATCCCGTGAAGTTCGTCAAAGAGTACCAGATCAAAGTTTGACAACAATTTCGTGCCGTGCCCGGAAAAATGAAGGTATATACAATCCCCGGGCTTCCCCTTAGCTGTGATGCGCTTGATACAAGAAACGATATTCTCGTAAGTTGGCCATAATTCTTGCCTTTCAATTGGGTGGCGAGAAGTTGATGGGTCTCCAGTGGCTGTAAAGGCTTCTATCGATACAGGGATTAATCCAGTCTCAAGATATTGCTTAATCTTCTCAACATCTCGAACACATCCCTTCAGGGGCTTCTTCTCGTAGAAATTGATCCCTATCAAAATTGCCCAATAGCTTGGTCCGGCAGAAAGTTCATCCGCCATAATAACGATAATCCTCTCACTCGCAAAGCCGCTCTCTTCTCCCTCTTCGGAAGTTTGAGACCCTGAAGGCTAAGGATATGTCCTAAAATATAGGGTATGAAAGCCGCAGAGGCCCTTAATCTGTTCAAAGCCGTATATTGTACTTCAAGCTTAACGATAATGGATGGACTCGTTGAACATCTCGTCGTCGTGGTTAAAGGCCAGCGGTAATTAAGACCGGTAGGCAGACGTTGAGAATGATAAGGTTAGGCAAACGCTATACCCGAGGCGGAAGCTGATAGCTAGGCCTCAGTAGCTGAGCCTTTCCCTCGCTTCGCGAAAACCAAAACCATGGGGAAGGTTCAACTAAGCGATGGAACGGCCCAGCTAAATCCCCAGGATAAGGCTGTCTCATACAGTAAGGGGCGTACAACTTCTGGTGCTACTTCCGGTCCCTGGCTGGATTCACGAAGGAGATCTGCCTGCGCCTCTGCCAGGGGACCATACAACTGCTCGATCTGAGCAATTTGGTCAAAACTCTAGCGCCCTTGAACTTAGGTGCGGAGGTTGAGTCTTTTTCAGTTCTCCGCGCCCTTAATGCCATAGAACATGATACAGTTATTCACACCTTGAATTGCGCGCTTTTACATGGCCGCGCATCTTACGTAACGAAAGAAAGGCGCGTCTACATCTGGCAGAACGAGATGAAGAGTGGCGATGTTATAGCGGCTTTTCGTGGGGCTGATCGGCTATTTGTTCTAAGGCCAGCTAAGGGAGGAAAATATCAGCTCTTAGGCGATTTATGCGTAGACGGGTTGACGTTTGGCGAAGCAGACGAAGGCGTGGATGCAGATGGGTTTAATTGTGATATTAAGATTATCTAAGATTAATTTTGATATTCCATGGAAATCTTTGACTCCGAGCTTCAATGCATCCCAGCCTGGTATAGACTGTATATGTGGGGGCAAGGTGTGTATTCAGCATGAAACTACTTTGCCGTGTAAAATAAAGTAAAGCTCCACCTCGTTAAGAAAACTTTTTTCGTGGCAATTGTTCAAACTCTCTTCTTTCAACATCCTACCTAACCTAACTTTTCATTTCTCAATGAACCTATGTTTTCTGAATAGCTCCTAGGGACAGCAAATCACCCTGGAATTTACGCCCTTGGAGGGCCAGAAGATGGCACATTTCCAAGAAAAGTCGCTAGTACTGCACAATAGCTATGGATAATATTAGCGATGGAGAAACTCGTATAATGGTTGCACTCACGCTGCAGACCCTAGAAGAATATCCTTGGCTCTGATCTTGGCTGAGAGAGATAGCAGGGTCGAGAATGTCAACACAGAGAGCAGCACAGTAACCAATATCCAAGTGCGGTTCCAAGGAGTCCACACCATAATGGATACCGGTACTAGGAGGATGGCAACTGCGATGAAGACACTGAGCGATTTGGCGGCGGCAGACATCCGCGTGTGAGAGAAGTAGATGACTACTGGATCTACTATCTCGTCTCCATGTTTGGAGGGACTGAAAAGACGCTGAGATGACGTCAGTCCACCTGAGAGGTGTTTTGTTCATCATAGAGGAGATTACATACACTTAAGAATGACGACATCAGGGACGTCTCCAGATGATCAATATCAGCAAGTGCAACGAGATCATCCTCGTGCAAGATCCAGCTATCCTGTTCTTCTATGACCGGTTTCTTGCCTTCGATCCAGTGGTATAGAGATCTATGATTATGCTTCAAGGGCGGGCCAAGTGCTTTCAACTGATTACTCTTCAGAAGCAAGTCATCTAGACAGAATCAATTTTCCAACCACTAAAGAGCTGTGATTTGGGGGTTTACAGTATATTGGAATCTTTTCCTGTAGCTGCATAATAATTCGTCTTTGACTTTCATCCCAGCCTTCTTCATGTCTAACAGATTGCAGGCGATAAGCAGTTGCAGACCCATTGTCGGATTTATCCATTTCGTCAAGACTATCATTAAGGGCTGCAATTTCGGACTGCAGGTGAAGTAGAACGCGATTGCTGGCTCGATCAAACTTTCGAAAGATGCAGAAATTATCATGGCTGGCAATGAATGCAGCCAATTGCGGGTAGCCCGCTGGATAATCATCAACTATGTTGAAGTCAGCGTAACATATTCGAAATGCGCATTAGAGTTTTCTGACCATTGTTCCGTCTGAAAGATCGTAATACTGAATTGCTTGTCTCCCGCTGAGATATCCTGGCTTGCCAAAATTTTGCAATGACAGATGAGGCAGATGTGATGATATCCCTCAAGCTTAGTAGAGGAAATAGCGGCCGCGATGACACTTCACCATCAATGAGTTAGTTTAAAAGCTAACTTTTCGGGACCAAGGCTGACCAGCAGTACTAGTACGCGATAGTCGCTCGTAGATCGTAGAAGATTTACTAGTTCTCGGTGTGACTTCGTCCTTGGACTGTCCAATTCCTGGTAAGGCTCGCTCAGCCTCGTCAAAATCTGCCGCATAACTTGACTTTCTGACGGCAAGCTCTGGCCTCACAGGTAGCGTAGCACTCATAATAGAGGCCCCGGATCCTTTGTTGGCTTGGCATGAAGTGTGACTAGATTATTATGAAAGTGGGACCGATGCGGGAAGTAGATCGGATATCATGGTACGGATAATTGAGGCTGTGAAAATTTGACTTACCGCCCAGCTTCGATTATGATGTGGCAGCCATACAAGAGAGCGGTTGGGCCTTCCTGCATACGGCATCCTTTTGGGCTCAGCAGGTATGAGGCTGCAGTAAACATGAGGCTCAAAGCCTCGCCGAGCAGGTTTGCTGCTATCTTCTTTTTCTATCGGTTGAAAATGTAATCTCTTCCTTTCCAGAGAATAGAAGAGAGAAATCCACTGTGGGTGAGGGTTTCTCTCTTAAAACAACAGGAGAAATTCCTCTTGCCGTTAAGACTCTGAGGGGGATGGGTAGTGGTGCCAGAATAAAATTCCCCAGGAACACGAGGGCGGCGCATTAGCGAAGGAGAGCCAATTCAAATCGGCCACATCTCAAGACCAAAGGTAAACTCAACTCAAAGTTTGGTATATGTCTTATCAGTAAATGGCATGCGTATGCGTGAAATAAACAGTGAGTGAGGTGATAGCCAAATAAAGGACATCTGGGGTTTTCCATATTCCATTTCTTGCAACACTCGGTCTCCGGTGGACAACCCTTCGGGAAGAGCAAGTTTATATTGCTACCAAGAAGTCTCGTGTGGCTGTGGTGGAAAGCGTTGCAAAGAGATTCCAATTCTTCAGAATTAAGGTCCAAACCAGCCCTGTTGCCAGGCCTAAAATTCTGCGTTTGGGTTCTGCATGGGATCCCTATCAGCACGTGACTCATAAATATGCCTACGATGCGCGATTCACGGGGGGCCGAAACATGTCTCACATTGCGAATTATTTTGTCTGAGACTGACTGGAATCCTAATGCGAGACCGAAAGCTAGGACCAAGACTGAGTTCCCATCGGCTGTCCACTCAATGTCGGGCAAAATGACTCCTTGCTCTTCAGCTGCGTCTCGATTCTCGAGCGCCGTGGGGGAGATGCAGCAGACTTCGGCGAGCCCCTCCCAATAAGACTTGATCAGTCACAAAAAAGGTGTTGATCGTTGTGATAGGAAGTGTGCCTCATTTCATCTGCCGCTGTGCCTGTGCTTGAGATTGGAGCAGGTGAGGCAGAAAACAGGCGGTCAATCGTAGGCGTCGAAACAGTGCAGGGGCGGATTCGTCAAACTTTGGGAAAGGGCGGATCCGGGGCGGATCCGAACAATATTACACCTCTCGCGCAGCTCTCACTCGGCCGTCACCAGGTAAAAAAAGTCGATGCTTAATTAATCGCGACATTAGGAGCCAAAACAATTTCTTTGAATAGAACTATAACTTGGGCTACGGCCGAAACGATCGAAGTTATTCCGATTACCAAATCGAACGACTCCGGAGTCAGGATCAGGAATTAGCGGGAAGCGGGAAAGGTCCGTGTGGGAAAACGATGGCGGGAAAAACGATGCTGGGAAGTTGGAAAGTGGATTAATATGGCTTGTTTGTGAAGTTGTGGCACTTTGGAAGTGCAAGGGGCCCCTGTTGTCTCTTTCATTCGCAGACCTCCTGCCCAATCGAAAGATTGATCCCCAATATCACATACTGAGTGGTGTCGAAAAAACCCCGACCGAACCTGCCGCCACCAGATTGTCAGGCAGCATGTGAAGAGAGAAGGGAGAGAAGATTCGAACCCAAACTTTCTTGCTAACAAAGAAGCCCACTTGTTCTCATAGAAATGGAGAACTTGGGAACCTGTCAGTAATTCATCATGCTCACCGGGGCATTCGAACGAAGTCATGTCTGACCCCCCCGCCCCACATGGTTGAAAGAAATCTGCTTCTGGTAATATTGGCGCCTCGTGCCGCTCATTCCGCACGGACGATGTTCCTCGCTGCCCCCAGTCTCACCGTCATGAAGCACAGCCTTACCCGCTTAGGACCTTCCTTTCTGATGTTTCCTCATGATGTGCGCCTCTCCCCTGTATTGGAACACAAATCCGCCCCCCTGCAACCTAACCCCCGTATGAAGGAAGGGAAGAACTAGGTTGGCACGGCCGGTTTTCCGTACCAACCCTCCGCAAGGATCCACTTTTTACTTAGAAGGATGGGAAAAGTAGGGGTAGCAAACTACAACAGGCCTATCCTTCTACTTTCTAAATGTAGCGAAGAGAAGGCTCTTCCGGGCTGGTACAAACTGGAAAGTCAATAACACAAGTTTTAATTGGCTTTGAATCCTGTGGGGTCTCGCTACATTTAGTAACTGTAGAACCTGGGGCCACGTCCTTTTGCATCTGGCCCTAGGTCTGGGATCAGATGTGGGGCGTCGTCCTCTAAGCCTTGGATCAGACGCCCTCGAATGAGGGCTTTAATGCTAAGCCTAGAAAAAACCAGCGTTAAGCTGCTTGGGTTCACCAAGTGGTGGAAGAATCCCTAAGCTAGACCTGCGAAGATAATTATGAGCCGGCGAGGCGTCTCTCAAATGATTCGATTACAGTAAATCTGCATCCATGGAAATGTGGGAACCCGGAGGACATCCAAGTTGGCCTGTGGGTAAGGAACTGGCAGGGGTAGGGTACCCAATCGTCATCTCTCAGTTGCCGGCTTCTCGGCGTTGATTCTTTATGCCCTTGTCTGTCAGGCATTCGCTTCCCCCCCACAGGCCTTCGTTCTTCAGGCGCTCGCATGGGGCTCTCTGCTTCCACCTCCCTCGATCTATGAAACTCACAACAATTCCTTTCTTTCTCTGCCCGAAAATGTTCGGAACCGTCCACCCACTTCCAACGGATATTCGAGATCACCGTTTGGCACCATGAACGAACCTAGGCCCCTTCTCTGTCCTCCGGTTAATTCTTGGAGGCCACCCTCCTTCGTGAGACCTACGTCTCTCTGCAGTTAAGAACTCGCAACCATTCTTCTCATCTCTACTCGGGGCTGTTCGAAACTGCCCCTCATATCCAACACCCCCCCGAGAACGCAGTATGGCGTCAGTGTGGACTTGGAACTGCCTCTACGGTGACGATACTGTTCAAGATGCCTGGCATTTGTTTACTGACAATCTACTTTCACGCCTTCGGTTTCTGGACACCCACCTGATATTTGCGACTTGACCAGAAGCCAATATTATGGCTAGCATATCAAATGATTGTCCACCTTCCCAGGCTCGGGTTCAGGCCAGCGCGTACCAAATCTACTTGACCTGGTCGTCCTGATTTTGATGATCGTTTGAACCCTCGCCAGCAACACATCCAAAATGATTTTCGAATGGAATCTCAACAGTGGTTGGGACCGGGCTGGTCGCTACCCCAACAGCAAATGGATACTGCATTGTACCGTGGACGCCTTGCTTATCCACGGCTGTGAAGCTCATTGTTATAGTTTCGATTTCCTCTGCTGCCACAATCATCGGCAGGAAAGCATTGGACATGACGACCGAACCGACTATACGTACAGCTTACTTACGTCAAGCCTATTCTGAATGGACTCGACCAAAGCAACAAGATCTCTCTTGTTTTGTTCCTGGCTACCATGCGAGTTGGCTCCTCGACTGTGCATATATTTCCCACATATCACCCACTTCATCAGTACCCAACGACCACGATGCAAACTGGAGAAAACTTCCGCTGGCGCACATCGGGAAAATCAAGCACTAGACCTAGCAACGATGTTCAACCATTTCACTGGCGGACCAAGACATGTAGCACCTTGTGCGATGTTGGCATTGTCGAAAACTTCGACGATCTCATCTTCAGCAGAATAACGAAAGGCCAATCCCAATGACCACCGTCGCCCAATGGAGCATGCAAGCTCAAATCGAAAGCAAGATGAGGCTTGTATCATCAATTGTCACCAACCATCTCACATGTTCTTTTCCGCGACCTCAACACCTTCCTCAACGCAGCCCTGCCCCGAACACGAACAAGTCTCTCCACATCGAACTTCTCGTTTCAGTCCTCATGGAGCACATTGCACTTGCATATGAAGAGGCGCGATGATAGTACAGCCGGGGTAGAGCAAGCTTGACAATTCTGGGGTTGTCGACATCAACTTCGGATTCTTCAAAAACCACAATGCGGCGCAGAATTATCTTAGCTCGGGCACCGCGCAAGGCGCACTCGACGAGACCCGCAACGAAAATATTCGACCTTTCTCGATTCGACCCACGACGATCTACTTGCTATCCCCATACATATCATGAGGACTATGGAAGGACCATGTGTATTGGAATGATTTGAGTGCTGTTTTGACGCGGGAATATTGAAGCTTCTTCTTTAATCACGTGATGCAATGTTCAACCCAAACAATTCCTCCGCCCTCAACGTACAAATGGCAGCTCTACAACAGCTCAAGGTGTTGAAGTTTGGATACAACCGTATTCTTCAGGGAGCATATCCCACAGCTTCTAAATGGAGCGGCTCGTTTGACTGACTGCAGGGCGTTTAACAATGGTTCGTTACCCGTTCTGCCTGCCATCTACCTCTTCAAGGCCCACAGCCTGTTCAAGCATTAGGAGGAAAATTCGAAGCCACGGCTGATGTGAGGATTGAATCTGTGTGCTTCTGTCTGGATCTGGAGTTGCTAGGGGAGAAAAATGGAAGTTGGGAAAGGAAAAGCATGGAGCTCGGATCGGCCAACGCGACGCCGACACGCTAGCACTTTGTTGAATTGCAGATGTCAGAATTGGAACACTGGATAGGAACAACCGCCAGCTTCGTCCAGACCCCTCTACGCTTGGAATTCGAACTCCCGCAGCGCCTCAGAAGAGCAGCAAACCGATCCTGCAGCTCCTGTCCCATAAGACCTCTGCATACAACGAAAATGACCGCACAGTCTGCAGCTACCCGCGAGGAGCGTATTAAATGTTCTCAGATAGTGGTAACGCAAGAAACTGTCTGCGACCAGGCTACAGTTAAACGGCCACTGAATCCCCCACCTGTAAGAGCTTCAGCTTGAACCCGAGAACCTGGTAAGCAGATACTAACGGAGCACTACCTTAGCACCCGAAGCCAGTCTATCCGTCGACATCCGCCAAGTAAATCCTTTCGAACGAACAGCTCCCTTCCCGAACATCACATTTCTGAACATAGCAAGTGGAGTGGGAGTTGGCATACATATGTGTGGGATAATTGATCGCGTTTGAACATACATGGATATATCTGAACATAAGAGATTTGATGGGTTGTTCAATTTGTGCGAAGCCTACCAGAGCTTGCTTGTCCAGGGCCGGAGGAGGGATATGGGAAGCTGTCTATAAGGAAGGGGAACATATGTCTTAAAATCTATTGTGGTGCTTGGAATGCGTGCTTTTTTGGGTTAAGACTTGGCTTGCCTCTGGGAAAGCATTCAAGAATCTGAAAGCAGGCGCTCAAAACACTCCCAATGGATTTTATGCCAGATGTGTTTACAGGTGAAGTGTGTATGAGCCAAGATACGGGAACTGCCAAATACAAGGACGATGCCACGGGATTCGGCCAAGAAAGGGGAATCGAGAGATGTTACACGCAAGCGAGATCTAGGAAAGGGGGAACCAGTCACCAGGCCCACTTCTACACTCTTGGCCGATTTGGTATAGGCCTGAGGTGGTTTTTGCCTTCAGGTTCTAAGCTCCAAGCTCCTTGACCAGCCCAGTGGCCCAACCAAGCTCGTTCGTGAAGTGGAAAGGGGAAAACAAGCACTGGGGACCGAACAGAGGAAACCCCTCTCCAATGAGTCGCAGACACCTTGAACTGGCCCAGTGGCTAGGGCAAGCTCGCTAGCGAAGCGAAAAGGGGGAAACAAACACTGACTGAGCAGAACATCAGTTTCGTCTTCCAGGGTTATGTCGTCCTTTGCGGACAAGTACGCCGAAACAGCCCAGCTCCAAGAGAAGAAGTGGAACCCCACTTGTGAGTGAAGACTCTTCTCGTGAGACAAAACATTATAAGCGTACATTCCTGACGCTGCTCTTCCGCACCTTGTCTTGGTTTTCCATCCCTGGGCATTCCTCGGCACCTTTTCGGAAAGTTCTTTGTCTCACCGTCTTATTCTGACTCAAACCATTTAAAACACTTCACATATATATTATATATAATATTCTTCCACGAAAATGTAGAAAAAAGTGATTACCCAGCTGAGATACTTCGTGTTTTGAAACCTGCCAAATGCACAGCCAATTTCACCCCGCCGTACCCCGCACCGGTGCTTTCTCTACCTCCTGCAGAACCTGCAAGCCCTCTTCCGTAAAGTACGAGAAGTGACTGGCTTGTCTCTTGTACCGTCATATGCTACGTTCAATGCTTCCTCTCAACGTCTTATCTCATATCACGAAAGCCCAGATCATCAACAGAAAGCGCCAATTCTACTCTTGACACAGAAAGTTCTCTTTTACAACTTCTAAACATCGCACCTCCTCGCAGAATGGAAGAGTCGCAAGAACTCACCTACTTGTCTGATAACCTTCAGCGAGTTGGGATCCTTCCCCATCGGCCCCTCAAGCTTCCCATCACTCGTTCTAACCAAGAGCTCCCACGCTTTTAGAGTCATAGGAATGCATCAGAGAAAATCCGCACAATTAGGTTGTGATGTGTGGTAAGACATATCATATACTCAAGCTGTATTCCATTGAGAACATATCTATGTGATGGACCATGTGCTGCACCCAGGGGGCTTCGGGTGGTGGGCCGTAAATGCTTGGTGGGTGATATAGATTCAAATAAGGTTATGTCCTTCCACATACAGAGAACGGGATAGACCCATTTGTGGTGTAAGTGACCTTGCACGTCCCGAAGTAACTCTACTTCCGAGTGGTTACGGCGCGGACAAAAGCACTGGTGTTCGATTCCCAGCGGCTCTGGATTGCTACAGCATTGCGCCCAAGGATTTTTTCTTTCTTTTTTCGAGTCTCTTTTTGAAAGAACGGAAAATAATCAGATTATCCTTGAGTAAATATTTTTGCTATTTTTTTGATGTTCCTGGCTAAGTGAGGTGACGATTCCGGGCCATTCTGTTCTTCACTTGAAGTGCAATTCATCCCCCTTTTTCTCTCGCTAAGCGCATGCGCGAAATTTCGCGCTTCTCAGCTACGAATATTTTGCCGTTTTCATACTACAGCATCGCAACACAGCATCTTGGTACACTTCTATCACCTCTTCGGTGATGATATCTCCAAACTCTAGCCTAAGCCGTCTCAAACAACAAGTCCAAATTTACCGCCTAACCCCGTCTTTTAATTCTTTGTCACTTCTACAGCATTAAGGCAACTCCTATCAAACTGAGTGAGAGCAGAAGCAAGCACATAGATAGTCAAGCTAGCTCCAGATCCAGCACGAAGCCTCAATGACAGAGAATCATAACTACCACTTCAACATTTAAACCCCAACAGCTCAGAACTAAGAGCTTCATATATCTCAATATCTACTCGCAACTCTCTTATAACTGCTCTACTGAAGTACATGATTTGAGACCCTCTCGATATGATTCCGGGTGCCAGCGGTATATTCTAATCATAGCAGTCTCGAATCAAGCGCCGAAAACAGATTATCCCAAGCAATCGAGTCAGCGGTCGACTCGCCCTGCATAGCAAGCATCCAGAACTCATCGAAAGGGGCATTAAACGCCATATCCGAGTCCTGACTTTCCAGCTGCGTGTGCAAGAACTGCAACTGCTCACCGCCCGTCGAGCCATTGAAAGCATCACTCACAATCCCGTTCTCTAAGCCAGCCGTATCATTCTCATCATTTACCAAGCTAGAAGTCGATGCATCACCAAGTTGAATCCCATGCTTCCTCAACACCTCTTCCAACGAGGCCAAAAACTTTATAAGCAACGGACTCGCATTCCGCGCCTTCGCAAACAACTGCAAAGCCTTCTTCAGCTCAATTTTAATCTCAGCCCCATCAGGTTCTTCCCGGTTGAAGCATAAATCCATAACCATGACCACGAGCGCCATGTGCGTAAAGTGCACCGCCATGCCCATGCGCTCCGTCAGCGCCTGCGTCTCCTGCGCTCGCAGATCCGCATATGCGGCCACAGCAGCGCGCGCCGAGTCCAGGCATGCGCGGCGAGAATACGCGTATTGTGGGTCGATGGATTGACGGTGTAGGAAGCGCTGGTGTAGCTTGCACCGCGTGCTCCATGCTTCGGTGTTGATGCAGTACCGTAGCACGGCGAGCTTGGGGTATACTGTCTCCAGGCTCTTGCTGGCTGCCCGGCTTGAGGCGTCGAGTTTGAGGAAGAAGGGGAGGGTGGAGAGGAAGGATTGGAGTTTGGTGTCTAGGGAGAGGATTTGGATGTATGGCAGTTGCAGGAGCAGGGTTGTGGAGATGGGGACTGTATCCGTTATCTCGCGGCAGAGATGGGCGAGCTGGAGGCGGGCGAGGAAGAAGGTCATGTCTGTTGGGTGATGTGTGTGTCCTGGCTCGTCCTCTATACCTGAAACTAGGTCATCGTCGTTGCAGTCTTTGGGAGGCTTGACGTTCACATGGTTTGGATTGATGAAGTAGGTGCCTTCGTATGGGCCGGAAACGTTTGACAATAGCCTGGCAGAGAGGTAAGCATTGCAAGCAGCTAGTTCTCAGGAAAGAGACGACCACGCACCAATCTGTCGTTGCTATATGCCAGAACACTCTCCGTTTTACTTCGCGATCAATCAAGAGACGAGCACTGGTCTCGTCAGACGACTCATTATCGGCATCCAATCGATGAAAACGAAGTCCCTTAGCAATCGCCGCAGCGGTCGTTAACAGACCACGTCCTCCAGCAGAGAAACCATCGAGGTGGTAGGCAACAAATGACATGAGAATAGAAGCTTGCACATCCTCCAATGTACCTGAAGTATTTCGGCGTGAGTAATCTAGTATATCCAGAGCACCTCTGCTCAAGATCTTGTAGAGGTGGTTGGCGTCTTGTGAAGTGGTCGCTACTTCAGAACCATCAGCGGGTTGGTAGAAGTACGCACCGATGGCGAAGATGGATACCAATAGCGCAGCTTGGCCTGGTAAGACGGATTCGTTTTGATTTATGCTTAGGTAGAAGGTCTTTATGAGGGATCGGATTGTTGGTAAGTGGAGTATGTGGCACAAGTGGTCCACATTAGATTCGTAGCTCTGGAAAAGCAGTGTTGCTACTTTATAAACTGGAATGATGATAATGGTGTTGTTCGGCCCGTAATTATTAGAGAATAAAGTTGGATGTTTTCTCTCGAGTATTTCGTGCATGTTGCTTATATTAAAGGCCAGGCCATTTGACAAGCTGGAAAGCTAATTGTTGTTAGCATGGTACGTGCAAGGAGTACACCTCGAAGCGCATTGAGATGTAGGTCACATACGAACAAGTCCTCTTTTATCTCTAGCAATCGCGAATCTTGATCTTGTTCTTGATGGACGTCAGATACAATGACGCCTTCTGGCCTAGGCCTTTGGTTTGAAACATAACAATCATCCGAGCCATATTTTGAAGTCTCCGTCGGACTTGATTGTTTCAGAACAATATCCTCTAACCGCTTAATACGAGCTAGTAATTCTGCGTTGCCTTGAAATGCAGAGCTCGTATCTGTCTGTCCTTGTGGCGGAACCAGGAAAGTACAAGTTATCCCACGAGCGATGCAATTGGAGCATGGCTGGACCCGATTGCATTTCAGTTTCTTGGACCGGCATGTTTGGCACGAGACTGGATCTGGACGAACTCTGTGTCTCTGCATGCTTGTGGGGAGCAATGTGATGAACGTGAGTAGCCGGAAGAAGAATGAGGAAGCTGGAGGTCCTCGGAGGGAGTTAGAGAGGGTCCGCGGGCGTCCGAGGTAGCGGAGAGTCTGATTGGGTTGTCAACCAAGCGATTGATAATCAGCTGATTTTCTGACCCACCTGATTGCTAACTCATTGATAGTAGCTATTCAATTGATTGCAGTCGATTAAGTGGTGTAAACTAGCAACATGCTTTGGTTAGTTACTGAGTCGCGGTTGGCAAACTCACTTGAGAGCGGACATCCGCGGAAAAGAAGGCATACCAAACGTTTATAAAAAGCTTCCAGAATGCCTCGTATAAACAAACACTTCACAAATTCACAGCTCTCTAAAACAAACCGACCGACTCTCTTCACACACCTATACTTTCGAACACTACCATCATGCCCAAACAAGTAATTGTACAGAGTTCCATTGAAGCAGTCGAGATAATCGACACATCCATCCCAACACCCAAGGACAACGAAGTAGTCATCAAAGTCGTCGTCTCCGGCACCAACCCAAAAGACTGGAAGATTCCGCACTGGTAAGTCTCTATTCCATCACCCGTGGTGTTGAGCCAATTCCACACACCAAAAATTTCGGTCAGAGAAATCTCTCAGACTTAACTCCACCCTCTTCTTCCCAAGTTCTCCTTCAAATATCAACTAGATCAACAACACTAACCCACCCACAGGAAAAACCTCCCCCATAACAGCGGCGACGACCTCTCGGGCACAATCCACTCCATCGGGCCCTCCGTCTTTGATTTCGCACCCGGCGACCGCGTCGCCGCGCTCCACTCCCCCGGAGCTCCAAATGGCAGCTTCGCAGAATACGCCGTCGCGCCGTCCTGGACGACCTTCGCCATCGGCGACCTGTCCTTCGAGGAAGGCGCTACGGTGCCCGTTGCAGCGCTCACGGCTGCCATTGCGCTGTTTGCTGATATGAGACTGCCTGCGCCGTGGGAGGTGGAAGGAGAAGGAAAACGCAAAGGACCACTCCTAATCTACGGCGTCAGCACAGCCGTGGGCGCCTTCGCTGCCAAGCTTGCGCGACTCGCTGGGATATCTCCACTCATCGGGGTCGCAGGGCGAGCGGACGGATTTGCACGCTCGCTCGTAGACCACGTAATCGACTACCGCGCGGGTGAAGACGCGGTCGTTGCTGGTGTTGAGGCTGTGCTCGCGCAAGAGGGGTTGGGGACGAAGGTGCCGTTTGTATTTGATGCTGTCAGCGAGCATGGGTCGTTGGAGGCGACGCTGCGGGTTGTGGAGCCTGAGGGGGGTGTTGTGGTTACGGTGTTGCCGCCGCGGTTGTTTGCGAGGGATGGAGAGGGGTTTAGGTATCCCGAGGGGGTGAGGGCTGTTAATTGCGTGTTGCCGAGGGTGCATGGGAGTCATTGTGATTTTGGGTTTGTTTGGTCGAGGTATATTGGAAAGCTGCTGGTGGAGGGGAGGTTGAAAGCTCATCCGTACGAGGTTGTGCCTGGTGGGTTGGGTGGGGTGTTGACGGGGTTGCAGATGTTGAGGGATGGGAAGGCGAGTGGTGTGAAGTATGTGTATAGGATTGAAGAGACGCCGGATGATATATTGCTGGGGCCTGGAGGTATGTTGGGCAATGGGCAGCTTGGGGAGAGTAAGGACTATGTGAACACTCACCCGCTGAGGAACTTTCCTTTCCGTGCCGAAGATTAGCTTTGCTGGGTGTTGGATTTGGATTTGGAAATGAAAATGAGAAGACTTGTCTAGGGATATCTCTGTTAAAGAAACATGAGACTGTGACTTGGCCGACCGGATAGTTGGAGTACCTCGAAGGCGAGGGCTTCTGCGAGTTTTCTGATCTGTGGTGGCGAGATAGTAAACAGCAAAGTTGAGAGGGCCTAGGGGCTAGTGGGTAGAATAGACTTCATTCATCAGCATTATCTATATACATCTCCTCGTTTTCAATCTCATCTCCAAACTTTATCCTATCCCCCACTAATCAAGGAGTATAGACTCATCATCCAACCCCTTCCAACACGATGCAAGAAAGCATTCAACGCCATTCTCCAGAAGTAGAAACCATTCATAACCTCATACAAATCAAACAATGCACCATTCCATGCATCACTCATTATCCTTTTCATTACCTTTCATTTTCCAATCCACGCAATGCCAATTTCATATCACTTTCTTCCTTACCCAGCTGCTCTCAATACCTCGGCGCCGAATTCCCCCTCCGATGGCCCCCATGCCACGGAACAGGCGGCCCATTCTCCCCATCAAACAACTCATCAAGAAACACACTCGGCGCCCGTTCTTGGCCTCCATGCCCACGATTCGAGTCCACTGTACTCGAGCTCTGTCCATACGCCGGACTATCAGGCGGTGTCTCGCCCATGCGGCTTGCTCGCGGGTATCCCTGCGTCTGCGAGAAGGTCGAGATACTGCTTGCCGGCTGGTGGCCAAGAGGGATGTGGGATTGTCCGCCTCCGGCCTGGGCTGCTCCTGCGGCGTAGTAGCCGGATGGCAGGTAGCTGGAGCCGCGGCTTCCGGCGGCTAGACCGGCTGTTGCTGCTCCTGCTGTGGGCGAGAAGAAGAGGTTGCTGGTGGTGCTTGCTCCGGCGCTGACCCCTGCGGTTGAGGTGTTCCTGTTCACTTTCTTGCCGCTCTTATGGCCCATTGCACCCAGAGAGATGGTAGACTCGCGGTCAGAGTATTTGTAGAATTGTGGTTGTGTAGGACCGGGGCGGAAGAGAGTTTTGGTGTCGTTCATTGCGGTGTGTTGCGCCTGAGCTGCACGCTTGACGGAACGGTGGAGGGACCAGGCGACGAGACCTCGCCACAGGAGGACGCTCATGGCCATGAAGCCTAGGATGGCGCCGACGACGATGAAGACTGTGCCATCGGGCATGGTACTTTGTTGCATGAACGGGGCCTGCTTTGTATTGGGCACGACGGGAGTGACAATTGTCGCTATGCCCGTCAATGTTGGGAGGTTGGTTGGCAGTGCTGGGAGTCCAGAGTCACTCGTCGCTGAGGTTGTGAGTTTTGGAACTGGAGCAGTGGTCGTTCCCGTCGAGGGCCCAGTCAACGCAATCGATGTGCCAGTGCCAGTATTGGTGTTGGTGTTAGTGACAGCACTCGTCCTCAGTGTATTTGCAGAAGTCCTCCCATTTGGCAGTGTAGCCGTTGAGAGATCGGGGAGCTCTGTAGCTGCAGCGCCTTGTGCCGATGTGCCCAATGCAAGCAGCGAGACTGCCAATGCCGTCGAAAGAAGTGGTATTTCTCGTAACAGCCTCATGATGAATATAGTATCCAATTGCTGTGCCAAAAGACGAATGCGTCCGCGGACGAGCGTAGAAGAAGGATGTTGAGCAGTGAGGCGAGGGCGGATCGTCAATGCTTCGAGTATTGTTTGTTTGCACTTCTCAACGTTCAATCGAGAATCGTTGATTGGAATGGTGCAAAGAAGTGAAGTCAGAATGACAGCCCGCAATTGCCTTGGTCTTGCGGATCTGCTTCAGCCGTGGTCGAAGGGTGAACCGTGGCTTGCACCAGGTTGATTGCTGGTCGTACAAGCAACTGGCCAACTTTTCTGCCGCGGTGTCAAGGGATGCAGGGGCGGGGATAATTGCCCCTCCAACGCTGAAACCGGACAACCGAAAATCGTGAAGATTGGGATATTCGAATTGATGCGATGCGAATAGTAGCGTAACGAGCGTGGAGAGGATGCTATTCAGATCCTGCTTGAAGACGCGGATTCGTAAAAGGATGTGTAATTAGTTTCTGCTGGCGTGTCTTGGTCTCTCGTGTTGCTCGTTATTTCGGCACCAGTTCCTGCATTCTTCACGATCATGCCAGATACGGCTTAGCTCATAGTGGCGTCACTATTATTAGTTACTCCGGGGCAACCAGCGGGGCGGCCGAACGTTAATCCAGAATTTTAAAGATTTTGATATTGAGAAAAGTTGAGCCGTAGAGAAGGACGGCCACCATCTACCCCGCACAACTCGGAATTCCCAGTCTGGCATCCAGGAGCAGACGTTCAGCATGGGAGTCGCAAAGAAAACTCGCAAGTTCGGCGCCGTAAATATTCCAAGGCCTGCTTTCCTCTCCCGCAAAAGCTAACCACCCCACCCAGGTCAAGAGATTGATCGGCCAGAACGACGCACGCCTGAAGAAAAACCAAGCAAAGGGCGAACTCGAATCGAAGAAGAAAGAGAAGGGCGCAGAGATAGTGCGCGAAATGTACACCTCCCGTTCCACATTGACGTTTCTCAACTGATGCAATTCTCTGCAGTCCACAAGTCTCCTCGGCGCTCTTCTTTCAATACAACACCGCTCTCGTTCCACCATACAGTATCCTCGTTGACACGAATTTCCTCTCGGTAAGCTATCCTCCATGCTTGGGCAGCAAACGACCATACTAATTCAATCCCAGCATTGCGTACAACGCAAACTCCCTCTCCTCGAAACACTCATGGACACACTCTATGCAAAATGCATTCCCATAATAACATCCTGCGGTACCTCTTCCTCCCCTCTTCTTCATTTCTTTTCTAACATCTCCCCAGTAATGGCCGAGCTCGAAAAACTCGGTCCCAAATACCGGATCGCCCTCCGAATCGCACGGGATGAACGCTGGGAACGGCTAAAATGCGACCACAAAGGCACGTACGCCGATGATTGCATCGTGGATCGGGTGATGAAGAGCAAGATTTATATCGTGGGCACGAATGATCGAGATTTGAAGAGGAGGGTGAGGAAGGTGCCTGGTGTGCCGATTATTAGTGTGGCCAGGGGGAAGATGGTTGTTGAGAGGTTGCCGGATGCACCTGAGAAGTAAGTGGTTTTGTTTGCTAGAGAAGGGAGGAGGGAATGGATTGGGTAGTCATCATCTCCTCTGGAAGTGGGAAGGTCTGTTAAAAGGATTGGGAGGGCAACTTCATCTACTACAGGAAGATGTCTGAAGAGCGAACGACGAGCTCTTGACTCAACCGAGCAAGGAGGATTGCGTGAACTGGCGTTCAGATGCGATTGGTGCATTACTTGGAGTTCTGGCGGAAAAAGGATGCGAAGGGAGAATGGCGTTTGATCTGGCTGCTCGTGTGAGAATTGAAGGCTTGTCTGCTCTTTAGTACAGAGAGATTGTATGTCGTCAAATGGCAGAGATAATTGAATATAAAGCTCTTTGCCACAAATCATCAAGTTTCCAGCTTCAGCCAATGATAAGACGAGTGATGCACAAGGACGCAGATATTGTGCATGCTCTGGACGTCCATGAATTACCAAATTCTATATTCCCACCCCCAAGCCAGCCAGCAATACTATCTTGGCAGCAACAAGCCCAAAGCCCCATCCAAACCCCATACTTTACACACGTCACTTCTATCATAATACACTCCCAGTCAACAACTCACTGCGTCTTCTTGTGCGCCGCCGGCCCCATCTCCTTCTCAAACGCCGAATAGCTAACCTTCAACCCACTAATCGCACTAATCCCCACACTTAAGATTGCCAGCAAGATCAATCCAACCAGTATCCCCATAAACAGTCCCGGGGTGAGGAACTGGTATTTCTCGAACAGCGGGCGCTGATCTGAGAACGGGCCCTTGCCGCGTGGCGGCGCGAGGTTGCGTTTGAGATCCATGTGTACGGCGTCGTTCTCGAAGGAGGGTTCGTAGGTTATGTCCTTATCGATGGAAGTGGAGGTTGATGGAGAGGCGGGGTTAGAGGATGGGGGCGAGGTGCTAAGGTAGATGAGGGTGTAGCTTGTGCCTTGGGGGATTTTGGAGAGCTCTTTTTGGAGGGTTGCGTCTGTTCATTTATTAGCCATCATCTTCCCACAACTCAACCTTGGAAGGTAAAAGAGAGAACATGCCATGATCCCCAACCAACCCCTCCCTCTCAGTCCCCCGTCCCTCTAACGCAGGGAACTCCCTCAACACAACCCTCTTCCCCTTCCCCTCCACCGTCTGCGCAAAACTCGCTCCACACCTACTTCCCAAAAATCTTACAAGATCCATGCCCTCTGCCCCATTAAAGCCCAGGACTTCCCGCATCACAACACCATTGTTCCCCGCTTGCCGCGCTGAGACCATGGATTTAAGGAAGGGCGAGAAACCGATGTCGTGGATGGACATCGAGGGCTGCGAGACGACGAGGTACAGCTCTGAGGTGCAGGGTTGCAGGAGGGATTTGGTAGATTGCAGGACCTCAGCACTGAGGCCTAGGCCACCTGTTGAGGAGTCGAGCTTGGGGAGTCTGGTGGATTGTGTTAGTTTATATTATACTACTTGGATTGGGGGAGGAGAGTGTAGGGGATAAGGGGGAAGACGTACGGAGAGGACGAGACGATTAGGAAGGGCGAGGTGTCTTTGAATGCCTGCACTGTAGCAGCCAGAGCTGCGAGCGCGAGGAGTGTGGCCTTCATCGTTGCTGTCGAGCTTGCAATCAATGATGTTCTTCTCAATCGAGCTGGAGGTTGATAGCTGGGAGATCGAGCTCTGAGGATCCCAGGCTGCTGCATCGGCAAATTCCGCATCTAAATCTTTCCCCGCCAAAAAAATATCGAGATCCTCCAAATATTCAATTCACGACCAATTCCCAATCTTCGATTCTAGAAAGAGAGATCTTGCCGGGAGAAGGAAGATGGCAACCTCGATGCTGCAACCGGGAATCTTCAACAATCCTCGTCCGAAACGGAGTCTACTCCCAAACCCGAATAAGAAGAGGAAGATAGAGCATAAGGTGGAGGAGATTTCTTTTGATGATGGCGCGAGGGCGGATTACTTGACCGGCTTTCATAAGAGGAAGGTGGAGCGTGCGAAGAGGGCGAAGGCTGAGGCGGAGAAGAAGATGAGGGAGGAGAGGGTGGTTGTTAGGAAGCAGGTTAGTTTTTCTTTCCTTCACGGTACTCTTGAGACTATGGATTGGACGAGATAGTGGGAATGGAAGGAAGAGAGAATTGAGCTAATGGGAAGCAGTTGCGAGAAGAGAGAAAGCAGGAGTTGGAGGAGCATGTTAATGCTGTGAATGCTATATTGAAGGAGGTTTCGGGTGTGGGTGCGGGATTGGATAGTGATGAGGAGGGGGAAGTCTGGGGTGGCATTGAAGAGGAAGAGCCTGCGGAAATGGAAGTGCTGGATCGAGAAGAAGAGTATGTGGATGAGGATCGGTGGACGACTGTTACTGTTGAAGCTGTGGATATTTCGAAAGAAGGATTGAAAAAGGTTCGAGAAGAGGACGACGAAGAGGTTCCAGAATTGGTGGCCGCGGAGGAGAAGGGTAGCAAGGAAGAGAAGAAGAAATGGCCCAAAAAGGAAAAGAAGAAGAAGTTTCGGTACGAGAGTAAAGCGGAGAGAAAATTCACTCGAGGCAAGCAAAAGGCTGGCAACAAGGCGAGAGCTGATGCTAGGAAGGGCAGTAGCTGAATATACACATTTCATGGCAGGAAACAATTATGATGTGACTATCGTTGATATCTACCTAACAAACAAAGCCAGAGCCATCCGTAGAGGCAATCGCACATCCACCAGAACCAGAGCACGTTGCCAGCCGAATATGCCTCTCCGTATGGTGTACCCATTTCCATGCATTCGTCATCCTCCATCCATCAATAAACACCCTCTAACAAGAAATTCCTTCGCTATGTCGAGCATGTGCAAGCAGATCAAATGTTGCCAATCTCTGCCTGGAAGTCTTCCAACTCCTTTTGCACAGTGGCGTACTTCTTGGCCATCTCCTCGTATTTTGCCTCCCACTGATCACGATCTTGCTCGAGAGCTTGGACTTTGCGTTCGAAGTGGCCGGCCTTGACATCTGTTTGACGAAGCCTGAGGTTGGTCAGCTTACGCGGTCTCTAGAATAACGCTCTCATCGCCAGCATGCAGTCAAAGGAGCCAAAATAGATTTCTCATGGACTTACTTATCGTTAGTCTCTCTCAGATTCTTATCGGCTTCCTCAGCTTCCTCCTCGAGGAGCTGCAGTCTTCGTTGAAGGGTCTCATTTTGGGTGCCATGTATACCGCTTTCCTCAGCCATTGCTTTCGCTTCCTTGAGCTTTTCCTCCAACTTCTCAACATCAGCCTCGAGGCCAGAGTTCTTGTGGGTGAGGGATGTGATTTCGTGCTCCTTCTGAAGGTTCTCCTGCTCGAGCGTCTTGACTTGCTTCTGGAGCTCTTCGACCTTCGTAGCGGCCTCGTCGGCTTCGATGCGCAGAGAGTTCATTTTCTACGCTCCTAGGGTCAGCATACTTCGAATGGGGGCGAAACGCGGGGAGTTTGGTGATGCAGAGAGCTTTGCTGGGTGAAGGCAGCAAATGGCGGGGTTCCGTGGTGGGATGAACTCACTTCCTTGATGCGATCCATGTTTGCGGTTGGGTGCTGGTCAGTGGTATCTGGAGTATGTGAAAGTAGAGTGGAATTGCAGAGTAGAAAATCGTAGATCGTGATGTTGTGACAGGAGCAGGAGTTGGAGTATCATGAGCTTTCTTGACGAAGTTGCAGTGTCGGATTTGGAGACACGAGCGAGCCGAATTGAGATGCAGGGGTTCATTAGCCCGGCGTCCAAATTTGGCGTTCGGTGTCGGTTGCTGGGGGAACCCGCCTAAACAAGAACTTCAAGCTCGGCTCCTTCTTTCTCCTTTCCATACCATCGAGATTTCGACCTGCATTCAATGTAATTCGTCAAACCCATCAATTAATTATTGTTGCGAATAATTACGAACATGTTGGCCGCGCGCGATCAGGAGAATCTGGTCCATGGCCATCACCAGGCTGCTGCGTCCAAACCGCTGAATCAGGGCGCGAGAGGTGGTCTGCAACCTAAGACACCGGGAAATAAGTATCCCAAGACACCATTGAAGATTCCTCTCAACGACGAAAATGCGCCGACAGGATTTGGAAAATCAATCAAGGGCAAGGGATTGGAGAATTTGGTCACAGGAAAGAAGAGCGCGACTTTCGACAAGAATGCCTTTGTTACTCCTATGGGTACGCGTCTTTGGATGTGGATATGATGACAGTGCTGATGAGAAGACAGGTCCTAGAACGAGAGCTCCTCTTGGTATGAAAACAACGAATGCTAAGACTAAAGTATTTCAAACACCCGGTCCAGCTCTCGAGAAGGAGATAGAGAAGACACAACCCAAGCAGACCAGCACCCGGAAACCAAAGAAAGTCATCCACGCCGACTCTGTCAAGTTGGAGGTACACGGAGACGAGAGCCCGCTTGCTGAAAGAGAAGTCGAATACTGCCCTCCTAGACCGAAGGATCTGCCCTACGATTCCGAAGATTTTCCCGACGGCTGCCTCAACTACGATGTTCTCAAGAAAGGCAATCTGATGCGAGGAATCTACAATAAATATTACAACGACCTCGACGAGAACGGGTTGTCAAGACAAGACCATCTGAACGAGGAAGCATATCAGAAGTCTGCAGCGAAGGCTGATGAGCAGATTCGCAAGATGATGGAGGAAGAGTGGACCGTGGGTGATGTGCCCGAGACGTTCAGACACCTGCGAAAGAAGCCGTCACAACCAAAAGAGAAGACGGTTGCCCCACCACTACTAAAGAAGATACCCGCTGTTCCCTCGAAGGGACCAGCCACTATCGCGTCGAGAAAGGCAGCAGGGGCTCTGTCCGTTATTCCCAAGTCTGCTCCCGCACCACCCAAAGCCACAAAACCAACACTCAAGCCATCGTTCCTCTCCCGAGCAAAACCCACAACACCGCCTACCATCCCAAGCAACGCGTCAACTATGCGCCACGCAGCCGCAACCGCCACCTCGAGATCCACAATCGGGTACACGAAAGGACGATCTGCATTCAGCCAAGTACAGAAGCCAGAGCGAAGTGGTCTGACAAGAAGTGTTAGTAACATGAGTCAAGGCTCCGATACGACCATTACACCGGAAAGATTCTTTGCGTTAGAGAATGAGCAGGAGTCAAGAAGTCCAGCGTTCTTGAAGGCGTTTGAGGTTGATGACGAGGATTTGGAGCCGGGATTGAGAGGAATCATGCCCGAGTGCTTGAGAAGACCTGATGATGAGGATGAGGACTTTGTTTTCACTTTGGGAGTAAGTGAGCCGAAGGAATAGGGGGCTGTTTGAGTGGGTATGGAGTGTTATGGTATGGCGTTATGGTGTTGGTACTCACACAGTGGACTGTACTGGTTATGGTGCAGCACAACGTTGTTGTCTGGCTTGCTGAAAGAAGCAACAATTATGGATACATTACATCATAAGCATAGTTTCACTGTACGTATAATTCAGGCTTAACTAGACTCCTTCTGTCTGAGGAATTGCACTTTGAATCAGCGTGATCACTTAACTCTACTCATGTCACCTCCAACCTCAATTAGAACCCTTCAAGATTGAGCTCCCCCAGGGGCCAAGACGATTCGAAATTGGCTTTGTATTCTTTGTCCACCTTGATTCAAAGAAAGCCTTTCATAGATACGTCTAGTTTGAGATGAACTTTGTTTCTTCCTCGACGAGACCGCTTTGTGAGTTCACTACACGCTCAAAATCACCGTTGAGTTTATCCGTTTATCAAATGCCAATTATAAAGCTCACTGACATCAGTTTTGTACTGCGGGTGGAAATACAGGAGGCGAAGGTGCCCCTTGCTCTTCGAGGCAGCATTCTCGGAGTTGGGACGGATACAGATGGCAGTATTCGTGTCCCAGCAGTCTGCAATGGAATCTATGGATTCAGGCCTAGCGTAGGTCTGGCTCCTCATGATAGTGTGCGAGACCTCAACCCGCTAGGGATAGATGGTGTCCGTTCGACAGCTAGGCCCATGTCGATCTCCGATTATTTGAAATGAGCTTAAGTGTGGTCAAAGTGCTTAACAGGTTCAGGGGTGTGAGGTATGTTGTTGTCCCTAATGTTCATTAAGATAGTACACACCTCGAGGTTAGACATCCTTACGGAGAAGGTACAATATTATTAACTGCAGTTTCCTTTCGTCGCTACAAACTCTCTATCTCCTCGTGCAATAGTCGAGCATGATCCCTAGCATTCCCGGTGAGGAGTAATTAAAACATGAGCTAACTTCTCAACGTCAGAGCTCCGACTTCTAATCAAATTAGGAGGTCAAGACTTCTGTGGATTATTAAATAGAACACTTTATCATTACCTAGGTCGCGGTATCGAGATACTACGGAAGTGCTAGTCACTCACACTCCCGCAAGTCTCGCTTAACTCACCAATGCTAAGGTCCATCCTCGAAGGCAATGTGGAAACCCTCAATATATTCGTCTTTTCGACTAAGGGACCAATGATGCAAAATCCCATTCTCATTCTGTGCGTTGGACCTGCGTTATGGCGAAGTTACACTCAACACACTCCATACCTGATCAACGGCATTACTGCACACGTCAAGCAACCTCTTTCTTGCATGTCATTGTAGCACTATGACTTCAAGACGCTCAAGACGCTCAAGACGCTCAAGAACACGAGGAAAGGGGAGTGGGAAGGGGAAGAGAAGCGGGGCCGTGGAGCATCATCAAGACCCTCCTGTACGTGGAACAAGACTCTCTCTACTCAGGTACACTTTCTGCATCTGCTGATTTGCTTTAGCCTGACAACATGAACCCGATCGTATGGGACTCAAGCACGAAGCAAGGTTATGGATCTGCTCTTCCAGAAGGGAAGGTAAAGTTTCCATGCAGACAGCACTTGTGGCTTGGCTGTCCAGTATCAATTGACTGAACATCAAGTCCAAACACTTCTCTCAACCTCCCGAGGTCCCTCAATCTTCTCAGTCTGGATCAATGCAATACTTCCTAGGCCTTACAACTGGCCCTCAAGTATCGATAAGCACCAATCCCTGGCGGTCCCAATCAACAAGCCTCCAAAAAACGAGCCAGCAAAATGGTCAGCAGCAGACACAAAAAGCCAGCTTGACATCCCCTTCTCCCGACTCAGCCATATACAGCAACAAAAGCCACAAATCTACGCTCCACTCTCAGTCTCAATATCAGAGAAGCGGTACTTCTCACGCTGGGCCAACATCTCAGCAGCAGAGCACTTATAGTTCGGCATCCCAGACGCAGCCAGCCGGCCCCTGCTCGGCACCACCTACTCAACAACGAACTTCTCACGGCTCGCACAAATCAGGAGGCTCGATTCACGAAGGAAAAGCCAATCGAAGATGCAGCTAGCTATGATGAAGTAAGTGCTTCTCCCAGCTCGCAAGGTTCATTATCGACTTGAGGCTAACAACGCATGGAGGGTTCGGAATTCAATGCCTTCGGGTCTGTTTTCTGACAGGAGTTTGAAGAGCCTTTTGAAATTGTGAGCTGGCGTCCTGTAAGTGGATGATTGGGGCGAAAATCTACCTTCTTAAGGCACTTCTCAAGGTAGATCTTGGTCCAAGGCCCTGTGCACTGTCTCCATGGATGAAATTTAGAAAACGCACAACTTCGCCAGAGGGCGACGCTAGTTAATGAGATCTTCGCCGCAATGCTTCTCCCACCTTATAAACGAGTTTCTCTTCCACTATTGGCGAGTCCCAGCTTGTCAGCATTTGCTCGTGACCTTGAAGGCTAACGTGGCATATCCCTCGTGTGCTGTTGGTTGAGGAAGGATGTAAAATGAAGCAAGGACGGCGAGAAGCTGCTCGAAAGAAAAGTTTGACTTGAAAAATCCACGATTGGGAAGGGAGAAATCGAAAGCTGTGCAGCAGCTGACTGCTACCCAGCCTGGACAAGGAAGTGAACACGTTGTGTATGAGTACGTGAGATTGTCCGACGAAAGAATTCTCCAACATTTAGTCATGCAACGCGAGATAGAAAGAACCACTGCCACAACTGGGACTGAGTCTGCTCGCGTCCATCACGCTAACGTACCCAACTTTGAAGTTGGGTACGTTAGCGTAGTCGTGTTTTCAAAACACGACTACGCTAACGAGCGCCACAATAGCAGGGGCCATTGCACCGATCACCCCCAGACCTTCGTCAACTTCCTTCTGGCCAGCCCAACGGCAGGCTTTCTCCACTGGGCAGATATCGAATTTCCTTATCTCCCCATGGCTCAAATGGCGTAAAAGTACTCTTCGCCATATCCATTACAACATTCTCCTTCGTAACCGGAAGTGTGGGGAAGATAGTCTACATTCCGCTCGTTAACTCTTTATTTTCTTGTCTATTCTTACTCCCTAGGGAAGATGTAATTGAGAAACTTATAGTTACTCCAAAAACTGCAACGGTAACATCTGCAGTATGCCCAACATAGGTAATTAGAGCGACGAGGAACGCTATAAGGAGGTCATCTCAGGCGAAAGGAGTGTTGACGAAGACACCATGGCGGTGAATATTGTTCAGATAGATGGCGTAAATTCCGAGCTTAGTTTGCTGACCAACCTCGAAGCTGAACTGCGCTTCAATAGGTTCAGCAGCAGAGATGTCATACGAAGAACCCCAACGTGGCTGTTTATTGGATGTGTGACCAGTCGGGCGCACTAAGTAGCAATGTGCAGTTGTGGACCGTGTGACCTCTAAGGCTCTACCCCGCGTTTAGGTTATTCATCAGGCAGCGATGTTATCAGACAACCAACTGGTACTATGTATAACGAGAGAAGAATCTTGGCACGGAAAGCTATAGTAGTAATTAGAGCTGACAGCTCGTCAACAGTCAACCAAGTCTTCACCCCCGTGCACTTCAACCCGTGTAAGTGTGACCAAGATACAACAGATCGAAGCTGAGAAGCATGGTGGTATAGTCCGAGACAAACCGCCGTCGATGGAAATCCCCAGAGAGCGACGAATGAAAGAAATTGTCAATAATGGCACGTCTCTACCAGTGGGCTTTGGCAGCAAGACCGTACCTCACGTTGAAGATGGGCAACAGGGCGAGCTAGCTGAGACGCCAGAACAGAGGTACCAGCAGGCGCTGCAAGAACGCGAGAAGGCACTTGGGGCAGACCACATATTAACACTCGATGCAGTCTGTTCCTTGGGTCTCTTCTACGCGAATCACGGCAAGCTAGCTGAAGCGGAAAAAATGTACCAGCGAGCACTGCAAGGATTCGAAAAGGCGCTCGGTGCGGATCATATATCGACACTCCACACGATCTACAATTTAGGCCTCCTCTGCATGAATCAGGGCAAACTGGGTGAGGCCGGGAAAATGTTGGGGCGTGCGCTGCAAGGATATGAGAAGGTTCTTGGTAAATATCACGTATCGACAGTCGATACGGTCTACAACTTGGGTCTCCTCCACCTAAAAAAGCGCAGCCTATTTGAGGCGTTGGGGATGTATGAACAGGCACTACAAGGATATGAAATAGCGCTTGGTCGCGACCACGCCCAATGTCGGCGTATTCGCGAGGTGATTGTGAACATTCAGCACAAAATTTGTCTTCTGCCGTGGTAGTCATTCAGTACTAGGTTGAATCTGCAAGCCATTCTCGATCAGCTGCCTTAGTTTCTTGTCTAACTCCGCAGCTTTCCAGTTCTGTTCGTTTACATTCTCGCCCCTTTTAAGTGAGATTAAACACTTCGCTTGGGCTCTTCATTGTCTTGATTGTACAAGATGCATTTGTCATCGTTTTTCCTGGCATAGACTGCGGGTGCCATTTTGCTATTGAGTTAACGAGGATTAGATTCAGAAAGTGTTGTTTGGTGATGAGGGCATGAAGCAATAAAAGGTGAAGGGATCCTAGGGGAGGTTGCGGGAGATGATTCTTAGCTGGAGGCTATTGTTACACATATTGTGCAAGTACTCGACGTGACATGATTTCTCCACGGAATTTTGGTTCTCGGAAGTCCTCACTTTCTCCTCAACCCTCTCATTAAACGACTAATTTCAGCAACCTCACTCCTCTTGGCCAATGGTCCAGTTGTTAGGACACCCCATGGCCCTGCCTCAAGCGGACAATAATTATTAGCCCCTAGCAATGTCCCATTCATGAGAAATGCACCAATTTTTGCCAAGCTACAGGCATTTTTCGTAGGCAAAGAAGTGTGCTGCTCAATTCAGCTTGCATACAATTGAAATGGGATGAATAGCAGGGAAGGCTAGAGACTTACAGCAACTCCTTCAATGGTCAAAAGTTGAGCATCCTTGAAGATCCGAGTACCCTTTTGGCCACTAGGGCAGTGAGCTTGAGTCCTTTGAATCTGAGAGTTTCAACCTACTTCACTATTGGGGTTATAGGATCCAGAGTATTGCTGACGAAGAGTATGGGATTTTTCGTGTTTCCGCCAAACGGACCTGTTTATTCAGCATTAATACTGGAGGAAGATGAGAGCAAACCTACCTCCGTATCGCTCAGCAGTCGTGATATTCCACCCAGCGCAGAACATCTGATTCACAATTTGCGACTCTCCGCTGATCCAACTCTCGCTCTCCATCACCGCGATGCTATCAGCCCACTCACTGACCTTTTGTCCGATGTATCGCCCTCCATTGTCAGCACACGCTGTTCCGGTAGACCACGTGACGTTGATAGTGAGAGGTGGATTCAGAGCACCTGGTAGCTCCTTCTCCAAGTTCTCGACTGCTTCCAAAGTAATGTTGGGAAAGAGTGTCTCAACAGCAGTAAGTATCAATGCTGCGGTGGGAAAATTGTCAATCGCGTGGTAGGCGTATGTGTCAAAGATTTCTTTCATGCCTTGTAGCACAAGCCACATCGCAGTTGAGTTGGCCCAATTTTGCTCAAGGGCTTGCGTGACATTAAGTTGAGTGACAATATTTTCAAAACGAAGGTAGATGTCGTGTGGGGTTGTACCTGTGTAGAAAGGGCAAAGGGTTGGACCAGCCAAATGGCAGTACAGGAATAATGTAGAGAAGGCCTCGTCGGCTTGAGTGACCATCTTCAAGCCCGATTCCTTTGATATTTCATCAGGATCGAGAACTCCATCGAGCACAACGCGGCCAACACGATCCGGAAACAATGAAGCAAAAACCTGTCCGAGGAATGTCCCGTAGCTCATGCCCCAGTAATTGAGCAGTGAAGCATCATCTTCACAGTTCTGACCCCTCCAGCTGTTCGCATACGCATCGACGATAGACAGCATATCCCGAGCAATTGTCGTCGAAGACATGTGCGGGCCTGAATCTAGTGGTCCACCAATGGAATTAGTACACTCCTGGCCAAGTTCATATGCGACTTTATACACATTTTCGAAATAACCTTCAGGTAATGACGGGCCATGCAATTTATCGAGGTCTCTTCGCTTCATGGTTGCCGCTGGTCCAAGAGGTATTGTCAAGTTGGTAAGCGCACAGTCTCCTGCCGGAATGGCATATCCGCAACCGCGTGGATCCCAGGACACAAAGTCGTAGTCCAAACCGAAAAATGGAATATCTTGACTGGCTAGACTGCGGATGAGGTCGACGCCCGAAAGTCCCGGGCCGCCAGGATTTGCCAAGATCATGCCTTTGTAAGGTGTTTTCTTGGCTGGGTAATTGATCAGTGGAACTAGCGATTTTCCTTCTTTTGGTTTCTGATAATTCAGAGGTACCTATGTAGAAACTTAAAGTCAATTTAGTAGAGGGACCGAGGGATGGAGTTGGGACGAACCTCCAGGACTGCACAGAGGAAATCATCGAAGCAGGAATACCAGGTCAGGACATGTTTTGATGGAGGAATCTGAACACCAGAAAAATTAGCTTAAAGATTCAGAGTATTTTTGCACAGCTTCAAACCTCCGCGAAAGTCCATTGTCGAGTGGAATTAGTGGCGATAGTGGAATTAGTTGGAGTAGTAGAATTTGTAGAATTTGTAGAAGTTGCCCCTGCGAGACATAAGAAAGAACCCCAAACCAACAAAGTTTTCAGAATATTGTTAGTCCTATACATCTTGCATATTAAATCTCCTATGAAGCTGAGCGAAGGTACGATCCTGGTAGGAGAAGGCGGGGTGCTCTCATTAAGTAAATGAGAGACACACCTCGGTTCAATTCTCCGGAAGAATTTCAATCAAAATACCACCGACGAATTAAGAGCTGCTGCGCCGTCGCTCTTTCTCAAAATTTCCAGCCACAAAAATATACTCGGGCTTCAGGCGACATGTTAGACGACGTGCATGAGTGTACCAGGTACACACGGAGGGACGCGCCGGGTGGGGCTCTACCCCGCTTGTCCCTCCAACTTTCTCCATTTGAACGGGTTTGGGGCCTCCTCCTATGGAAGCCAATTTTCATAGTGACTTAGTCTTGCCTTGGCAATTCAGTGCCCATTTCATAGTGTCTTTGTCGGGGTGTTGTTTGCCCGGCCTCCGGCCCGGATAATGTTACTAATACGAGAGGTACTCGATACGTCCGTAAGATCTCTGGGGTAGAATGATCCCTGGAAAAGGCCCAGTTCCAGGATCAATCGTTATTGAACAAGGTTGGATATTTCAATCCCATGATTTTCGTCTATGCACGCTGTTTGCACCGCCACTCAGCTCCCATTCTGGGATAGGAGGGAGGTACTTCGCTTGCTGTAACTACGTGAACATTTCAGAACGCACAACCGTTACTCATAGCACCGCCTAGCTAGGCCATGGATTCTTCACTCCCTGGATTATTCTACGATTGGCTACTCTTATGGCTTCTCAACACTCGTTCCTACTTCGCAAGATTTGCTAGAAAGGAAGAACTTTGCCTCATGGTACTCAGCGATTGAAGCAAGTTCATCAGCCCTTTAAGTATCGATTCTATGCGCTTCGTAAAGTGTGTTTGAAGCAGGTTGATCTCAAAGATATTATACGACTTTTTACTTAGAGCCCTCACACCATTTTTTCTGCCTGTACTTTGCAATTGGTGTTGCGAGTGGTTGACTTGCTGATGGCTTTATTTTTGTTCTGGTTCAAAAAATTTAGCGCGATAGGGATTAGTTTTAGTACAAGACATGGCCTCCATTGTCCACGATTAAAACTTCCCCTATGCAAGTCGCTAATCGCTCCTAGCACGGAGCTTCTTAAAATACATTCTCCCAGCTCTCCTAGGCTACGAATAATATACTAATTTTCGTTGTTGATAAGGCGCAACCGCTGATCCCTTAATGAACCAATCACGCACCTTGTTTTCCGAGAAGGAAGATGAATCAGCTCCCAGTCTTACGTGGATACCGACGTCACTCCCGAGGCGAAGTCTCACGTATGCTTCGCGGTGCATTCTTCTACAAATAATTGTTGTCGTAACTTACTTCAATATTTAAAGTTATTCTGCTTCGTCTCTTTGCACAACACAATATTTATTAGCATCCAGAAATTTGGGAATAAAGTCAAAATGTGTTTCGGTTCTAAACCAAAGCCTCAATACTATAACACAGGTAGCGACGGGTATTATGGCGCGCCGCCTGCTAGGTAGTACGTATATCTCTCTAAATGAACCTGCCTATGCTCACCTGGTTTTCTTTAACATAGTGGGCGAAGACATCATTACGGAGGACGAAATACTGTGATGCCGGTGTATGTAGGGCCCACAAACCATGGAGGGCATCATGGCGGCTTTGGACATCATGGGCACCATGGAGGGTTTGCAGGGGGTGGACATCACGGAGGCGGAGGAGGAGGAGGAGGAGATGGAGGCGGCGGCGGTGGTGGTGGTGGGTGTTGATTGTGAAGTGAAGAGAGGAGCAAGTTATTTACAGGCTAGGTTATATAAAGGCGTAAAAGACTTAAAACGTTATGATCTAAGAAGAAGGGAGCAAAGCGATGACTTTAGCTGTAGCGGAAGTTATATGCGAGACGACCTTCTACTGTGCTTCGATTATGTCACGTGACATTGCCATCCAGACCCCACTATATTCGTAAGTGACCTTCTGCCTCTCGTGATTATCAAGCGTTGAAGGACAAGATACTTGCGACTTTAAGTTTAACAATACGAAAATGCGGTGAGTTTAAGGGGAAGAAGGCTCGCTTGTGAGCCCCTTACTCTTAGCGACACTCGGCGACATGCGGGCCCACTTTAAGATCATACGATAAATAATTCGACGAACATCATGAGACAATCTGCAGAACAGAGCGGAAGGAAGGACCGAATCAAAGAGTCTTCGCTGCATCCATCAGCAGATATCATATCAGGCATGCAAAAATAACATCGGGCGAAGAAGAGGTACGCTAAGGTCTGCTCGTGCTACCAGCTATTTAAAGGAGCCCCTCGCCTTCACACAGCAAATGCTTCTTCACAGAGCGAACGCCATTAAATCAAACAGATATCAACTAGCATTCCATAAACATCCCAACAGAGATTCATGGGCGAATATATGGCATCCTCAAACTTCACCGTCGGCGATTACCTCGCTGAGAGGCTTGTACAAATCGGCATACGCCACCACTTCGTCGTCCCCGGCGACTACAACCTCATCCTCCTCGACAAGCTCGGAGGCAAACTAGACTTTTTCGGTAAACCCGCTCTCATCGAAGTCGGATGCGCCAATGAACTCAATTGCTCCATGGCGGCCGAAGGCTATGCTCGAGCCAACGGTGCCGCCGCCTGCGTCGTGACCTTCAGCGTGGGCGCCCTCTCAGCATTCAACGGCACCGGGTCTGCTTACGCAGAGAACCTCCCTCTCATTCTCATAAGTGGGTCACCTAATACCAACGATGCTGGCCAATTCCATCTCCTGCACCACACGCTCGGAACCAGCGACTTCACGTACCAGCTCGAGATGGCGAAGAAGATCACCTGCTGCGCGGTTGCCGTCGACCGAGCCTCAGACGCACCCCGTCTAATTGACCGTGCGATTCGCGCCGCGCTGCTATCGAAGAAACCAGCGTACATTGAGATCCCAACGAACTTAGCAGGAGCACCATGCATGCGTCCCGGACCTATTAGCGCAGTTGTCGAGCCTGTGCCTAGTAACCCGGCGGTACTGGCAGCAACGATCGGAGAAGCAGCTAGTTACTTGCATGGCAAACTGAAGCCGGCGATTCTAGTTGGGCCAAAACTCCGCAGAGCTGGTCCTGAGGCCGAGGAAGCGTTGTTGAAGCTCGCTGAGGCGATGGGTTGTACGGTTGCTGTACAGCCGGCTGCCAAGGGAATGTTTCCCGAGGACCATCCACAGTACACGGGTGTCTTTTGGGGCCAGGTCAGCACGCTCGCCGCAGATTCGATCATCAACTGGGCGGATGCTATTCTCTGTGTTGGCACCGTCTTCACGGACTACAGCACAGTAGGCTGGACGGCCATGCCAAGTGTGCCTCTCATGGTCGCCGAGATGGATCACGTCACATTTCCTGGATCGACATTCGGACGGGTACGGCTCTGTGACTTTCTGACCGGTTTGACGAAGCTGGTAGACCGGAACGATGCGACGATGATTGAGTACCACCGTTTGCGTCCAGATCCTGTCCTCATCCATGTGGCGGAGGAGAGTGATACACTTAGTCGGAAAGAGATCCAGAGGCAGGTACAGCCTCTATTGGCCGCTGACACCACGCTTTTTGTCGAGACGGGAGACTCATGGTTCAACGGCATCCAGATGAAGCTGCCAAAAGGCGCAGCCTTCGAGATCGAAATGATGTGGGGCCACATCGGGTGGTCGATCCCAGCATCATTTGGCTATGCTCTTTCGAAACCCGAACGCAAAATCATCACTATGGTCGGCGATGGCTCGTTCCAGGTCACTGCACAAGAAGTCAGCCAGATGGTGAGGTGGAAGCTGCCGATTATCATCTTTCTCATCAATAACAAGGGCTACACGATTGAGGTGGAGATTCACGATGGGCTTTACAACCGTATCAAGAATTGGGATTATGCGGCGTTGGTGCAAGCTTTCAACTCCACGGATGGACATGCCGCGAGTTGTCGTGTTGAGACGGGAGGAGAGTTGGCGAAAGCGATTGAGATGGCGAAGGAGCATAAAGACGGGCCGACATTGATTGAGTGTGTAATTCATCAAGACGATTGTAGTCGGGAGTTGATTACTTGGGGTCATTATGTTGCAGCGGCTAATGCGAGACCACCTGCGCAGATGTAAGCGTGGAAGACCATCACCTAATGTAATTATTTATCTAGATTGTTCGGCGTTTTTCGGTAAGAGATAGATGAAAGGGATTTTTCAAATAGGTGTCCTTTGTGAATTCTTTCGCCCAAAAGGCCTAGAGACGAAAATAGAAAACAATTTACACACTGCAAAGGGACATAAGCCATCTAGTTAAATTACGCCTCCATCTCTCAAACGTGTCTTACCAAACAATGGAACTCCTCCTTGGTATTTTCTACTTCGATTCATATTCATAGTATTCTTTGCAAAATAAATTACAATGATGTGTCTCCTCAAATTCGCACTTGCTACTATGCTGAAATATGAGCAAGACGAAGAGCGACTAGGAGACTCTAGTAAGATCTTATTTGGCTATTTGCATAAGTAAGTCAGTTATGCGTCATCGTCTGCCTCTCCATCCAATTTAGCTTTCAGGATTTGAATGTACGTGTTGTGCGAGTTGGGGCTTCAAATCCAGAGTCAGCCTTTCCAATGCAATTAGAGGAGATAGAAGTGAACCTAGATCCAGATTAAGAACGAACACTTTCGACAGCTTCGAAATACATGTAATTTTAACATATACTCGTTAAGAACATTTGAGAAAATATATCAACTTACGACTCTCTCAGTACCCTAAACAGTACCCCAAGCTCTTCTAACCCCGAAGAAATAGAATGCGACAAGCGCAGCGAATCGATGAAGCTATACGTAATCTCAAAAATACGCTCAAACTAGCACTTCATCAGCCGTCCGCATCACATAGAAGCTAGAAAGTTGACTTACGATTGCCATTCCATGAATGAAGATAGCCTCTTTATCAATCTCCGCAAGCACCTTACACAGACTCCTCGCAATTTTACACGGGAAATCATATCGCAAGACTTCTTCTGGAGACTTACTACTCAGAAGCCCTTGTCTCATTGCGGCCTGCCAGAACACCAGACGCAGCCATTGCTGCGTGATGAGGATATCGGCTTTCTGCACATCTGTGAAGTCCTGTGCTTCGAACGCCATGATTGCGAGGGTTTGCTGCGCGGCGAGGATATCGAGTCGTGCCGGACACGCAGGCGAGGCATCGGATTGAGAGGGCGAACCGTTCATGCCGTTGACATAATTGGCGCCAACCCAAGTGTCGAGGAATAACTTGTCGAGGAGATTGAAGAGCCGACTGAGGCTTTGCAGGCCGTTGAGAATCCGTGGGTCTTCGTCGCTGAAGCGTGACGGCGGCGGAGAATCGAACTTGACGATTGCGAAGGGTTTGTTCCGCAAGACTGTGAGACCCCGCTCAACAAGAGAGAGCAAGTATAATGTCCGTTGAATGCTCAAGATGTCGTTTGGTGATAGTGAGGGAGAGAGGTTGGCGACCTCGTAGAAGCCGAGGTCTTGGGCTAGCATGATGGATTCGCGCAGCAGGAACCAAGACGACCGAGCTCTTTGAAACTCAACTTCGGCGCAAGAAAGAAACAGTGATGTTTGAACTGTGATGATACTTGCGTTTTCAATGTAATCATATGTCGATCGAAGCTGGCGGCATTGATTGATGAATTGTTGCGCTACCGCTTTCCTCGGCTCCGGAGCTGGAGCTGTAGAGCCAGGGATATGGAGTGCTGATAAAGCGCAAATGGAGAGGATTAGACAAACATAACTCAGATCGAGTGTTTCTGGGTGGCTTAGGGAATTTCGGAACTCTGTTTCGGGAATGATGGGCCAGATGGGATATAGCTTAGCATAGAAGAGGTCAATATGGCGAGAAAGGTTGGGCATGTTCGAGAGAATGGCTTGGAACTCTCCTATTGACCTTGATCTTGTCCTTTGACGGATGGAAGATGTGGAAGGCGAGTGAGCAGCGTACGAGTCGTGCGATTGTTGATCAGTCACCTGACCCGAGAGGAAGTCATCACTCTCGAAAGAAGGTACAATCTGAGAACCGCTAGGTGTTTTCATCTCATTTCCTACATCGAGACTCGATGGCCCTGCATTGTGGAGCGAGTCTGTATGATCTATGGCATGCACCGAGCTCGTTGAGCGTTCAAGCCACTGCGGACGTTCGGATATGCTGGGACTTCTCAGTTTTGAGATTACGTTTCCAGAGCCCTTCTTTCTTCCAGGCCGACGGCGGATAACTTCTCTTGTGCATGGTAGACTGGCGTCTGAGCAGCGATAACATCGAGGGAGGGTCTTGTCGCATCTTACTTTACGCTGGAGGCACTGGTCACACGGTGGAAGCTGTGGTGAGGGGCGTTGCATGCTCATCTCGTTTCCTGTCGACAGCTTGATCAGCCTGCTGACATGCAGGGGGCAGTCTGCACAGTGGAAGACAGACTTAGGAATAGTCTTCTTGCTGCATAGAGGCGAGATAGCTTCCCCTGTGTATTCTGTTGCTGTGCTGTCCTGGATCGTCTCGAACCACACGTGCACCTAGGCTTGGTTTTTCGGATGTGAGCCCGAACTCGAAAGGGTGGCCTGCAAGACTAATTTGTATGGGGCACTCAACAGCACCGAGCGAATCAATAATTACATTGCCGCGGGGTACCCCAGCTGTCACTGGGGTGGTGTGGCTGCAGGACGGGACGCGTTACCCCGCTCCTGAACCCCTTGTCCTCCTCTGCCTACGACGGTCCTGAAAACTGATAGACACGAGCTGCAGGATCTGAATAGCTTCATTTGTTACATGATTTCTGTTCATTTTCGCGACCCGTTATATATGTAATTGTAAAGTTTCACCAAGATCATTGAACATTGTTAGTTTTAGTAGCATGCGCTGCGTTACAAAGCCTAGCAGCTCTTGTTTCCCCCCAAAACAGTAATTCTCGCATCCGCATAGCTTCGTCCGCCTCCGCACAAGATAAAATCAAGCAAGTCCTACTACCTGAAAGTTATAGTTGCAAAGCGAAGCCGTGCTCACAACCTTGTCCTAGTTAGCAACTAATCTTGCCTCTGAGTCCTGTCATGCGACTTACAGCAATAGGCCCAGATCCCGAAATAACAGTAGCCCCAGCAGAATTCACAACTTTCACTGATACAGTACCGGTTGTCATTCCCAGGAATGAAAAGCCGTTGAAGCCTGGAGTTAGAGTCTGGGTGCCGAGGGTTGTGCTTCCACTCGTCACCACCGCCTTCAGGCCGGTCTGGCCTGCTGCAACGAGAATTCCAGCCTATGGAGAAGTTAGCATGTACGGATTAATATATGACGAGGGAGAGCAGACTGTAACTCGATCTTCTACAGTGCTAACTCCTTGTGGTGGCCCCAAAGAGTCGCTAGGACAAGTCTATGTATAGTTAGGACTCCGTCAAAAACGAGTAAGTGGGCAGGCTCTTACCCCGGCAGCAAGTAGAGTATGATGCCAAAATGTACCTTGCGCCACAGCACCATTGGTGGGATACATAGTTGAGGTTGTTGTGGCACCAGCTTTGTATGCTTTGATGAACGCCGGAAGTATTTGCCAGTAACCGGTGTGATCATAGTTCTCAGTATAGCCCACGATGGCTGTCCCGGATATTGGTTCCGGCCAGCTGTTTCCCATATAATGTGACTCTCCTGCATCATTCCAGGTTTGGAGTTCAATGAAGTCGGGTTGCATAGATAAGACTTGGCCGAACCTGTACTCGAGATTCTGCTCGCCGCGGCGGTACCAGTTGTCGCCAGAGTCAATGTGTTTGAATTGGAGAGGGGAGACACCCATCAAAAAGGTCTTGCCTACTGCATGGGCGGCGGTGAGCAGAGTTTGATCGTCCGTAGTCGGAACAATGATATCTCCCTGTGTGTTCTGGGGCCACGAGTTCCAGTTCATTGCCCTGGAAATGTGTTAACGCGGTTCTGAGGTACAATAGTCTGACATACCCATTCAAACTTGGATACGTGTTGAAGAAGGAACTAGTGATGGTAACATCTTGGAATGCCGGGACAAAGTAGATCGGATATCCTGCATTGGCCATTACCTGTTCCAGCTCAACTTTCCATCCGTCGTTGACGCTGTCCTGCCCGAATGTGTAGCTACTCGCCCCTCCATTGAATGTAGAAACCAGTGGAAGGCCATTGTATTTGTAATAAGCGGAACTGGTAACGTAAGATTGCAAGTAGCTCGTAAATTGCGTCGGACTGCTGAATCCGGTCATATCAAATGAGAAAAATAGCTTGAAGCCAAGGGTTTCAGCCCAGTTGAAGAGCGAGGTAACTGTTGTAGTGGCCCATGATGCTGTATCCGTGTTCAGATTCAAAGCAAATGCGTCAACGCCGAGGGCCATAGCATTTTGAATGTCTTGCTGGCAGTGAGCATCGGTAATGGTTCCAATCATATAGTGGAAGAACACGGGCTTTCCTGTCGATCCCGATGTTGTTGAAGTTGTTGTTGTAGACTTCGAAGAAGTCGTCGACGTTGCTTTGGTAGAAGAAGTCGTTGGAGGAGAGGTAGCTGTGCTGCCGCTGCCTGTTGACACCTAATAGGCGGATTGAGCTTGTCCTATATCGGAATTTCGGGTAAACTTACGATTACAGCTGTCGTATACCCAGCCGGGGGAGCACCAGAAACACAAGTCCCAGCGACTGTATTCCCAGAGTTATAGACCCCATTGAGGCCTACTTGGCAGCAGAAGCCATTTCCTTGAAAACCTTTCCAGAGAGACCAACTTGAATCCGCACACTTGGGACTTCCTTCAATAGATCCTCTGCAGGCGGAATCTGTTGATGGGATCAATATACATAACAACGCGCAATGGGAAGCAATACGACTTACTGGTTGTGCAACAAGCATCGACCTCGTCGTTTGCGTTTGCAATACAGAATAGACTGGATGGGCAGCATGCTCCATTACCGCATGAAGTAGCTCCTGAAGGGCAAGTACTTGCTTGAAGAGACCATCCCAGTTGAATCGAACGTCTCTCAATTGGTGCAGGCTGAGCGATTGCCGCACCAGATACAAGTCCCGAGATAGCGGAGAAGCAGAACAGTGATATGATCTGAGAAGAATGCATGGTTCCAATGTGGCTTGTATCAATTGAATGTAATGAATGAAGAGCAATAGTTCATCTGGGGAATGAGCAAGATTTTATAGAAAATGAGGAAGGTCCGACTCCGCAGTTCGCTCGGTATAATAATGAAATAGTCGAAGTGGTTCTAAGTCATCATACACACTTCTGACAAGCAGTTTTTGCCTGATACCTAATCCCCAGATTCCTAGTCCTCCGTCCCTTACACTGGATTTTCGTGGGGTAAGTCACTGCCGTGCCTGCAGACAAGTAATACTGAGCAGCACCATTTTGATCACAAGGCAGAGGAGTTCCATGCAGCACCTTACCTGATCCGGCCTGCGATCCGGATCGTCGGTCTTCTGCAGATGGAAGTCGAAGCTGCGGGGCTTCTCGCGGGACTTCCAAGAGATTGCTGCGTCGATCTCGGCTTGTCCCTGATCCAAAGACCCGCACGAGGTTCATTGGGGAATCCTTCAGACGGAATATGCATGTTTGTCCCAGCGATGTATTGAGCGCGCTGGATAAACCTTGATTGCAGCCCGATTTCTTTTCTCTATCAGAGGTCTACCAACAATGACATGTTTTTTCTTTCCAGAATTGGAGTTGGATCCTGGTAATCCGAAGCTGGCCAGGGGTACAGTACAATAAAGAGAAAAATCCTTGCGGATTGCGGGGAAGAGGACCAGGGGCAAACAACGGGACGATTCTTCCCCACTCGTTCTCGAAAGCTTAATTGGAGGAATGGTATGGAGCGAGCTGCACGAGAGACGGACGTGACATTGAATTACCCCTGTAGCTGTAGCATGGGAGGAACAGTAGTCGGACCGAGGTGCACTAAGGCCAGATCAGGTGCATCAGGTGCATCTTCGCACCCATTTCGCGCTACTTAACGAATTATCCAGCGCCTTTTATCCGGCGAGAAACCCGTCGAAAAATGCAGCGAGAAATCGAGCAACATCGTGGGGTAGTGCCAAAGCAGTGAACATAGCTAACCGGGCGCAATAGCTTCGCCATTACTGGTCTATGGCCAGAAACAGGAAGAGCTGATGGAGCTCTATTGTAATGTGTGGCTTTCCTTGGAAATGGTCCAGTGTCAGCTCTACCCGCGTCTGCGGTCAACCATGATGCCCAAGGAGGCGCTGGTGATGAATATATATTCTCTCAATCTTCCCTTTCACCTCAGATTTAAATTATCCATCCCCATATTCAGCTCTGTCTTCCCGACAGTATCTTCTTCTGCTTCCCAGTTGAATTGATACATTCAACCTTACAACCAGGACAATGGCGTCCGCTACTCACCAAGAAGATGGGAACGGCATCGCCATCGCGGCCTCCCATCTAGATGGCGATACCGTCGGCATTGCGGATGAAGTCCTTCTGAAGATGTCCAAGAACATCGACAACTTCGGAGAAGTCACCGAAAATGCTCAAGCAGCAACTGATTTTGAACACCAAATGACAGTACGACAAGCGCTTCGGTTGTATCCCAAGGCCATCGCATTCTCCGTGGTACTCTCCCTCGCCATCATCATGGAAGGTTATGACACTGCTCTGCTGGGCTCATTTTACGGTTACCCAGTCTTCCAGGAGCGATTCGGCGTGCGTTTGCGGGATGGCAGCTACCAGGTCACTGCTCCGTGGCAGTCGGGGCTCCAGAATGGGGCTCAGGTTGGCGAGATTCTTGGCCTAATGATTGCGGGAATACTTGCAGAACGTTTTGGCTACAGGAAGACTATGCTTGGAGCTCTTTTCATGATTACGGGAGCCATCTTTTTGCTCTTCTTTGCTCAGAATATTTCGATGCTCATGGCTGGCGAAATTCTCTGCGGCATACCGTGGGGTGCCTTTCAGGTAAATTCAGTCTAGACGTGTATGCACATTTTGATTTACTAACTTGTTTGTTTCTCTAGACTCTTACTACGACCTACGCAGCTGAGGTCAGCCCGATCGTTTTGCGCCCCTATCTCACCACGTGGGTCAATGGTTGCGTAAGTCACCCTTTCTGGCTCAAAGAAGTTCTCAGCTAATCCATTGAAGTGGGTTGCTGGACAATTGATTGCCATCGGAGTGCTTCGTGGTCTTTTGGGTCGTACTGATCAGTGGGCATGGAGAATTCCCTATGCAATTCAGTGGGTGTGGCGTAAGTAACTCCGAGGGAGGTCACCATCTATTGATTCTGTGCGCTGACTACTCTCCAGCTGTTCCGATCATTATTGGCGTCTTTCTGGCTCCTGAGGTAAGATCTCCAATTCATCCTTCTACAAGTTCTCAGAGCTTCCACTGATAATTGTAAAGTCCCCATGGTGGCTTGTCCGAAAAGGTCGTGTTGAGGAGGCAAAGAAAGCTCTCCGTGGCTTAACATCAAGCACCGACACGGCTTACAGCGTCGAAGACACAGTTGCCATGATGGTGCACACAAACGAGCATGAGAAATATGTCAGCGAAGGAGTGACATACTGGGATTGTTTCACGGGTGTCGACCTACGGCGTACTGAGATTATCTCTTGTGTCTGGATGATCCAAGTATTCTGTGGCATCTGGTACGGTGGTAACGTCGTCTATTTCCTTGAGCAGGCTGGCTTCAATCCAACGAAATCATTCGACTTTGGGGTTGGCGAAAATGCTCTCGGCTTTTGTGGAACTTTGGTCTCTTGGTAAGTCAATTTTCAGAAGTACAATTACCGGCAAGGGAGTATGGCGGAGCGAAATGTGGGCAAGCAATGTGCTGAGAAACCCCACTTTCGGTCGCTGACGAGACTTGATATATATTGCTTGTCTATTCCTAATTAAAGAAGCTGACAACGGGGTGGTATATAGGTCTGTTATGCGATACATCGGCCGAAGAACACTCTACCTCTGCGGCTTGGCCATCATGTTCACCATTCTTATCACAGTCGGATTCATGGGGATTCCCAACGACGGCCCTGCAGTCCTGGGGTGGATCTCTGGCGGCCTGCTCATGTTATTCGTGTTCACATACGACATCACCGTCGGACCAGTGTGCTACTGCCTCGTCTCCGAGATTCCATCGACACGTCTGCGGATCAAGAGTGTAGTCATTGCTCGCAACTGCTACAACATTGCCAGCATCGTGGCCAACTTCCTCAACCCACCCATTCTCAACCCAACTGCGTGGAATCTGAAGGGGAAGGGGGGCTTTGTCTGGTGCGGATTCTGCTTCCTCTCTTTCGTTTGGTCGTATTTCAGACTTCCTGAACCGAAGGGACTCAGTGCTGGAGAGATTGACGTCTTGTTTGAGCGCGGGGTCAGCGCTCGTAATTTCTCTAAGGTCAACGCCGATCCTTTCCGTTCCACCAACCTTAAGGTTGCCGTCGATGGCCAGGAGACGCAGCATATTGAGGAGAAGTCTTAGGAAATACTTATCTGCCAAATGGAGGTCTTAAGCTCTCGTTAGTGTTGGCAAGTTTTCGCGGAGGTTGGGCCTGTCAGGTCGGAGTTGTATGAAATGGAGATGATGTCTCGTCTGAAAATTTCGAGGTAGCAAGTGGTCCTTTCGAGAACCTCTGCTTGAATTTCGTATTTGGCCGAAGTTTCTCACTACACTGCTGGACAAATTGAGATGAGTACAGGATATCGAAGAATTTTCCTAGCGAATGCGTATCGCATCATTCTCAGTGCGGGAGCTATAGTGCAAAGCAAAGTAGCTGTCTTCTACATAACCATCGATGGCTCGTCTAAGAGTTGACTTAACAAATATTTCTCGTTCATTCTCCAAGAGTATCCACTCCATCTTTAGTTATTCCTTGCAATCGTTCTTCTAGATCCCTCAAGACGTCGATAGTGGGAGATGCCTGCGAGCCTGTTCTTCCGTTGACGGCTTTGGTGAATTTTGCTGTGATCGTCAAGGGGCCGAAGTTCAATTCCATATGCCATAATGAGGCCTTCTTAAGAACGAATACGCAGCCGAGATACAATGTACACTGAACAGAGCTCTTCAAACTCAATTTAATTGCGCTTACATGTTGGGTGAGAGCTTCTATTGACATTGAAATGCTAAATGTCATTACGGGGATACGCGAACACTGTTACGAGAATACGCAATTACCATTCAAGGATACGCGAGTTGACTAGTTGTAATCTTACCTAAAGACGAGTCAGTTCGTCCCTCGGCTCTCTTTGCGAGGAGGGTAGGGCGCCCATATCACAGTACGACGCATTTACTTAGCTACATCGCGAAATGACACATTCTATTCTTAAATCTGTTCATATCAATCACGCCTAACAGCCTTGAAAAACTCGTACACGACATTTTCTTATAGGTTGACCTATTCATCAAGTCCTTCCATCTTGGTAAGTGGTGGAAGGTGCTACTCACGTGACATGTCTGAAAGGGGAAAGTGGGCGTCTCGCTTCGATCTTTCAGCCATCCAATTCAGGAACCGTACCCGTAATGCAGGAACCGTAATCGTAAAGCTTCATCATCGCAATCCTATGCGGCACGGAAATAGGAAGGTCCGCACCGTTGAACTGCATATCCTAGCTAATCCTAGTCTATATCCAGGAAGTGCGATGTAGTGAATCGTGATAGGGCAAAAGGTCTAAGATTGCGGAGCTAAAAGTCCCAAAGAGGAAAGTGGTTTCCATATCTCCACCACACGTGTGCAAGTGCCGGGATGTGCAAGCTCCTTATCAACAAGAAGCAGTATAATGATGTCTTTGAACTTGTTCCTGTCGTGACTGTGGCTGGGGAGGTGCGAGGGGGAGACAAAAAGACCGTGATACCCCGCTTTCAATTCTCGTTGTCTTTTGTGCCTCTGTTTTTTGGTTGACACTTTTCTCAGTCAATTAAATTTGCAATAGTTGATCAAGATGTTGACCTCAGCAATCTTCCTTCTGGCCACTGGTCTGCTCGGAGTATCAACCTCCCAAGCAAAGACTCCAAAGAGCATCTCAGTTTCCCCCGCGACCGCCTCTCGTGGAGCGGGCCCTCTGACTGCTTCATCTAATACACTCACCTTGACTCGAAAGCAATCGCCCAAAGGCTACAACGCCCGTAGTGCCGCGTACCTTCTCGGCCTGGCCAAAATCCCACTCAGTGGCCACACCACCACTCTTCTCTCTCTCTTCATCGGTGAAGAATTCGCCACTGAAATCACATTCGGAACTGAGACTTTCGAGTCGATTGTCGACACGGGGTCTAGTGATACATGGGTCATTGAGACAGGGTTCTCCTGTATCAATATCTCGAATAGTGCTCCTGAGACGGAAGATTTTTGCGATTTTGGTCCTACGTACACTGTCACGGACACTTTCACACAGATTCCCGATGGAAACTTCAATATCACATATGGTGATGGAGAATTCTTGACGGGCATCATTGGAACTGAGGAGGTCACTTTGGCAGGCATTACCGTGAAGCAGACTGTGGCTCTTGTCAATATTGCTGCATGGGAAGGAGACGGAACAACTTCCGGCCTCATTGGACTCGCATACCCAGCTCTGTAAGCTTCAAATAATTACAATTCTGACTGTAATTCTTCGCTAATTTCCCTAGGACGAGTGCATACGCGGGGACAGATCCTCATGCGGACGACTCTCCAACAGGCGAACAAATCGTATACAGCCCAATCTTCGATACCATGGTCACTGACGGTAAAATCTCTGATCTGTTCAGCTTAGCCATTCTTCGGGACGTCTCTGGGCCATCTGGATATCTCTCTTTCGGTGGTCTGCCTCCAGTCACCTTCAACGAAACCTTCACCAGCACTCCAATTCTGATTACAACTATCACGGGCTATCCCGTGACATACGATTTCTACACTATCAACATTGACTCTGTCTTGTTGCACGGCAAGCCTTTGCCTGGTTCAGGAGGCCCTGGTATCCAATACATCGTCGATTCAGGCACGACACTAAACTATTTCCCAACTAGTGTAGCCGATGCATTCAATGCTGCCTTCGACCCGCCCGCCGTCTACGACGATGATATGGGTGTCTACGTCGTAGCTTGCAACGCCTCAAAACCCGCTTTGGACATTGTTATCGCAGGCACAAAATTCGATACGAATCCTTTGGATCTGATCTTACTTGCTGGGACAGATGAGAATGGTAATGACATCTGTATCTCAGGGGTTGATGATGGTGGGAGTGATCCATCGTCGGATGTGTATGTTTTAGGCGACACGTTTCAGAAGAATGTTGTGATTGTGTTTGATGTTGGAGCGGCGGAGTTGCGTTTTGCGGCTCATGAGCATTATCCATCTGATGATCCGTATTGAGTATGAATTTTGGGATTTTTGTGGTGGAATCTAGTTGAAAATATGTAAATTTGCTAATGCTGCAAGCATGGAGGGAAGCACAATAACCTAATTAATTCTTCTCTTACAAAACGTACAAAACTTAATGTCTCAATCCTACGACACTAGCAAGATATAGCAGCAGCTCAAATTGCGCACTGTGTTCGAATGTTTATAGAAGGACGTTGAATACGCACTATTCAAGATTAGTGCGAGAAAACTTTGGTCTACATTTAATTGAGAGTTTTCCAATGTTACATGGCCAAAGTCAGTGACGTGAAACCATTTCTATTATTTCTCCGAAGTCTAGTTGGACGATAGGTATATTCGAGAGTTCTCTCGTCTTATTCCAGTGATGGTAGTGAAGTCAACTCAGCCCTGACCTTAACCCCTATTGGATAATGTATTCGAGAGTTTTCTCGTCTTGTTGGCGGAAGGATCGTAGCGAAGTGAAGTCTTCCCTGACCTCAAGCACTGTTGGTTATATTCGACAATTTTCTTGTCTTAAGGGTGGGAGCGATCGTAGTGAAGCGAAGTCATCCTGACTGAGACCCTTCAGTCCACCAAGTCTCCTCTCAATTGTGTGCCATTCCCATTATACACCTATCAAGTTGTAGCATAAGCTACTCCAATGTCAGAAAGACCTGTTCCGTTCGCGTTTATGGTATGGCCTGGGAACGTCCCAAAGTATGCATATCTCTGAACATAGCTTTGTGCGTCCAACCAAGGCAGGACTTGCTGTAGAAAGGCAACTTGTTGCGCGTCCGACCCATAACATTGAAACTCGGTGATCCACACCGGGAGCCCAAGTGTTTCGTATGCGTTTGTAACATTGCCTTGGAACCAAGCAGCACCAGTTTGACCGCTGTTCGAAGGATTGCAATCTTGGTAGTAGTGAATTGCCGCAAAATCGAAGTGACAACCAGTACAGTTTCCAAAGAAATATTGCGTCCAAACCGCAGAGTCGTAACTCCCGCCAGAGGAAGACCCCATGTTATTCCAGAGAACATTAGGCATTCCGATCTTAACACTTCCGGCAAAAGGCTGCATATATGATTGATAACCTGCGGCAGCTTTGGCGGGAAGGATATTCGAAGATCCCGAATATTTCAAATCAGGCTCGTTAAAGCCGAGGATATTTTTTGTGCCCGTAGTTTGGACAGCAGCAGTCCAGGAAGGATCAGATCCGCTAGGTAGGCCCCATAACATTGGCACGCTGTAGCTTCGTCAGCTCGCTTCTTGATGTCGAAAATAGAGAATAATGGATTTAACTTACAATTCAAAATAAGGATCCAGACCTTGAGATGGATATCCCCAGTCATATCCCCAACTGATCTTAGGGTAGCCCACAAATAAGTTTGCGTACGCTGCGTTTCCGTCTGGATTGCCGTCGGTATAGGCTAGGCCACGCTTTCCCGTCCCCACAGTTCCAGAAGAAGTTGGCAGGGGGGAGGTGCTGAATGATGTTGAGCTGGAAGTTGTGAAGCTAGAAGACAGTTTGGTGGACGTCGAGGAAGATGTGAAGCTGGAGGATGTGAAGCTGGAAGATGCGAAGCTGGTAGAAGCTGAGGTAGCTGATGGTCTGCTGGATGTCGAGGACAAACTCGGGATGGTAGATGTCGTGCTAGAAGATGGCTTAGTGGATGTCGAGGATAGTGTCGAGCTAGAAGAGGTCGAGCTCGAACCAGCCACAGCAACTTGGTACAAGTTCAAAACAGATCTTCCTCCGCAATATTCATTTGCATTATCAGCGCACACGATATTACATGGGTTAGCATTAGGAACCGTGTTCGAATTAACAGATCCAGCGTTGAGAACATTCCCACAATAACACTCTTGGCCATATTCGACGCCGAAGTAAGTATATGCTGAGCAGGCAGCCGCGCAGTTTTCCACGTTTGTGTTGCCGGCGGTGATAGGTAGGAGAATGCCATTCAAGGCACGTCCGGTTGTCGCCTCAGTGTAGCACCCTAAATAGTTCCATCCAGCCAAAGCGGTGACTGTTTGGGGTCCTGTTGGAGGTGGGCTTGCGGATGTGATTGCAGTGGTTGAAGTACTCGAAATGAAAGTACTCGGAGCGGTTGAAGTGATCGATATAGTGGATGTGGTTAAAGTAGTGCCACTGGAAGTTGACGATACAATACTTGAATAGGTTGAAGACGTACTGCTTGAGCTCTTTGTAGAACTGCTGCTTGAACTACTTTGGGACGAGGAGGTGCTCGACGAAAACTTGCTGGAGCTGGCCGTTGAGGAAGTGGAGCTGCTTGTTGATAAACGGCTAGAAGAGCTGATCGTCGTCGCGGAGGTAGATGTAATAGTCAGTAATGTGCTCGAGGGTAAGCTGGATGAAGTTGATGAAGTCTTTATCGACGCGGAAGAGGAACTTGATATCTGCGTCGAGCTTGTGCCTGGGCCAGATCCCCCCGTTGAGGCAGTCGGCCCTATAGTTGTCGCCGTGCTGGTGATTTGTATGACCTCATACAGATTCAATCGTTGACCAGCACCACAATATTCGCTGTAAAAAAGGGGAGTAAGTATTGCACATCTTTTAGTTCACAGTTACTTACTATTGATTACCCGGGCAAATAAATGAACAATCTGTGATCGGAGCGAGGACTGATCCGGTGTTGAGAATATTACCGCAGTAGCCTATAAGGTTAGCTAAAACGATCACAGAGTAGGAAATCAAAGCTTGCATTCTCCACCGTACTCAACACCAAAGTACTTGTATCCTGCGCAGTCTACAGTACATTTCTCAATGGTCATGGCTGCGTAATCATAGAAAGAAGCACTGGAGAGAGCACGAGTATTGGTAGCTTCAGTATAACATCCCTGGAAGGTATATACGCCGACTGTTTGCTTATTTCCGAGAGTAGGAACAGGTGTTGAAACAGCACTTGCGGTCGTAACAGCATTTGCGGTCATAGAAGTCGTTGAACTCGAGCCGATTGCCCGGTATTGGTAAACATCCAGCCGATTGGCACCTCCACAAGTCTCAGTCGAGTCGCCTTTGCAATTCGCATTACTTTAATAATGGTTAACGTGTTTTATGATGTAAAGGGGGAAGAATTACTTGCCATCCAGTGTTCCCATCTGGCGCTGGACCTGCACCATTAACGACTGCGTTACCACACCCTAAGCAATGATTAGAACAAATAGCATCATGATTCTTTGAAGCAGAAACTTACAACATTCGCCACCATACTCGGTGCCTGCAATTGAGAAGCCAGCTTGAAGACAGTTCGACTGGCACAATTCGTTTGTCATGGCATTCGAGCCTCCAGTCTCGCCATTCGGCAATGCACGTCCCGACACATTATCAGTATAACATCCAAGAAAGGTCCAACTCGATCTTGCTTCAATATTTCGAGGAAAGCCTCGATTTATTGTCGTGCATGTTGCATTGAGGGTAAATCCAAGGATCGATAACAGTGCCAGGCCCCAAAACTCCATGCCAAAGGTTATCCGATTCGCAGTGAAGGCGAGAAAAAAACAAAGTTTCCAAAAGAAAAGCAAGATCTGAAAGAGTATTTCGAATCTTAGGTCAAAAAGCTTGAGGAAGATGGTGTTACGGTACGGGAGGAATCTGATTGCATTAAAAGTCTTCAATGTGGTTGGGTTGTCTGAATGAGTTAGTGATACTGGACTTGAGCACCAGGGCAGGGGAGGGGGGGGTAGACTTTTGGCGGGGTACAGTATCTTATCTGTTAGCGTGGTAGTACGCCAGATCCCTTCGAGCAAAATCCCAACCTCGCGGGTTTCGCCAGGTCACAAGATGGACTAATCAAGCCACAAAGTCTCAGTCTCAGCCTTGTTCTCCACCACGTGCGCTGTTCACTGCCTTGTCACCTTCAAGTTTGCGTCGGTAACTTTGCACATTTGCTTCTCGTGCATGTGAGACATGTCAAGCTGTATATTTAGTACCTTACTCGTGCATAAGAAACATGTATGGCTTAGCCGCACGTCTACTATTTGTGTATATGAGACCCGTGGCTGCATATTCACACTCGTGCATGAGAGACATCTATGTGCTGTCTTGAGAAAATTCTTCCACCATTCTATAGCCGGAAGGGTTTTCATTTGCAAGTTTATTCCTGTACTCTTCAACGGAGACAGCCGTTTAAAGTGACTAGATTATAGGCGCATAAAGATATGTAGGTCCTGTTGTAGGGCGTGTGTGGTCTTAGCCCTGCAAGCCCTGTAACTGGACTGAATCAGAGGCGTCAGCCTCCTAAAGGCTCACCGAAACTTTACGCATCCCGATTAAGATGTTGCATGACGCGATAAGCGCTAAAAACCTGTAATTATAGCGCTTCTCAGTGATTGGTACCGGAGTAACGGAGTAATAACTTTTTAACATTAAGCTTCAATTTTATATCCTTCTTTGCTATGTGTTAGTTAACATCTAAAGTTGTATCCGGAATAATATATATCGCAGAAAAGAATTCAAAATATCTTAAAGTATCCTGGCTGCAGCTTCTGCCACACGCCGAGCGGATCATATTTCTCACTCACAGCCCTTAACTTCGCCAGATTCGCTTTACCATAACCGCCAAACACAGGTTGTTGAAGGGCCGCATAGTTCTGGTAAATGAACGGAAAGCCCACACCTTGAGCATAAGCTGTTGCGTTTGCGCGGCTGATAGTACTGCTTGCTGCTCCGAAGACTGCTGCGTCGTCACTTGCCAAGGACCAAGAGATGGCGATGTTGATCACTGTGATGAAGAGCGTTAGCGAAGCGAATGAGGAGGTCGAGGGAAAGATACGTACGAATAAGTGGGCCATCCGCTGTGGTAATTCCAAGTGCATTTCCGCCGTTTCTGCTGAAGTGGGAGATTATGTCGTTCGTGAGCGGCTGGAATACAAGTGCTGGAACGATGTTTTCGACTGTATCGATCGGGATGATCTCTTCCATGAAGATGCTCAAGATGTCGTTTAAGATGGTGGGACTGTTCTTTACAGTCATTGTCCAATATGTTTCGCTAATATTTTCGTCAGCTCGTTCTCGACATCAAGCTCGAGCGCTGATACTTACCGGAATCCACCTGGATTGGTATTATTGAATGAGATAGTCAACGCTGTAAGGTTTGTAATACCAAGATCGGTAGCAATGGCACCTGGCGGCTTGGTGAAGTTGCTCAGGATCGGCGGATATGCTAGTGGCTTGCCATACTGGAGCTCAGCGCTCATTGCCCAGGCACCAAAAGACGGGACATAAGCGTAAGCAAGGATAACTTGTCCGAATGGGTCTGACGGTGCATTGACGTTCAGCCAGTAAACAGCGTTGTTGAGAGCAGTTGCGGTTTCATTGCTGTAAAGATATGTTTGTGAGCCAGCCCAGAGGTCACCTTGAGGAAAGGTCAGGAGGTCAAATCGAGTGACAATCCCGAAGTTGTTTCCTCCTCCTCGAAGAGCAAAGTAGAGGTCTGGATATGTTGAATAGGAGACCTCACGGATTGACCCGTCCGCGAATACAACCTAGAACTCGTGAGCTCGAGGTCACTGATTCGTGGACTCGCACATACCTCGTACGTGTTGACATTGTCACATGCCCAACCATATCTTCCGGAGAAGAATGACATTCCACCACCAAGAGTCAATCCTCCTACTCCGATATCGGCAACTCGACCTCCAATGACTGTAAGTCCTTTCGGTTCCAAGGCACTATAAACATCCACCCATCTATTTCCGGATCCAACAGAAGTTTGAGTTTGATCAGCAGAGACAATGACCTCGTTCAACTTGAGCAAATCAATCGTCAATCCTCCATTGATATTCGAAGCTCCAGAAAACATTCCATGGCCACCACTCTTGACAGCAAATTCACATTGTGTAACCTGAACGGTCAAGACAGCTAGTGAGACGCCAAAAGGGTTGATTGGTGCCTATGAATCGAAGTCAGTATCACATGCTTAAAGAAGAGTTCCAACTCGGGAATTTTATGGAAACGGAAACTCTTCGAAGTCATTTCCTCATTCAAGACACATACAAATCGGCAGGTAGGCGTGTCAGTGGATTGGAAATAAGACCAATATCGAGATTCCTGATACTCATAGACGGTACTTTCCGGGAAGGAGACTTGACCTGGCAGTGCAAAGTTGATGAAAGAGCACTATATCACTTCAGCTAATGTTTCCCCTGCATACGAAGTAAAGAGGGGTTGCTCACAGCCAATGAACAGCCAGTGGGGAGCGACGAGGCGGCTCTGGTAGCCAATGACCCATTCTGAATCAATTCGAGGAACTCGTCAATCTGGGAAGTAACGGTAGCAATGGTGAAAGTCTCATTCTGGGCGGCAACTTCCAGGCCAAACAGGCCCAGTAGAAGCAAGAGCTGGCGGAAATTCCCCATGATCATCATCATCATCATATGCGCATCAAGGATCGACTCAACGGTTTGAGCTGCAGGAATGTGGTCCAGGTTGAAACAGCAGGGGAAGTCGAGAAATGTGGACGAAAGGTTAATGCAGTCGTGAGAGAACCAGGACTGAAGAAGGGAAAAGTGGAAGGATATAATACGCACCGGGGTATTTGCTTCATTCGGATTGGTGCACGCTTGGGTATCGATTGCTGGTTTTTGATGACCCTTGAGGATATTACCGCGCAAACAACTTCGGGTCCATGTGCCTAAACGGATGGTTATGTCGTACTGTGTTTAAGTATTGAGCGCCACTTCAGACCTAGATGAGGTTTGGTTTGGAGGCTTTTGTAAAGTAGGCGTGCTTACGGCATACCGAATATGGCAGCGTCGGCTCTCTCGGTCCCCTTTCACGACCCCTCTTCAAGACTCAAGACTCCCTCACGATCGCTATTGGCGAGTGGAAATTGGGAACACCATCCCCTTCCGCATCGGCCTGTTTGCTTACTTCGTATTCTACCCCCCTGAAAGAGCGGGTGGACGCACAATCCACTTTCCGCCTTCCCCGATCCCGTTGCCGCACCCTCTCTTAGATCTGTGTCCCCATTTCTGGGGATTTCCCGCAACGAATTGCTGGGATTTCGACTTGATCATGGTCAATTCTTGGATAGGGATGGAAACAGCAGGACTAGAAGCTAGGGACACTTCACTTCCACAGTACGCAGCGCAAATGCATTTTCAGAGAAGGCAGATCTCGACTGCTGCCATCGTTCGAGCAGTTTGACCGACCTCCTTCCCCTTATGGGTCAGGAAAGCTTCCTGGGGGTTTCCAGGGTGCTGGATACGGTCTTCCTATCAGAGCGCACAGCTCGCAAACATGGTCGACACCCCTCCCCAGGCAGTTTCGGGGATCGATCCTTCTGAGCACAGGCGAGCCGGGGTCCTGGGCTCCGGATCCAAGGTTCCAGTGCAATTGCGCCACAAAGAAACGTCTTTCGTCCACTAACCAACGACAGCCCTTCGATTGTGCCATTTTCCTGCATGGGCGAACAATCGAGCCTTGCCACAGGAGGCAGCGCACACCTGCTTGAACCTCCTGTCCGACGGAATATGCCGTATGCGTAGTCTCTTCAGCTATTCCCACTGTTTTTTCGTCGCAGGTTTGATAGAAATATCAATGCCTCGACGCTGGAGTCTACCGTCCTCACTTGAGGCAGAAGAAAACTTCATGAAGTAACGGGCTTTCGTCCGCTAACGTCTATCACATTACAAGTTCATTTTCCTCCAGATCATGGTGTCCCAAGACATTCCTTTTGACGTCCTTACGGTGCGCCCCGCACTAATCAGCATTTTATTGACTCGGTCTGACAGATCCACTAGAAAGTACTCATAGCATGTCTGACAATCAGCTGCGTATTTGTGGCTCTTCGATCTGGAGCTCGCTGGTTTAAGAACGGGAAAATTCCTATTGCAACTGAAGATGTCTTCATCTATCTTGGCCTGGCCACTAATATTGCAACGTCTGGACTCTATTTGGATCTGTTGCCCCGACTCCAGAGGATTGCCCTCGTTGAGATTGGCCAGCTAGCTCCGTATCCAACGATTGACACAGATATCGTCACTGCTCTGAAGGAAGTCCTGTCTATCCAGATTTTCTTCTGGGCGACCTTGTGGTCCGTGAAACTGAGCCTGTTGTTCATGTTCAAGAGGCTTACCAACGGGTTATCGCTGTACACAAAGATTTGGTGGGGTGTCCTGGTATTTTCTGTGCTATCTTTTCTCGGGTGTGTGATCAGCGCATTTGAGAGTTGCTCAAGCATGCATGCTTGGTTTAGCCCTCTTGGTGAGATATTGCTTTGTTTTCGTATATCTTTCCACTCAGAGACTAATTTCATCAGGGGAATGCGCTAAGAGCCGAGATAATGTGGCAAAGGCTGCGAGTCTGTGGTACGCTTTGGCTGTTGATATGTTGACTGATTTAATGAGTAAGCTTTTACCACCCCCTTTCCATCACCATTAGAAGCACGGCTAACGACATCGTTAACCTCGAAAAGTCATGGGTATTCCCGTCCAGATCCTTTACACGCTACAAATCTCCAAGGTCCAGAAATTCTCCGTTGGAGTTGTTTTCACAGTAGGGATAATCACCATGATCGTTGCCATCATCCGAGTCATCTCTCTAGACTCGTCCAAAAAGAATGGGGACGTAAGCCCAACTTGGCTCATCCTTTTTGCGGTAATCGAAGGAACTGTTGGTAAGTCTCTCTAAACTCCCAGCAACAGCAAAGAGCACACTGACCATCTTTCCCCACCACAGCCTTGATTGTGGGGTGTCTACCCTCATTCGCCATATTTATTCGCGGCCGCGTAGAAGCTTCGCGTACGCCATATTTCGATGCCTCGACCTCGCACATTTCGTCTGCTCGCGCGAAGGCTCAAGTAAGGACAGAAAGTATCATGTTAGAAGATGTAGAACCAGCGGTATTCAGATCTTCAAGCGACGAGAGGAGCAATAAGGAATTGATGGACGGAAAAATTGTTGTAACACAAGTATGGACTCAGAAGTGGCATCGGGCACCTGCGATTGATGCAGAAAAGGGAAGAGTCAGAAACTTGGGATTGATGGATGATGTCTAAGACGACTGGGCAGGCAAAGTGCTACTGACATCTTGGAATTATCACTGAAGCTGGACCACGCTATGCCGACAAGAAAGGGGTGAAGCCTGACGAATAGTACAAGGAGACCTCCTTCTCGTCCTGAAAAACTTGGAGAATTTAATCCCGAACTTCGAGGGACTCGGTTGGCTGAAGAACATGCCATCAATGTCCGGGATTACTTGGGTCAACAACCCCGAGCATGACCTAAGCTCTGTATAGGCACTGTGAAGTACGTCTCGATATTTCCGCGCTCTTTTATGCTTACTCTGAACATAATTAGCTAACACAAGCTTTTCTAGCCATCTGGAGAATTTATCACCAAGTGGCCTGCAGAATCCGCGAGCAATATGTCCAGTACCTGGAAATTTACCAAGTCAAGGCTATCATATTCTCGAGCGTCACTCTCCACTGAGTCGACGACGGTCAAACTATGTGATTGACCTCTGACTTTGGTCAACATATTACAGGGTTACTGCCCAATAAAGATCAGAGCTAAGCAATCTCAAGCTCGAATCACTTTCTTGGCTTGCTAGTTTCTTCCATCACTTCTACCTTCACCTACACCTCACGCCATGAATCTTTACTCTTGTCACCTCGCTGAAACATTGATGGGTTATCTCCAAGCACTGCACAAAATAGATCTCTGAAGCGTGATGAATTGTTCTCTGCCCCGCCGGCTCAAACTTCTACTTCACTCTCGTCGTTCAACCCGAGGTCAGACAACAACGCGTTCCTATACCAATCCGCATACCGTTCATTTCGAATCGAATGGTAATGCAACCAAGAAATTCCGCCTTTGACCCCCCAGCTGCTCGCTAACAAACTGACCTCTAAGGCACGAGTCTCTGCCTCTGTTGGTTTTAGCAGCAGACTTATACTCTTGGCCCACTTTCCCTCGACGTTACCCTCGACGGTGTACGCACGCTCTACAAATCCAACCCAGCGCCCGACAGAAGCAAGCACCACGTTCTCGGGCACATCAAACCATTTGCCATGCTCATCCTCAACTGCATCGCTCTCTGTACCATCCAGGTGATGCTGGCAGGTTACTTCGGCGTGAAACCTTTCCAACTCTAATTGGACAAGTTTTTCTACTCGGTCAGGGTACATAGTCGAGAAGTGGTTGATTAGGCTGGTATCTGAACTGGCGAGTTTGCATTGCCCTAGGATATGGGGCCTGCTGCCCTTGACATACCCTTGGCTAACTTTAACCAATTTAAGATCTTTAGACACGTGTACGTACACGGAACCACCTTGTGAGATTGGTGCGCTCATTTCAGCGAGGAGCTTATCATCAACAGCACTTTGTGGTCGAGTCTGGTCTGAGTGCTGGGATATCTCTTTGGGAAAGAATCTACTTGTGGGTATCTCCTGGTCGGGTGTCTGAGAATTTGTTTGATTTTCAAGTGGAATGGATGCTTCGGAGGCGGCCTTTGAACCTAGAGATATATTGAGCTCTGGCTGCAAAGTTACATCCGACGGCTTCGAGTTCGTAAGGGATTCTGCGTTGTTTGGGAAAAGAGTTGAACCCCAAGAATGTCTCAAATCTGGGGTAGTTCCAGGAGCGTCCAATTCGGTACTGGTACTGCGTGCCTTGAGGACCCTCTTTCGTTCTGGCAAAGGCAGCATACGACGAGCTGCAAGAGTTGCAGCGTTTGCAGCGTTTGCAGCGTTTTCTCCGAGATTTTCCATTGATCGGGTCTCTTAGAGGACGTCAGTACGTGACATTAGATTCAATCTGCAAATCTTACTGGTTATGTCTTTGCTCTCGAATGGTATCGGCTTTGCAAAATATTTTTTAACAGGCGGTGCAAACGTAGCCGCCCATTCAGAGGCTGAGAACTTTACTTGGGGGCCGGAAGAGTCAAAAGATCTTCTTTGCTGGTCCACGGGTCTCTCAGCCGGAGGAAATAAGAATCCATGTTCTTCGCGAGACTTGTTGGGGAAAAACTGGACGGACATCCAAAACTCCGCATCAAACTTTCGCATAGCTTCCTCCTTAGGTAGCCGCTGTTCCGCGAAGGTGGCCCATCTCTCAGTGTAAATTCGTGGCAAGTCTCCTTGTGCATGGCCAGGGCAGAGAACCATGGGAGGAAGGGGTGCAATATCAGTCTCTGTTTCGCAGTGGCTGGAGGCACTCAAATGTCCTCGAGCTCTCAGGAGCTGCTCCTGATCGATGACTTCCTCGCAGCGCCAACCATCCGTCGTCATTGCGATACATTTAAGGTTGTCTCGGTACATAATTTCAAGTTTAACAACTCCAAATTCAATCGAGGCGAAGGCATCCATACTCATGAGAACGGAAATTGCTGGAATCTCTCCGCGCGGTACATGTTCCTCCGGATCTGAAGGATGTGGTTTGTCATGATCACTCTGAGCTTGCAGAGTTTTGCTTGTATGACTCGATTCTGATATAAAGTTAGTCTAATAATAAACAGAGCTTCATATGCCACTTTGTGAGAATTCTAAGTAGAAAGTTTCAAGGTAACAAGGCAACAGTCCCTAATAGGAAGTAACTAACCATTTGTAAAAGAGTTTTGTGAAGATGCTACTCCTATTGGATCCTCCTCTAGAGGCTTTGAGGGCGGGGGAGTGCTCAACGCAGACGCCGGTTCATCATCAATGGCCACGGCGGATTGATAGTCAACGACTATGCTCTCGTAGTGCTGATTATCTTGTTTCGATCCATAAGTAGACAGCCAGTCGAGAAATAAGGCATTATGATACACAGTCTTCTCCCAATGGTGGGCACAGAGCATCAAAGGCATCAATTTGATTGGAGTTTGTACGTCGGCCATATTGAGCTGATCCAAATTGGCCAGGAAATCCAAGTCAAGCAGGGCGATCTCTTTGCGACATTTTCCGAAGGAATGGAAGGCAACGCAAGTGACCACGCCGTTCTTCGAGGTCTTCAAATTATTGAAGGCTTCCCTGAATGGGATGACACGCCGTTTGAGCCGCGGCTTAGATGCTTCGTGGGGTTTCCGAAGCGCCGAGAATACGCTCGTCTTCAAAGATGAGATCGTTGGCATTGGTAAACTATTCAGCTTTTAGGTATTGCGATGAAAAGTTTTGAACGTTCGGCGTTCGGCCTGAATTAATGACCAGGAAGTTTGTGATAGCAAATAATTGAAGCACTGAAGAAGGATTGTAGCTCCCCAAGATCTAACCGCTGGGCCTCCTTTCGCAGGGCCTGTTTCAGATAACACGCCGCCGTTTGAGCCGACTGCATGGGGCTGGAAGTCCGTAGCCGATGTCAATGTTACATAAAGCCAGGATTATGGAAGGTTCATTCAATCCTCAAGTGAGTAAGTGTCATTACGGGCTTCGATAAATATCTCGGTATTTGCGCCTTCTTGATAAACCCCCTCGTCTGTTCGTTAGAAGCGTTCACGGTCCAACCCCCACTCAACCCCTCACTTGACCGCCCACTTTTACTTACCCCTGTCGGAACACTAGAAATTTGGGTATTTTTTCAAAGTGCGCAAAAAAAACCTGAAAACTTCTAGGATTACGATTTTGAGGTCGCAGGTCTTGAACATCAACTTAATTTTGGCTTTATGCAGTCATTGTGGTGGAATCGTAGTTTGAGGGGTTGTTTGGTATGGGCTGTTGGCTAGTAAAACGCTTCTACTCGTTAAGGTTAGCCCCGCTAACTAGGCATCCGGCCTTAAATTCTACGTTCCCAAAGATGAGTCGCTGTGCGACACCCCAAACTCTGAGATCGTCCAAAACCAAAAAAAAAAAAAAATCAAATCCTAAATTCGCAATGTCTTCTGAGGCTTCACCGTCGAATCTGTCGCTGAAGGATGCCCAGAAATTAATAGAAGAAATCGCACACGGCCATCGCCGGCTGTCCGAAGATGCGCTTGAGAAGGTGCCAAAGGACCTTGTGAAGGACGTTATGGAGGCACTACAAGCTCTTAACCAGAACATACATACACCACTTCATGTGTAGGTATTTTTGTTCTCTGCCTTTATGCTACTTCCAACGCTCTACTGACCCTCTGCTCAGATTAGCAAAGTCATTATACTCTCATTTTCGGGGCCGTGCCCAGTTCGCTGTTGAGTTGATCCGAAATGCGGACGACAATCGCTATACACGTGCTGCGCTGGCTAATGCCGTGCCATACATACGGTTTGATATTCATCCTGGAGAAATTGTTGTTGAGACAAATGAAGATGGATTCACCGCTGCAGACGTCAATGCAATTTGTCAGATTGGGCACAGTACGAAGACCAGCACGGCCGCATCATATCAAACTAAAAAGAAGAGGCATTGGATTCAAGTACGTGTTTGCGGTGTCCTCTAAGGTTTATATCAATTCGGGGCTGTTTTCTTTCTTTTTTAAGCATGAACCAGGCGATCCTGGCCTGGGTATGATTACACCAGTGTACTGCGAGCACGAAGAGATCCTCAAAGAATCTCTAACAAGAATAAAATTAACGCTACTGGAACGATTGGATCGTGAAGACCTGGAAAATCAATTTCACCACCTACCTGGGACCATTTTGCTGTTTCTGGAGAATCTCCAGAGCATTACCATCGATGAATATGACGGAGCCGCGACGCTTTCCCAATCTGTAACCTACAGCTGCGATTCCGAAAAGAAGTAGCTAGAAGTGGCAATATTAAAAGAGGACTTTCAACTGAGTGGCGAGCCAATGAACATTGTTCGAAAGCGATACCATGTCATGAAGAAGCAGCTTCGTGACTTGCCAAACGACAATGAAAGTGGCTCCAATGCATCGAGGGTAATGCTTGCTTTCCCTCTTGACATGCGCGACCAGCCTGTTATTGAGCAACAACACATCTACTTGCATCTTCCTATCGAGAGTTTCGGATTCTATGTAAGTCTGTTCGTCGAAAGATAGAACTAGCACTGATCGTATGAAGTTTTTGATACAATCCGATTTCGACCCAAATGCTAGCCAAAAAGAGATCATACCGAACGAGAGGAATGAATTTATCTTTGAAAGTGCTGCTGAAGCGTTTGTGGATGCTGTGCTCAAATTTTGTTGCCATCCTACGCTTCAGTATCAGTGGATGAGATTCCTCCCCCAACTGCAACCAGACTATACCTGGGCCAAACTTCCATCAAGGATCAAAGAAAGCCTTCAAAGTACTCCAGTCCTTCGTCCTCATGATAAGGGTGAGCTCCGCCTTATCAGCGAACTCAGAGTTACCCCAGAAGACTTTAAGGACGCCTATGGTTATCCTCTTCTGGCCGACTCGACTCCCGGAACTTATCTTGCGACAGAATACGAGAAAGATGATATAAAAGCCTTGATACCGCTTGGTGTGAGACATTTGACGATAGGGGATGTTCTTGATAGAGTACGTCAAGACGTCGAATCTCCTGCGTCTCGGCTGAAAGGGTCTGCGATGTCCAAGGACTGGCATGGCAGAATAGCGAAATTCCTACTCAGGGCATTCAATGGCGAGCGCGTTGCTTTACTCCGAGATATAAGCTTCATACCACTCGCAGACGGAAGCTTCACGTCGATGACTCAAGGCCCAATCTACTTCCCAGGAAGTGATAGAAAGTCGATTCCAACAGACACTGGAATGCGAATCGTTGACCAAAAATCAATCAAAGATAACGAATGGAGAAAGAAGCTGTTCTCCGCCATTGGTATCCATAAATTTGAGAAACCTCTTGAAGTTGTTGATTCAAATGCGTCTCCCGAAATGTTGAAATCGGCCTTAGCTAGTGCTAGTTTGGAGGAGGTCAAAACGCTGTTGGATGAGCACTTTAGTTCCGTAGCCAAAGGAGATTTTATTTGGCTTTTGGAGCTTCGAGAACACAACTATACCACAGAAGAAATTGCACAATTACTCGCAGACGAGCAAAACGACTCGCCTTGGATCTGCTTCGAGCCCAGGGAACTTCCTAGTGAATCTATAATCCCGGGGTATCATCAACTGTTCTGTGTCCATACAGGTGGACGGGATATTAGACACAGTAACGTGTCAATCTCAAGCACGGCTGGGGCGGACGCGAAAGATTATCGAATGTCGTGGACATCGGACGACGAAAGCTTGACGTACATAGAAGAGTTCTGTGGGCTTGCTGGGGTTGTCCCTAACACTCGCGATCCTCGACAATGGGTTGGTTCGGTGCAATTTGAGGAGGAAGATACAAGATTGACCGCGTCGGTGTCATTCCGATCTGACCGCTCAAATGACCAGCTGGAAGTGCTATTCGAACCGGCTAATATCACTGATAGATCCCTAGGTCAGGGTTTGCTACAAGGAAGCAAGAACACTCTTCAAGCACTGAAACGTCTGTGCAACGCTATCGGCCATGCACAAAGAAGAGGACTTTGTTGCAATTCCTTTACCTTTCTACTTCTTAACTCGAACGAAGCTGGTCAAGAAGTTATTGAACTTTGCCAAGTTAGAGTCACGGCTGTTTTGGAGTTATATTCGAAACTGGAAGTGTTTACTGCGAGCCTTTTATATGAAAGTGGGGATTCTCATTCTTTCATACCAAATATCCTGGATATTGCGAAAAGCATACTGCAAGAAGCAACACCACCTCCCTCTTTCACAACAACCTTAGAAGGCATTTCCGAATACTGCGCTCTCTTAGCACAGTTCCTTTGCCTGGCCTTCTCCTCCTATATCAAGGCTCACGTTGGTGCATTCCATCCCTTTTTCCTCGATACTCCTTTGCAGACTATACAGTTATTTGGATTGCGGGACTGGGATTTAGGACCGCCGCATATGACAGCCTCCATGTGTCGACTCTCGTGCTTAGACGACATGATCCAGAATCCTGTCTTGGTTTTCAGAAAGAGTCCGTTCAGAAAAGAGATTCAAAGGCCGTACGACTTATTGGCTTCTCCGGAAGACTTGGTGGATACTTGGGGACCCGGTCAACTTGTTACAAGCATCGCAGCAATGTCCAGGTCGACATAGGAGGGTGAGATTTTAGAAATTTTGAGTTAGAGGTATTTTTCTGGGAATTTGTAGAGAGGAGGATGAGTAGATAAGCGGGAGGGATGGTGGTTTATTGAAAGCTATGGGGGGTTGGAATGCTGTATGATCAACAACCGCCTTACTGAAATTTTAATCTCCCTTAATTTGTTTACTAGTTTTCGCTCTCCGAATCTAGACTACTAATAATGACAACTGGCGTTATGATGGGGAGGACTCTGGTGAAGTGTATGTTGGTCACCTGATACTCCTTTTTACGTTACGCAAGAGTTGTGTTTATGTTATATTTTTTGACCCCTGAAGAACTCGCTTCATCTTCGTTTCTGCTCTATTATGTCGTGGATCTCTCAAATGCGTATAGGCAAGGTTGTTCTGCCAAGGTGCAGCCTGGCAAATGTAATCTATTACCATGCAATGAATCTCACATCAGGGTAATCATCCCCGTGCTGACATCCATTCAGCCACAAACAAAGAATATCCAAATACGCTGTGACTGTACATTCCCTTATGATTGAGGATCCGCTGCTTTTTTTGTCTTCCAAAACTTCCTTGATTTTGTTTATGAGTGAAGTTAGCCTACCCTGACGCACTATTTTGCTAAAGCTATCATATGCAAAATGGCATATTTTGCAGTTCGTGTTGTCAAAGGCTTCGCTTTCATTTCACTCGTCGTCTCTATGATGAATTGTCGTCCTATTGAGCAGGTAGCTCATATGAAAATCCGAGCAGATCAGCTTGATAGCACGTATGACTATATCATTGTTGGAGGTGGCACGAGTGGTCTTACAGTTGCGGATCGGCTGACAGAAGATGGAACGAGTGAGACGCTCCAAAATTAATCAAATCCGTCGCGCCTAATTTATCGCACTGTCAGAATCCGTCTTAGTAGTGGAATATGGACCCGTTGGAAAGCAATGTCGACATATTGCTTCCTGCAGTTGGATTGACAAATTTCCCAGCCGACATGTATAACTACACTTCTATTCCGCAGCCTGGACTTGGGAATCAAACTGCCGTCCTGAGAGGAGGAGCTCTTGTTGGAGGTGGTTCGGCAGTCAATAGTATGTTCTTTGATCGGGGATCAGCAGAAGATTACAATAATTGGGAGAAGCTTGGTAATCCTGGATGGAGCTGGAATGGAATCTTGCCCTATTTCCAAAAGGCAGTTTTTTTCTTTAGCCCTCTAACTTATACATATTACTGACAAGATTCCAACAGAGCGTAACTTTCACGCCACCATCCTTGGAACTGCAGACACGGTATAACATCACTTATAACATGAGTGCGTATGGGCAAAACGGCCCAGTTCATTCAAGCTTCCCCTCCTTACCAGTGGCCAACAACACGTAAGAAAATTACCCTATACTTTGGTCCAATCTAATGGGTACCAGATCTTCAGTGGAAAGGGTGGAAAAGTTTCGGGATACCAGTTCAAGAAGAGGGCGCCAACGGTGCAGCGTTCGGCTTGATTTGGGTTCCTGCGTCTTTGGATCCAAAGCTACAGACACGTTCATATTCTAGAACTGCTCATTACAAGCCAGTTTTAAGACGCTCGAACTACCACTTATTGACAGGTTATCACGCTAACAGTATCATCTTTTCAAACAATTTGACCGCTGAAGGTATTCAAATTCAACCAAGGTATTCTGACACCTCGATCCCAGAAGTCAGCACTGTGCTTGCTAGCAATGAAGTAATTTTGGCAGCGGGTTCAATTGGAACTCCATTGATCCTGCAACGCAGTGGCGTGGACCTATGGAACTACTTCAAAAAGCTGGTATTGATATTAATGTCGACCTGCCTGGTGTAGGGCAGAATCTTCAAGATCATTCTGTGATATTGCTTGGATAAAATTGTCAGAAACTCTGTCTTTGCACTCGAGAAATCAGCCGATATCTGTAGTTACATTGGATCAGAAGCCAACCCATGACATACTTGCTTCAAACGCCACGTTTCTGGCCGAGTCTCTTCTCGAATATCATGAGAACAAGACAGGTGGGTGTTCTTCTAAGCTTTTTCTGCCCAATAAGTTAATGCATATGCTTGGAAGGTCCAATAACTGGAGCCGATGGAGACACTGGCGTATTTCTACCCCTAGGAACGGTCACCAACCAGTTTCAAACACTCATCGACGAAGCCCGTTCCCAGGTAGCCCAACAATACCTTCCGACAAATTATGAGCCAGCAGTAATCAAAGGATTTGAAGCCCAGAAGAAGATCCTTCTGGAATCGTATGCATCAAACTCCACTGCAGTCATCGAACTGCCATTGACGGGAAAATCGGGATCCGGAAATATCTTGCTCAAGCCACTGAGCCGTGGCAGTATGAACATCGACCCGACGAGTCCTTCCGGTGGACCAGTCATCGACTTTGGCGTTCTAACAAACCCTGTGGATCTCAAGATCAACCTTGCCGCATTCAAATTGTCTCGCCAAGTGTATTCATCGTCGCACATGGCAGATTTAGGGCCTGTCGAAACAAATCCTGGTACCGACGTTGTTACTGACGATACGATTACCGCATGGATTCATTCTACACTTCTGCCCTCTAGTGCTCACCCATGTGGAACAGCACCCATGATGCCTCTCGAAATCGGAGGCGTAGTCGGGCCTGATTTTTTGGTACACGGTGTACAGGGTTTGAGTGTGGTTGATGCCTCAATTATGCCGCTGATTCCCGGGACGCATCTGTCTGCCACAGTCTATGCAATTGCAGAAAAGGTAGGTGCGCCTGTGTGACTCTCTTCATATTGTACTAACCTCGCCAAGGCAGCAGATGTCATTAAAGTGCGGGCAGGGGAAACTTGAATATCTCTAGGCTTGGCAACGATTATTAGGCCATCAAGAATAATTAAAATAAAAAGTACGTACTGAATAGTAAGATAAAGGGCAATAGTGAAAGTGGGTAACGTTCTTACGAAAATGAGAGGAATAAGGGGTAATATATTTCGAGGCATCTAACTTTTATATTTCCCTTTACATACCTACTTTTTGCGAATTAAAATAAGGTAGAAAGATAAGAGGTTTAATATATTTGAACGAAATGCGCACTTAGTAGTATTGCAATGGATATACTACTTACTATACACGGAGGCAGAACTCTTAGGGAGAGCCGGAGCTGTCTTGAGAATAAAGTGAATTCAATCTGACGTTCCTTAGAGAACCATCAATGTAGATGGATATCCTGCTCTTTAAAAAATCCATCCAAGAGCACTTCTCCCGACATGATACCATGTACATATGCTTTTTGAACAAACTGGAATATGTCCCCATCTCGTAATGTACTTTTGCGAAGAACGAATGGAACTGGGCAACCATAGAGCACGCAAATCCAATCTCCCCTGATGGCATTCTTAGGGACAAGACCTATATAACCTCGCGTTGTGACACACATCGTAACGTAACAAGTCAGCGTGTGAAAAGCAGCGGACTCGAAACCATATGGATCAGCTTCTATTGAGAGATCTTCCGATTTGATACCGCCCACCGCGTATTTTGGAAGAGATATCTTCAGGTTTTCTCGACAAGAAAGGTAAGATTGTCTCATATTATCTCGATCTTCCTTGTTAAGTTTGGTGCCATCCTCAGTGCGGTCTCCAATTAGAGTCCGCCATTGAACATCAAACAAGCCCTCTCCCGTGGGGTAAGATGGAAGAGCTTGCACTGCAGCATCACACTTCTCTAGGTAAGACGCTTGATCATGCTCGTCGCTTAAGGGTAAGTAATCTAGTGGCCTGTGCAAAAGCTGTATGACCTCGTCTACTTGATCGAACATGATCCCTCTCATTATCAGTTCATCGGCATCCCAATCATATCGCGAACAGAGCTCGGTTGCCCCAGCTGCATTATATGTTGCCGTAGCACTACCGATGCCAGGTGAAAATCTTGTTGGCCTCTTCTTCGTCCAATCTGGGATCCAGGATGGAAAGAGAGAGGGTTGTGGACCGAATCCAGCTGTAGCAAGTAGAGTGAAGGTCTCTCCACGACGCACGAAGACGGCGGCGTACCTGCGGACTATCGACTCTAGAGGTTCAATGTAGTCGGGGTCGAACCCGCTATCATCTGCATCACGAGCAAGAGAGAGCAAGGCGAACAGATGATCTCGGGCTCTTGTTGCTTCCTTATTCTGAAAGAGGTCAAAAAGGTCGAGCAAGGACGTGTAAGTCTTGTCACGGCCCATATCAAGCGTGGAGAATGCAATTGCCCCACTGCTAGTGAGGGCTCTCTTAGAGCGATCTGAATTGTTTCGAGCGAGGGAGAGTTCATCAAACGAAAAGGTATTGTCGATTGCTTGGTAGAAAGTTTTCCAGTGGATCTCACTCGACCCGAAATACATCTGGACGTCCTTCGCGTTAACAAACTCTTGGATGATCCATGCTCGTTGAAACCATGGTCGGCGCATGAGCGCTGCGACGGGACTCAAGTCTTCGGCTTTCAATGCTTGCCGTGCCAAGGCTCCTTCAGGACCCTTGTCGAAGAGAATCCTACTCGCCATTCTTTCTATCAATGGCTGTGCTAGTTCGCTGCCATCTGCATCCTCGCCGAGGTATGCAAGGACACGAGCAGCGTTGCCATATATCTGAGCCATCAGTCGGACCTGCCGACTCTTTTCCTCGTTGTCTGCCTGGTTGATACAAAGAGCATCTGCCCAGAGGGTGCGACTTTTGTCTTGGAGGCGGAGCCGTTTCAATGCAGAATGCAAGGAAGATGTAATATTAATCCTCCCACCTATGGTCTCTAAGATACAGTCTTTCACATCTGGGCCCCAGACATAGGAAAGTGCTTCGAAGTTGCTATCCTGGTCCAAGGATATTGGTTGCAGTGTCCCGCATAATGGCTGGTCGGAAGCGCCGGGATGAAGATCGAGAAGGCGAATATCATTTGGGTGTTGCAATATGGTATACACATATGAACTCATAGCTGACCTGGTGAAGGATAAAGGCGGCTCTGCAGTTTCTCCCTCCGGGCCAAGCTGAAATGGGGATTGGCGTGCAGATCAGCAGGCTGTTTCACCTGGATCAATCTTGGACGAACTCAGTTTTTGCGCTGAAAGATAGGCAGTGCGATTCTATTAGAAATATTTGAAAACGTGAAGTGAGCAAGGACAATGCGGAGGTTGGAGGCAGGTAAGCGATGGTAAGTGGGGCCTGGAAACGCGCTATTAGGATATGGAGGCAGGTCTTTTTCACACACTCTCGGCAGATCCTCGGCACATGTGGCTGTCGGAATTCGTGGCTCAATGCTGATCCTCAATGTACTACAACTTTCAGGGAGATTCAACTTCCGAAGACCATTGTGTTTTATCGAATGTCCTTTGATTTGAAGAACATTTCGGTTAGCAAGACTTTTCTCTTTCTGGATGTTCCTTGAGTTGTGGTACATTGAAGACCAGCATTGAGCCACGAGCTACGAATTCCGACAACCCTTGGTGGCGGCGACGAAATCCTGACTAGGTAGGCAGCAACAAATAAACTCCCGCCTTGCTTAAATCTCTATCCAGAATTACACATATTTTGGACAAGGTCAAGCACGCTAGAGACATGAAGCTTCAAACAATTTATTTATAGTCTCTATCATTGACGCTGTTTCTCAAAGATCTCCTCGCCCCTAGCATTCAGGAAGAAAATGGCTGCCCCAATCGCAGTCGCAACCCCCAAAATTACAGCACCAACCCAGCTCCCCCACGCTACTTGTGCCACTTGACTATTATTTGCCCAAAGCATAACCCAGCCCGAATTCGCCATGCATGACCGGGACCAACAGTTATTATACCGATTCGCAAATTGCAACAACGAAATGCTCAATAGCCATCCAGCATTGATCCACGCCAAAATTTTCCCCAGAATCCTTGTCGTTGGGATCAGGATACTTAGCAAAGTTGAAAATCGGATATTCTTCCGTAGAGAAGGAGATGAGAGATCGACGGCATAGAGATTTGAGAGATATGCTGAGAGGGCCAGAAAGCCCAAACAAGAGTGCCCCCCAGCCCGTAGATGAGATATCCCCAGATTCGCAACCTAGTCCAATCACTGGAGTGTGGTACGCCATCAAAATTGCTGCGCTAGTCGTACTTCATTGCAATATAGTTGCCACGATAGTAGCTTGAAAACAAATCATGCTTACCTTAGGACTTATTTCATCGTCCAAAGCACTTACACTCGATGCTATCAAAAAATCGGTGGTTTGATACTTTACAACAACACCATAAGCGCCAATTTCTCCACCAGATGGATAAGAAATAGCGGTCAAGGTGGTTGTAATCCCATCCGAGATGATCGTTAGTCTCGTGATTGTTACCATGGTTGTGAAGAAACTGGTGCACGCCAAGGTGCTCTCCCACGGAAAAATCACAGAGGGAAGATATTTATAGCTGATCCCCAAAGCCCTAGAACTTTATCAATGCTCAAGAACCTGAGAAGTTCTCAATAGCATCCGCGGTAGCTGCTTTGTAGAGTATACTCACGTAGGATAACATGTCTCAGTCAAAGTCCCGATCGAATTGAGACTTGTGCAGGCAGTATTGTATCCACTTGAGCAGATTCCGGGAGAATAATAGTTAGACAGTCCAGGAGAATAGTTGGAAGGATAGCATCCTGACTGCTCATCGGACCTTCAGCCCACCACATAGTGGTTCCAACCTCGAAGACGGTCAGCCTAGTGGACGACGCGCATGACAAGGCTGGTGTGAATTTCAATATTAAAGGACCGAGGTTCGTCATTGCGGTGGGCAATACCGTTCGATATTGATTTCTATCAGTTCAACTCTCAGTTTTGATCAAGTGGCAAAAGTGGAAGAATTCAGGCGCGGGCTAGAAACATATGGAAAGATCGCATGATCAAAATATTTAGGGCGCTAATTCCGGCTGGAAAAGGAATTCATTCAATTGAGGAACAGGTGCGGGTCGTTGATTGGTCTTCTATCGCGCCACGCTGTGGAGACGCTGCTTTATGTTCTCTCAGCCTCGGGCAAGATGATATTCAAAACAATACTGAATCAAACAGTAAAACAGTGTTAACTATATTCAAAGAAGAAAATAAGCGTTTCTCAAAACGGGATTTCCACCGTGACATTCCCACTGTCTACGTCACCGGCAATAGCTCCAGTAGGCACTTGATAGGGGTCCGAGATTGGTTTTCTTGTCATTCCGGGTGTATATACAGAGACTAACTCACTCTCAAGAGCAGAGGGAAGGATGCCCGAATTGAGAAAGTCCATTGTGATTTTTGTCGACGGCTGGTTGACGACTGTGCGTTTTCATGTTAGTGTTTACAATTTGTACTGGAGGTAAGAGCCTTACGAGGGAAAGAGACATGATCATCGCCATGCCGAATAACAAGCGCAGAATTCTTGGCTTGGCTCCATGTGAATGTCCCCCATTCAGTTGCGGCTCTGCACATAATTGTTAGGTTTGGGGATACTGAGCTAATAATATGATAAGCTTACTGATTGTCGAAGTCTGCGGTGACGAGGAGCATCTTCTCATTCAAGTTCAACGGCTCCGATTTGGGTGTTTCAAATGGCCATGCAGAGCACATGAGCTATAATATGGTAAGCTACAATCATGGGGAGAGAGGGAACTGAGGAGGCCGACCTGAATCAGATAACTTTGACTCATTCCAATACCTGTTTGGTCACTCTGTAAGAAATGTTAGCTACGATCATACACAAAAAGTCTATCAAATACCTCCAAGCCAGCTTTTAATGATTTCTGGAAAGCCTCGAAAGTTCGCTCATAAGCTAGATCTCTATATCAGTTCCATTTTTCCAAGAATTGTCGAAGATTTTGAGGGCAACATCTTACTATAGTCATTACAAAGCAAGGGCATAGCGAGAACGTCCTCAAGACCCGGAGGCCCATCCACAAAATAGCTACCATCTCCGTTCAATGCTGCATAAATCCCATCGAGGATCGCTGGAAAATCCGGTACCGCGGTGTTTCTGTACATCACCGTCCGGACATTGAAACCAGTAGAGTATGGATAACAGAGAGTTGTGTTGGCACATGGTGGGAAGAAGAACGGCGTCGCATTTGCCAATTGAACAACTTGTTTGAAAGCCTGGCAATCTGTCAGCAGAGTATTGTTTCATGTGGAGACAAGCCAGACTTTGGGTACACTGCCATTGCCTTGGTCATGAAATGGACATGACGAGTTATTTTCGCAGTACGCATCTGCTCTCAACATAAGTCGGTTCGTGGCTGCCATGGTGTCTTGGGTTTGATCAAAAATGCTCTAGTGTTAAGTCAGAAAATCAATTTGATATTGGAGTTGCGACGAGTACATACTCTTCCATGTGGAACGACAGCATCTAAGGCGAAATTCCCAACACGCTCTGGGTATGTAGCAGCATATTGTGCTGCACGAAAAGAGCCACTTGAAGATTACGTAAGTGATCAAGAATTAGAAACTGGAGAGGGAGACTCACTATGAAGCTCCAAGAAAGTTGATCTTTTCATACCCAAGTGCTTTTCTGACCATCTCATAGTCCTGAACAACCTCTCGCGTACCAACGTGGCCGATGATACCTGGTGGTGAGCTCAATTCAATCCAGGACTTGATCGCCGTTGCTGATGCTGCCTTAATAGCATCGTAAGCTGTTTGGTTCGTTGGACTAACGTAAAAGATTAGTTCGAGTTCAATCAGTGTCCAGCAGATATTCAATTGGGGGGTACTTGCTAAGGGCCCAAAAGTTTAGGAAACAAGTCGAGAGACACATTCAATATGTTTGAGCTATACGTGCCGCGAACATCCATAACTATCAGAATCAGTATCCCAACACATGTAACACTATTGAAGATAGTATACCGAGTATGTCGAAATCTAAGAGTTCATTGAAGGCATTGGTGTAACTCAGGGCAATCTCCCAAGCCAATATCACTCCCGCATCTGTTCCACCCGGGTTGCTAAATGCACCATTTTAGCCCGAAAACTCATGAGCAGTTGGATAAGAAAGAACTCGTACTGAAATAAAGCTCCTTTCGGCTTGGTCGGGCGGTACATTCCCAGTCCAAGTGTAATCATGTTTGTTTCACAGAAAGGCTTAGAATAATCCATGGGGACATCGATCTGTCCGCAGTGCAGGGTTGATGGCAGGCTGTTCAGGTTGATTGCCGAAGTGTTGAAATATTCAGAGGATTCGGGTACATTCTTAGCACAGTCGGTCCATCTGATATTGCTGGACGGGGCTGGTACAGATCGAATAGGAAGTGCAAGAACAATTGCCGAAAAGAATAATGAAGTGATGAGGGTCATCGTCGTGAGTAAGAGCTCGATTCAATAGAAAAGAGTTGCTTCCTTGACAAAAGGTACTGACGACTTGAAGGGAAGTGCATGATACTTATACTTCCTTCCCAAACTTTGTTGCCTCTTGAAATTTAGTGAGAAATCTAGTAATCTTCCCGTACAGGTCAGAAGCATACGCACAGCTATTGCCTCCTGCAGTCATGTCCCCACCATCAAAGGCGAACGTTCAGGAGATGAGAACGCTAAGTACACGAATTTAGATCACTGCCTGAAATGGTCTGCGTCTCGTAGCGCAGAAAAAGTGCAGATTTGATTAAACGTGGCTGAAAGGGGCTCTGCTTGCCAAGAACAAGGGTGGAGGTTGAAATCCTTGAGGGGTACATAAAATACTATTTTCTCATAGGTCAGTTCGTATTGCAGGGGAGTCGACAGACTGCATGAGATCGTCCCAAGCTGGCTGAGCACATGACAGAACACCGAAGACTCAGAACCCCATCAAAGTCCCCTTCAAATCTATCACCTTGACCTCATTCTCAGAGGCCGCGGAATATGTGGCTGAGATTCGCTTGAACGGCATAGGTAATTGGTAGGACGACTGAGTGGGTATGTCTCGGCCTTCTGCACCTTGGCCGCCAATGCAGCCATATGAAAATTCTGAACCTAGAGGTAAAAAAGACCTCCGTTCCCATCAAATGCCTGCTTATGATTAAATTTGAAAGATGCATCGGTTACCTCAAGCCACTCGGGTTCATCCCCATCGGAATTTTCTACTCAATTTCGCCGTGCACACTCTAAGACACGAAATGGTTGCGTGGTGTGCAAGTAAGGAAAAGCCTTGAGCTCAGCCTATCCTATGAATAGTTTGGAGAGATTTCTGACCATTCCTCTGATAGAATTCGGCGAATTAAATGCGATGAAACGAAACCACACTGCAAGAAGTGTACATCTACAGGGAGAAAGTGTGAAGGATATGAGGCTGCAAAGCCTCGACGAGAGAGTCCGAAAATTGACCAAGGCAGTCTTGTTGATCATTTTCCAAGATCTATTAAAGCATGCACTTTATCATCCAATACTTCTGGATTGTCTATGGGAATAGGTCTACCCTTAGACTCCCTGCATTCCCGAAAGCTGGCACACATCCCTGGCCACTTCGAACCACACTTCTGGAACCAAATCGTCCTTCGATTCGGCCATAGCTACCCTGCTGTCCAACATGCATTAGTGGCACTGGACGCTATTTATGATGGAAATGATCGAGATCTCCGAAGTCCCGTCAAGAATGCCACGATCTCGATGCGCAACTCCTACGTACTGCACCAATACGATATAGCTTTACGACACCTTATCGAGTACCTTTCTTCAACTCAACAAGATGCGCGGGCCACACTACTCTCGTGTCTTGTCTTTGTGTGGGTGGAAATTTTGCAAAACAACCTTGAGTCAGCATTCAAGCATCTAGAGAGCGGACTCAAGATCCTTCGTCAAATCAAAGAAGCAACCCCAGTACCATTTTCGGAAGGAATGATTACCACTCATGGAGAGGAAGACGTGTGCGAAGTTCTCAGTCGTTCTTTCATACGGCTAAGCAGTCAGGCGGCCACGCATGGCACCTACAATGAAGTACCAGAAATAGCCACGATCTCCGCAACAACCCTAGACGGCCTTCCGCCTATTCCATACTCGTTTTCAAGCATCTTTGAATCACGCAGCTTCTTGGATAACGAACTCAATTTCGTCTTCAGCTATATCCGCACGCTACGAGACAAAGACCACTATGCCTCCATCGAAATGCTTGCCATAGACCGGTTTCGCAAGACTCACTTGGAGAGAGTCCGGCAATGGCATCTTGCCACCATGAGCATGGCCAGAACCGTCTCCGCAGAGAGAGATCCATTTCAAACATGGGCAATATCCTATCTCGAACTCTACCACATATTGTTGAGAATCATGCTCAAAACGTTGTTTGGAGGCGAGATGGCATTCGACAAATACAATTATGATTTTGAGCGAATGATTGCGTATGCTGAGGCGGCTATCAACAAGCCCGCTGCAGAAAGTCCTCCAGTTTTGTCCTTTGATATCAACATTATCCCGCCACTGTTTTTCCTCGCGCTCAAGTGTCGAGTCCTTCGACTGAGACGCCAGGCCGTTGCTCTGCTGAGGCTCGCCCCAGAACGGGAAGGCATGTGGCGTCGTGACAGCGTCATCAAGGTCTGCGAGTGGAAGATAATGTTGGAAGAGCAAGGACGGGGCTGCTTAGCGGAGGCTGAGATGCTTCCCGAATCCGCGAGGATCTTTAAAGAACACATCCCGAAAGAGGACTGGGAAAAGTTTGATGGAGATGTTCGTCCACGAATCTGTTTTAGCAGGGGAAATTTGGGGGTCCTGGAATCTATGCCAGCACCAGATGATTTTGGGGATGTCTATGATATGGGAAATATGCTATAATTTCGCGAGGGATAGGTATTCTACCATGGTATTATCAAGTAAGAGAAGATCTCTTCCCATGTCTATGTCTCTAATTATATATACAATTCATGTCAATGGTTCGCACTACAAAAGCTCTTTTGCTTATTGTTTGTCCTTCTCTTTATTAGTAATACTCCCAGACTCCTTAATCAGATCAATCTTCGTGCTCTTGAACTTCCACGCTGGAACACGTTTCTCGAACAGAATATCAAGTTCTTCGTATGTACGGCCTTTGGTCTCGGGAAGACGGAAAATACACCAGAGAAGCGCTAAGAAGGCGAGAGCCATCCATACAAATGCAGTCCTGCCCTTGAGGTTTACCTCGGTGGGGTTGATAAGATATGGTTCGACGGTGTTTGCGATAATCTGGACGACAGTGTAACTGTTTCTAGCAATGGAGATAGTCTGCGAACGCACCCTCGTCGCCGAAATCTCAGCAGCAACCGCGAATGATTGCGGACCGACAGTGAGAGAGTAGACGCCCAGCCAAATCAGGGTTAAAGCGGCCTGTGCCCATGTTGCATCGTCGTTGTGAGCAGCTGGGTAAGACAGAACGCCGATGATGAGAAGGATGATAACCATGCCCGCCATGCCGGCAATGATCATGGTGCGACGACCCAAAAAATTCATCAGCACCCACGAGCCGCATGTTGCTAGGAATGCGAGGGCTGTACCGCCGAAATTTAACTTATAGGAGTCCGAAGAACTGAAACCCGCTTGAAGGAAGAAGTACGTGCTGCCGTAGGCAAAGGCTTGGCCTGATAGTTCTTGAGCAGCCAACACCATACATGCAATCTCGGTGCGACGGAGATTTGTCGAGCGAAAACAATCCCAGTAGTTAGATTCTGTTTTCATGGCTTTCTCCAAGTTGTCGGTGTGGACCATTAGGGCCAACCTAAGTCGGATCTCCGCTGAGCTCAAGCCAGATGATAATCTAAGCAGAGATTTCTCCGCTTCACCCAAACGGCCTTTACGGACCAACCACCAAGGCGAATCTGGAGCAAAGCAGGCCATGAAGAAGAGAGGCACAGGCCAGACCCATTGAATAGCGAAAGGGATGCGGAACCCCCACTGCGTGGTGTTGCCGACGAGACCTTCCAAGACACCAGCAGCGATGAGCTGGCCAATCACCCAGCAGATATTGACAAAAGAAGTCAAGAAACCTCGGAGCGCCAAAGGGCACACTTCAGAAGCGTAGGACGAGCCCATGATTGCGAAGATACCCCACGGGATCCCGCAGAGCACCTGGCCAGCGACCAGGACGTGGATGTTCGGGGCGAAGAAGGTCAAGAAGATAAACGCTGATATCATCACCAGCGCGACCATGACGACCTTGCGATGTCCAAATTTCTCGGTCACATAGCCGTTGATCAGCAATCCAATAATCGAGCCGCACAACCCTGCGTCTCCTAGCGAGGCCTGCCAGTGGGCGTCAATGACATATTGGTCCAGGTCCGGGTAGTACGTTCCGTACTTCTGCTTAAACTGCGGGTATGCGTAGAAGTTCCCGATTAGAAAGGTGTCGTATCCTTCCATCACTATGGTGAAGCACATGGCTATGGCCCAGAATGCCGCTGTAGGGTAGCGTTGCAAAGCCTCACGGAAGCCCAAGCCGTGCTCGTTGTCGGTGGCAACTTGGGCCGCGGAGTCCAAGCCATGGGATATCGTGATCTCGTTGACATTGATGGTATCAAAATTGTGGTTTTGCTCGACTGCGTTAAGGTTTACAGTGTTGACGGACATGGCCTGGTTTGACGCCATATTGACATTGGCTTCGGTTGACAGTTGCAGAAACAGGAAACGGTATCTGTTTGAGGATGCAACACTGCAAATGATTGAAATAGAGGTTGTTTAAAGGATGCATCGTCAAGGTATAGGAGAATGGATACGAAATATTTCAGAGACAAAAATCAGCTGGATTAACTGTATTCGACTAGTGATCTGCTCCTAGAGCACTTGGGGTTCGGCACCCTGCAGGCAGCTTATCAAATGCTTTCCCGCTAGCGAAAGGCTTGGCAGGGGGAACAAGCAGTCACGCGTCATAGCTTTTCTATCACATGACTGTCCAAGTCTCTTAAAATGATAATAATCCGGGCTCTTTTGCGGGACAGACCCTGAGTCCTACTTCAAAAATTCTGGCTATCGACAAGACCCCCATCCCAACCTGAGAAAAGCCAAGCATCCGGCATCACGAAATCCATGCCCCAGTCTTGCGTATCGAAGCCCATTTCATCCGGAAGTGTATTTTCAGCTTCCGGTGTCGAGAGAGACTCCTTCTCAGCCAGCAGGCCAAAGCACATTTCAACACTCCTCTTGGCGCCTTCTATGGCCCCTTGGTAAGGGGATCTGCCAGCCTCCATAGCCTCAATTTGGCCCATCGCTGCAGAGAACAATAAATGTCCTTTGACGTTATTCTCCGCCACCGAGATCCGGACAGCTATGAGCTCGCAAGCATCGCGTAGAATGTTCTTCAGAGGCTGTCGCAGCTCCTTGTTTTGTTCGATGAAGGAATCTTGTTCTTTCAATTGTGTGACAAGCTCATAAAATATCATGATCATGCTGTGAGTAATGATGTTCTCAAAGAAGCCTCCGGAACGAGTTTTCAGGCATGTGTAATCGTCGTAAGGAAAATCTTTCGAAGACTGTTTGAGGCCACTTTCATTACTAGCGTAGCTCAACATCGTTATGGAGGCGTTCAGGGCAACCTTTCTGGAGAAATAATGCCGGGGATCGTCTTGCGACTTTGTTGCGAAGATGGAATAGAGAATAAGAACGAAGCGTCGGAGGTAGGTGTCCAAAATGTTGTACTGTATTTCCATTAGCTTCAGTTAAATATTTTGGATTGAGAATATCCATACCTGGAGTTGTGTTGGTCTCGAATCTGCTTTCGAGATTTGAAGCTTCCGGACAAAGGAACTACTTGATCTGCATTCCTTGGTCATTATTTCGCCCAGCCTTGACACCTCTTCGAATGAAGGTTCGGTGTTCAAGCTATTGCAAAGTTGAAGTATCTCAATCCGCGTTCTCCATGATGACAGGAGAATGATCTGAATAGAAGTCTGCGTAAAGACATTGCTCGGTTTGGAAACAGGTGCATGATTTGTATCCTCATCAATATCCTCATCATCGATATTTGCAGGAGCTTCGGTGTCAAAATCATCGAAACAAATCAAGGGCCTCATCCCTGATTCCACAGAAAACTGTATATTCAACTCGAAAATCGTTGCCCAAAGCCTTCTTCTGATCTCTGCTTGCAAAGCACTCATATTTGGGAAATATTTGGGGTCCCGGTGCAAACCTATGGAGATAGCTCGTCGTACGAGAGAACCAGTTGATATCCAGACCTGATCATCGACCACAGCAAGACTTTGACGAGCGAGGAGTAAGAGGCAATGTAATTGTAATCCGGGAATATTTAATCTGCTCTTCTCATATGGGATTTCTGATAACCAAGCCTGTGCTGCATAGACCCATTTCTTTGCTTGGGCACGCAGTTTCTCGAAATCGGGTTCTTGGTAGAACATTACTCCAATAGCCATGGCAAGCAGCATTTTTAAGATAAAGCTGTCACTTGCGAGAAGTGGCTGACGAAGATACTGGTTATATTCTTTTCGGAATGTTGGTATGTGAAATATCCTGAAAGCTGACTCTGATGTTCGAAAGTACGCATCGAGCAGGATTTCGCAGGTTTCAGCGGATGGAACGGAGGCCCGAATGTCTGGATTTGCCAACCACTCATTATATATCCTTATCTTGGATGCTTTTGCCATCGCCTTGCACTTCGCTAATATGGCAGGGACATCCGTCATCAATATTGCATTGTTGAAGCTGGGTGTTGATAAATCATCTCTCATGTTTGCAATGATATCAAACTTTCAAGATTAGCCATGTTCTGTGTAGGAGAAAGGCTAAGAGCCTTACCAAGCCAATTAAGTTCATCCAATGAGATTGACCGAAAAGTCTTGTCTTGGAAAGAGTTCCTCGCAATTGAGCTCGGGGCTCTATGGATATTGCAGGAATTGACTTTTCCGGCAATTCTTCCGGCATATACTCTAATAATAATTGCTCCAGCTTCTGTACCTTTGCAAGAAGAGCACGCACTTTGGGCGAGTCCTCATTATTTTCTTCGAAAGTATTGGGTGATTCCCAGGACTTCTGCGGAAGATGCTGAGGGTGTTCATTGCGGATACCAGAGATTGACGAATTACTATGCGATAGAGAGGTGGTTGGGATGATCGAGACAGGGGTTGGCAGCCCAGCAATACGTTGAGGATTGACTGCAAGATTGGCTTGACGGTTGAGAGGAGCGGCGTCCTCGGAATACTTGCATGGAGTGTTTAATTGGCGACAGTGCTGGCATGGATGAGTTCGATCACACTTGATCTTGCGGCGCCGACATTCTTCACAGGAGACTACAGGTCTGCGACGTGCTCTGATGAGCCGACTAGGCTCGGACATGATTTAGATATTATTGCAGACAGGTGGTAACGGGTGTAAGGAAGTGTCAAAGTTGGACGGAGCTGCAGATATTGATGTTGTTACACTGCGCGGACGAAAAGCGGACAACGGGCTTATGGTTATCATAAATCCGCCAAATCCGCCAATCAATGGTTTTACATTATTGCATATATGGCATTTATCGCTTCCCTTAGTCCGTCCCCTGCCCCAAAAAGGGGTTCCTCAGAGGTCCACAGCAGTTTTGAAGGTAGCTAGTAGCTGATTGAGTGAAGTGCTTACTGGCTATCACCGTGAACAATTGATTGTGGGACGGAAACAGGCTGATATTAATCCTAAAAGAAAAGACTACTCGCACTTCATTTGGTTGATGATATGGAGTGCATAAACAGGACTGTGCGGGATGAATTTGGATAGGGTGACTGGGGACCGAGTCCGAGGACCTTCCGGCCAATTTCGCACTCCCTCCTCGGGGTCGGGTTATCACTCGGGGGAGAAAAACTTCTGGGATGCCTATAATATGCTGTATTCCCACCTGATGAGTTGACTAAACACGCCACTAAACATCTCACACATCTCACACACTACATTTATCAACCAGAGCCATGGAATCAACTCATGAAGAGACTCTCCGATCAATAATACCGCTCATCGATATTGAGAACTTCCGCCTAGCTCCACGTTTCGATGCTCAAGCTACCTCTGCCTTACTCCGTCCCGACACCAAACTCGCACATGCATTGGCCAACTCAAAAGCCAAGGGTCTCCCGCCCATCAGCGTCCTCCCTCTTTCAGGGCAGTATTTGACCATCCTCGCCCGACTGATGGGTGCCAAGTCAGTCCTAGAGATCGGCACTCTGGGTGGCTACTCAGCCATCTGTTTTGCCGAAGCCGGTGCCAAAGTGACGAGCATTGAGATCAACCCTAAACACCGGGACGTGGCACTCGAGAATGTCGAAGGTCTTGAAGTGGAAATTCTCTTGGGAGCAGCACTGGACGTGTTACCGAAGCTGGCAGACGAAGGACGAAAATTCGACATGGTGTTTATTGACGCGGACTTCGATGACCAGTGGGAACATTTCGACTGGGCTGTTAAATTGACACGGCCAAGTGGATGTGTCTTTCTGGATGATGTGGTGGTCTCGATGATGAAGAATGGGGAGACTGCGGAGGGCAGTGATTCTATCTTGACGAAGGTCGGGAAGGACGAGAGAGTGATGGCTACTCTTGTGCCAACAGTGGTTTCACATCCAATGATACCTACGCCAGTTTTCAATGGTTTCATTATAGCTATGGTGAAAGGTCACTGATATATGGAACTTTGGCTGGTAAAGGATGGCATGGGGCTTCGTGCTCGCGAAGAATTTATATCGTCTCCTCTCTCTCCCTTGGCTTATTCCATAGCCTCATAGTCTCATCTGATTCTTTGAATCCCAGAAATCGTGACATCCTCTTTCATGAAGCAGCGGGGGGAAGTTTAATTGTGAAAGTCATTTCCCAACCCTTCACAAGGGCAGCTCTCATGATTTTCTTTCAAGATATATCTCATATCTACCATCTCATATCTATCCCGTCATCCTTATGTCCCTCTGATGTCGCATGAAATGGTACCACAAACGCATTACACAGACCAATAAGGGTGTACACGTACACGCGTGAGATTAATCTGACCAACCAGCCAGATACGCCTGCCTGCTCCTGAATACAAACAAACATGTGAATTCAGCAAGAATATGCCCAGCCACGACAAAGGAATAAAGTAGTTCGTATTTTATATCTATCCCTCCTGTTCCTGGCCCTATTGTGTCCTGAGGCCTAAGACTGCTGGTGCAATATAAGGTAAGTATTCATCTCTCATCTCTCATTTCCCCAGCGCTCTTCCACTACAACTCTGAGGCAGTGGGAATCGATGCAGTCGCTCAATGGTAGCCATTCGTGACGGCGCCCTTATACGTCGGGCCCAGACCATGACCAGAGTATGCAGCGCTACCATCTTCGAAGTAGGGATGGATACAGGCTTGCTTGGCAGAGATACGGCCGATAGGATCGTAGACTAGCATCATTTCAAGAAGGTCTAGGCCGTGATCGTCGAGGTTGGCGCAGAGGGGTTTGAGGTCGCGTTGCCATTTGGGGAAGGAGGATTTGAAGTCGGGGAAGCAGGTCTTGTCCGTGACGCCGGGCCAGTCGGCTTCGGTGGGGGTGCCTAACAGTCTGGTTACGTTAGCATGTATTATGGCAAAGGCAGATAGCTCAGCCTTCATGACAGCGGCGCCTAGAGGACCAGCGAAGGAGCGACAATTACTCGGATGTGAACTTACTTGAAGATCTTGAAGATTTCATCGATCTCAGAATCGCCAGGAAATAGGGGTTTCCGAGTACACATCTCAGCAAAGATACATCCAACAGACCACATATCAACGCCAGTCGAGTATTGGCGACATCCAAGTAGAATCTCTGGCGATCTATACCAGAGGGTAACAACTTCATGGGTATAGGTGCGAAGAGGAACACCGAAAGCGCGTGCAAGACCGAAATCCGCAAGCTTAAGGTTTCCTTCACGGTCGATCAATAGATTCTGCGGCTTAAGATCTCGATGTAGGACGCGATGGCTGTGACAGTATCGAACACCCTCACACAATTGACTCATGAACTTCTTTACCATCGCGTCTCCCAAGCCGAGTCTATCAGGTCCAGATCCTTCAGGGAGAGATTTGCCTCGTCCACCATCAGACACTGGGAGCGCGTCCATGTATCGCTTCAAATCTAGATCCAGAAATTCGACAACGAGGTAGAGTTTATGGCTATCAGCGTGTACAATATTAAGGAGACGGACAATATTTGGGTCGTTCATTTCTTTAAGGAGAGAAATTTCGCGAATTGCGGTACTGGGGACACCTTCATCTTCGTCTTCGAGGCGAATCTTCTTGAGAGCAACGATTCGTCCCGAGTGAAGGAGATCGCGGGCTTTGTAGACTACACCGTATGTACCTTTATGGAGGAGTCAGCAGTTGGCGTTAAGGAGCCAGACGTGTCTAGGGATTCATCGAAACGCAACCCGGCCTGTATTGAGGCGTACTGACCTTCTCCGATCTTTTCCAGCTTCTGGTAATTCTCCATGATGATTTTATGATGCTTTATAGGACGTGAAAGGAGTGTGGTGGACTAATGGATGCAGTACAACTGCTTCTCAACGCTTTATGGGGCGGTGAAGGAGGGGCAATTGCAGACGATCAGAACGACATTTGGATTGCGAACCAAAGAATTTGTGGTACTGAACTCGATGTTCAGTCGTATTGATCGGGAGTTGTCGAATAAGCTGTCGTACGTCGAGTCGTGGTGGTTGTGGAAGAAATCTGGTTGGCAGGTTGTTGCCTGTAAACAAAAATAGCCTGGCGCGGGGCAACTGTAACCACTCCACTGTCCCCTCTATTACCAAGGGGTATTTGCTAGAACTCAATTGATTGGCCGATAAAAGATTCTGTCTCGCTAATTCGCTCTTTCGCATTTTCTTTCGGCCCACCTTTGGTAATCATTCAGGGGTTCTCAGAGGCAGCTCACCAGGGATCCTTGAGCGTGTGATTGGATGTACCAATCCATGTGGCAACGTCGCATAACACAGCACTCTGTGGTCACTAATAGTCGGTTCGTCCTTTACAAGGCTGATAATAACTTCTCAGTATCTTGGTGAGACTCGGAAATCCAAATCCAACCGTTCTATGAGTTTGGAGGGCAAAAAGAGCTCGATGGCAATATTGTGGGTCGAGGGGTTCTATTAAATCATAAAAGGGGCTCTTCGCAAATCATGGTGGTGGCGACGACGCGATCGTAATTTTCGAAGTAAGCGGGATAGGGGTGTTTGGGAGGGGGCACACTACATAGTCAATATAAAACTAAGATAAATCTTGATGCGTTTATATAATCAGAGCTGCTTGAATTCAAAGTACCCATGGTTTGTCGGGCAACAGGGTGCGTCTCTTGACCCAGGGACGGATGTTATGCTAGAACTGCCTGGAATGTTTTTCACCTTCCTATCATGCCATAGAGTTTGCGCTGCAGAGACTATAGAAACACCAGCGTGATGTCTACTTCTCTCTTTATTAGTCTCTTATAAAAATGCTTGGGTTTTACCAGGAACACCTCATATTTCATTTCCATCTCACACCTCACACCAAGATGTCAGATTCCGAAGAAGCCCATACTCGCAGCTCCCCTCCAATCTCTCAGCTCAGACCAATCACAGTAGGATCCATATCATCCTCGGACGGAGAAGGTTTCATCTACCAATGTTACAATAACCTCTGGTGTAGTGAAAATGGTTCCCATGGCGAAAGAGAAGCATATCGAGGAGAGCACATCACCATCAGGCGTTTCGGCCTCGAGAATTTGTCGAAGAGCAATGAAGAAGAAACCATCTCTTCCGCTAGGGAGAACTCATCAGATACTGCTGTGGTAGATGTGTCCTTTCATGTATGATCAAAGGAACTGGTTCCTGAGACATATAAATAAGCCTAATTGTACCGCAATCAGCTATAGTGATAGGTATTGCTTCCGCTACAAACCGAACAACGGAATCTACTCGATTACAACTTGCTCAAAACCACTTTCGTCTCCTTCTAAAGCTTCCCCGTGCATAACTCCATGAACATACGCCTCTCCAACCAGTATAAAATTTTCCCTCTCCCATTTTCGGCGTACCATTGGTACATTAGCTCCCTTAAGGATCCAAATCTGATCACCAGTCTGTATTGAGTACGTTCCCATCCCAATATATCCCTTCTCAGTCGTGAACATGCGGCGGCATGCTTTCACTTCTGATATTCGAGCCTCGAATGCTGCCAACCGAGACTTATTCAGAGGCTCTAGAGGATGTGAAGTTGCCATCTTGGGTGGATTTCCATTTTCGTCAGTAAGCTTAATCTCATCTTGAAGTGCTTGGCACTGAGTAAACGAATCCAGCCTCTCTCTATCCGGAAGAAAACGTATCCGCCGGCTTCGAGGTTGATCTCAAGCTCTACTTGATAAATTTCGTCGAGATACTTTTGCACTGCTTTTTTTGTAGCCTCTATCTCAGCTAAAGCATAATAACCACCCCTTTCAGTCTTTGAAAGAATTTCCCAGATTTTGGTTTTATGTTCCAACGATTCTTTCAGCTTTGATTTTCCACTTTCAAGGGTACCGTTCTGACTGAAGGATGTAAGGCTCACCGCGCGTGCCATCTTGTTACTAACCCAGTCAGAAAACCCAAAGCCGCAGCGGATCGGCGCGGGATGTTGATCGTTGAAATAATCTGCTGTCATCGTCCGCCAGAGTGCTTCCACGAGGGTGGAGCACTTAATCGGGTCATGGCCATGAGTCGTTGCAGCTTTGGGGAAAATAGGAAGGCTGAGAGGGGCACATTCGCCTGTGAGGAACCCAGGTAGTAACACGCATTCTTTTTCGAGTCGGGTCAGGTATCTGGTTGGATTTGATGCAATATTCGTCATCAGGGCAGTTAGTCCTGTTCGTACAAAGTAACAACCTTTTGAAGGAGCAGGATGGGCAATCTTGTCAAGAAGAACTCCGGAGACGAAAAGTCTGTAGCCAAGAACAGTGAGATTTCCCGAAGATGAATGATCCCCCGATGCACGCCAATGATTTTGCTCCTCGTTTTCAAAAGGTGTCCTACCCAAACTCACGCTGAAATCAGGAACCCATGTGGGGAGGTCGGGTATATGAGTAAGGCTTGGGTCTTGAACATGAGACAAGAGTGCCAGATTACCGTAGCTCTTCAGGATAAACTCTGCTGTACGTCTATAAACTTCTTGGACTGGTTCATGATAGTCAGGCTTGAGGTGTATCGTTTCGGACGGAGGGGATTTGTTCTGCAAAGCTATTCCGAGCAATGCGAAAACCTTGTCTCTTGGATCGGAGGCACCGCAATTACGAAATGCTGAAAGTAAATGGATCAATGAGACTGGTTTCCTCGTTTTCGAAGGGCCAATTAAAATTTCCACCTGCCTTTGGCCGGTCATCGAGTCAGTCCAAAGTGGGCTCAGTCTTTTTTTAACCTCGTGCTCGAAAGTCGAACGTTGAACTGGGACGCGCCTTCCGCTAGTAGAGTCCAACCATGCCATAGGTGGTGCAGTTTTATATTCGATATCATCAATCTCATATGGGGTGTCCGTACGATCTTGACAAAGTTCCGCGTTGTGATTCAATGACAGATTAGTATCGGTTGCCAAGACATTCTCAAACGCCTCGTCGGAGGCAGTGCCGATTTTGAGCTGTTCAGTAGCTCCAAAACAATCTCGAATATACTGGATCCCGGCGATAAAGGTGAACGGGTCTCTCGGGTTAGCCAAGAGTTTGGCGGGAAGTGCATGCTGTTTATGTGAAATTCCCCAGAGAGCTACACCTGCGAGTTGCAATTTTTGAATATAACGGTTTGAAGGGCCCCCATATATCAGCGCTTTGGCAAAGTTGCCTAGATTTTCGTCTAACTGTGTCTCCTTTAAAAATTTGAGGCATTTTTGAACCCCAAACCAATGAATCATAACTCCTCCGCAAACGATAATCAACCGCTGAGCAAACACCGCCTCTTGCACAATCCAGATTCTACGGAACCAGAGTCTTTGTAATAGAGCAAAAAGTGCCATCCAGTCGGCTTCGTTGATATCCCCAAAGGTCCAGAGAAAGAAAGCTTGATTAGGCTGCCATTGCGTAAAAGAGTGCAGCAACAACTTGTGTAGAGTGCGAAATGCACGTCTTGATGTTCGATCCTCTTTCCCAAACCAGCCAAGAACACAACTTGCTTGTCCGTATATCCTGCGCATTACAGATACCTGGGCATGGCGCTCCTCGATATCTTCTTGGTTGATGCAAATAGCGCCAATCCAGATATATTTCGACCTTGATGTGCCACTGACTACTTCCAAACCACCCCCTTCAACTTCCCCCATGACCAACCGACGCCAAAACAGCAGAGCATGAAGCAGGTTTTCTGTTACTAGAAGCGTTTTCTCATTACATTTGATCGGACAACATCTCTCCGCTTCCCATACAACTTTCTCATATAGAAGAAAAGGATTCTGACATCGATACGCGAAAGCATCAAAGTCGATACAGATCTTGTGCTTCGAACTCTCTTCGCGGTTTCCCAATTCTACTTCTAGGGCCAGATCTTGAAGCTCTTCCAAGGGGGAACGAGGCTCGGGCTTGTCATGGAGTGTAATGGGATTTCCCCATGTGTACGACAAGGCGTCGAAGATGGGGTTATCGTCGAGATCGGCAATCGTAAGCGAGCAATAAATTTCACCTGGTGGTGATGGATGGACCTCAAGTAAACGGATCAAGGTTGCTTGAGACAGGGGTGAGTATTTGTAGAGGCCCAGTTCAGGGTCGGGCGAGTCAGGGAGTGGTGGTATAGAAGCTCTTGGTTGATCCTGCGAGCAGTAGGTCTCTGCGTGAGCTGCCGCCATTGATGTGTCATGCGAGAATGGAATTATAATTTCATAAGGGAGTTCCAGTGAGGCAAGGTTAAGCGATGCTAAGTTCAAAAGAGGATTGTAACGAGCTGGCATGTTATTTAGCGCCAATCCTCACCTCACTTTGCAGGTGCGCCAAGCCACCCCATACAGTTAGTTGCATTAATTAGCGTTTTTCGCGCTAAAATCGCGGCGCGCCCTTTTTCCTGGCGCGCACCCCCTCGCCTCTCCTCCTCTCCTCTCCTCCTCTCCTCTCCTCCTCTCCTCCTCTCCTCCTCTCCTCTCCTCCTCTCCTCTCCTCTATCTCTTATATATACCTTTATTTATTAATAATAATAATTATAAGAATTATTCCTTAATATTAATAGAACTTTAATTTATCAAGTTCTATTGTTCTATTTACTTATATAGGGGAAGGGAATAAAGAAGGAGGAGAGCGAGGAGAGAGGTAGGCGCGAAGGCGCGCTAAAGGTGAAGGATTTTTGAAAGGCGGGGGGACGGCGTGGGTCGCAAAAGGGATCTTAATTCTTTAATTCTCAATGTTTTCCTCTCTCGAATTAAGCGCACGGGCTAATTTTGGGCGGTTTGGTGGGGCGCGGCGTAGCAAAAGTCGCAAACTGCTTTCCGTATTCAGTATAATAGGCTGACTGCACTTCATTTCCGATCAAAGTGGCACAGCCTGTTAGCGATATTTGGACTTTGTAATACACCGACTCGACCCAAGAGTTTGGGTTCAGCTTAATTTTATTAGTGGCACAGGGACTCTGCTTACTGGTTCAATTTTATTTCCTGCTTACAATTGTATATTACTTACGAGGTCAAATCAAAGTTACACAGTTCTTGCAGCGGATAATTCAGGCGTGGGCATTGTGCAACCGTGCCGTGGTGCAACCTAATTTCCTTCGCGGCGCAGGAGCATGCTAACTGGTTGACTTACACTTGCTGCCTAATTAATTATGGAGTGTTAGGGCTGTGCAGTGGTGAATCCTTCTGTTCATACTGGCCTGACTCAACTATATGAGATTGAAGGAGGAAACTTTATATAAAGGTTGGGATGGAACATGCGCCAGAAATTCCAACATCCAACACCAGAAATTAAAAAAGTCAAGTTTGAGCCAGAGCATTTAGCATCCTCCAAGATGGTAGGGTTCCATGGGTCCACACTGAACATAGTATCTGACATAATATAGGTTTACTTAAAATCTGCTCTCCTGACAGCAGCCCTCGGGCTTTTGACCACCACTCTTGCAACACCAACTCTCATCGTACCGCGCCAAAACACAACCACCTATACCACCATATGGCAAGCCATTGTTGGGGGAGGATGTGGCGACGGATTCAACACCGGAGACTCGAATCTAGTTTCCGGGGCCTGCAACAAATTCCTTGCAGAATCTTATTATATCTTCCCGCTGCCAAACGTGAATTGCAGTTTCACGACATACAACTCCAATACTTGTGCAAATGGCACCGCCGATACCAACCCTCCGCAACCGTATCTACTTCCTGCAGGGGGCTCGAAAGTCTGTGTCTATGGGGGTGCGTATGACGGAGGGCTTCATACTGAGAGGAGTGGACGCCTCGATTGTGCTTGAGAGATGCGTACTGTATACTGAGGAATATCCATACATTCAGTCACTTGAAGAGCTGGATATAAGATTGTTGAAATAAGATAGCTAAAACAATATAGATTAATTTTTCAGCGGTTGAGTGGTAGGCATTTGGCTGGTGAACCTTCTACCCTATGCTTCTTGCCTTGAGTACTATTGCGGTTATGTGCCTGTGCCTCACCGGACTAGTATAAGCAAGCCTGCACAGCTCCCTTTGAACATGTCCTCTAATTCGAACGCTTACTGCCTTGTGGGAAGAATTTGACTGATTGCGGAGCAAGAAAGCTCTCCAAGAGTCTAACACCGGCCGAACCACTGACTCCGCTTGAAGCTGTTTTCTATAAAGGATCAGAGAATTGGGATTCTTTGTCTGTCAAAATGTCAGAGAAGTGTACATAGCATTTAGCTACGTTCTGGTGCTAGCGAAACATTGAGTCAATTACCTATTGAAGCTCAGCCCTCCAGCTATACTCATTAATCAAGCCCTTTCTTCATTACAGTAATCCACTACGTTATCCGACAAACACACGTCCCATTCCCCACATTGCCACTCGAAGTCGAAGGGGTACCTAAATTCCCACTCACAAACACTACCAGAACTGCCGCATAAGCCGCAGTCGCCCCAAAGATCTCTGCCCTTTTCGCATTTGTTAACAGGCCAACGCAAGCTGCAAATAACACTGTCCAACCACATAACATCCCCAGCACCGCTTTCTCACTGCTCGTGGCTCTCAAGCTCAAAATCGCTCCAAAAAGCAGTCCAGCTGCTAGGATGGTGCTGAAAATAGCGACAAAACGCGCGATTCCTCGCTCAGAGGTGTAGATTTGCGACCCGTCTGGCTGGCTGGTCGCGAAGAAGACTCCGAGATTGGAGTGGACGAAAGACGATAAACGGTCTTGATCTGCTACGACGCGAAGGGCGATAAGGTCTTGCGGATTAGAGAAGATTGTTTCACTGGCGCCCCATAGGCGGGGAGGTCGGTCGCCGTCGGGTGTGCCTGCTGTGTTGGAGAAGAACCAGTTGCGCATTGCTTGGACTGTACTCTTTGAAGGCGACTTGGCGTTAAGAAGAGCTTGATGTGAAGCTAGTGCTGCGTCTGATTTGTGCGACGTTAGTTGATCTCATTTTGTAGCCCTGTTTTCGACTTTGGAGACGAACGATATTTCTCCAGCCGTTCTCTAATCTTCATTGCGAGCTCCATTTTATCTTTTTCCCTCCCGTTGGCTACATCTGTACTCTTTGCAGCTTCTACAAACCTACTCCAATCACTCTGGCATTCGACTGAAGCGGGGTCCTTGGCATCGCTATCTATTGCGTCTTGTCGTTTTTGCTGTTCTTCTAGTTCAGCGAGCTCAGCCTCATAGAATAACAAGTTGCGGGCGGAAAGCTCATCAAAGCGCCGGTAGATTGTGGTCGTTTTATCTTCATCGGAATTGAGCTTTGAGGCTACAAGCGCGAAACCGCGGGTGCGGGCTACACTGCGTTGGGCGAGTTCAGTATCTGCGGCTGACATTATAGTTTGATGTTTCTTCGTCAAGATGGAATGTATTGCTGCGGCCGAATGAAATTGAGAAAACAGCCAGAGGCGTGTCAATGGCTGATTGGTGCAATATGGTGTGGTGAGGGGTCAGCTGTGCAGCACCAAGCCTTGCGACGCTTGGGGCTTGCATTGGGCACGGTACTCTGGATGCGATCCTCACTTTCTGGCACCCAACTCCATCGCTCCTTAACATTCATTTGGACGTCATTGTGGGTCTAACCTTTCATTACTAGCTAGAAGCTAGTTGACGCAAACACTTTAGTCGAACAGCAGAGGTGAAATCAGCGCCAGACCACGCTTGAGCCTCATTGACAACCCTGAATGTCACAAGGCTGGCCAATCTTCATGAAATTTTAGTCGTCCTTCTCTCCTCCTCGCAATTGTCTTTCGACTCCATAGTGCTGCAGTAAGTGTCTACATCTACCTTAGTTATTAGGAAGACCCTAGTAGAGAATTTAGTTAACAGGAAATACGTAGAAGCGTCCGGGCTAACTGAACCTATGTCGTCTCGTAAACATAGAAAGCCACATGGAAAGGCTCTTGATAAGTCCACTGAATGGTCTGAGTGGACTTGGGACGCTACTGGATACTGCTGGTATCGCTATCGTCTCGGCCCAAGCGGGGAATACGAATATGACTATAAAGACAATAGCGAGGAGCAGTACGCAGCAGAAGAAGATTCATTGGAGCCACAAACAGCTAGAGCTGGTACTTGGTCGCCCGGTCCAGCATCAGCATCAACAATCACATATAGCTCTACATCGACGATGCTGACGGAAGGCTCCCTGTTACTCCAAGAAGCCATCCCCAGTGCAGTGAAGCAATATCCCGTCGGACGGCGATTTGTACCCAAAGGCATCAAAATCCTGCTGGACAGCAAGGAGCATTTTGCCAGGCCCGACACTGGTTCCGATCGAAATATCATTTCCCGCGCATATGCCAAAAAACATGGTATCTTAATTCGCAAACACAAGACCAAAGTCGAGAACTTTAGATTAGGAACTGGAACATTTGCCCGTTCAATTGGGAAGGCTCATATCAAGACCAGTGTGCCCGGCATCGACTTCGAAGATATCGTCCGTTTCCACGTGATGGAGGAATGTGCAAATCCGCTGATCATGGGTTCAGAGTTCGTTAGAGAAATCCAACTATACACCAGAAATAAGCATCTCTTAGTAGAGTATGGATTCTTTAGGCATCGACTTCCGATTCTCAATCGAGCTGGTACACGCAGGCAATACATACCTTTCACTGCAGACGGACATTCTCTCATGGCATGCCCAGACACTGGTTCGGAGCTTGACTTCATTTCCGAAGAGTGTGCTGTCAGATGTGGCTTTGTGATTAATGCAAGCGACGATGTTCGGCTGCGTGTCATGTTAGGTGACAGATCCATCGTGGAAACAATAGGGGATGTAAACATCGATTCAATGGAGCTGAAAAGCCATGGCAGCTTCGCGCACACTTTCCATGTTCTGCGTGGCTTGGACTGTGATGCGATATTCGGCGAAGAATTATTGGAAGAACTTGATGCCTTCAATACTTGTGAGATAATCCTTGGCGGCGAGGAGTCATCGGAGCTCCAATTCAACGCATTGGGTAACATGGGCTATGTGCAGAAAAAAGCGAGCAAACTGATACACAGACAGCCTGAAAAGCAAGAGACAAGACTAGAAGAGCATGATCGGCTCATAGATGAGGAAATTTATCGACAATACAAGGCAAACCAGGAGATTCCCCTGTTCCAGACTGAACTGTGGGCAACTGAGTATGCGAGGAGGGCCGCCTTCGAGCAATCACATGAGAGATGTGATTTTTGCTTGAAACGCCCTCTAGACAAAAGGCCGTCAGCGTGGTGATGAGATAAAGAGATCCTGGAATAGCTCGTGCTCTGAGATGACGCGGAAAGCTTTGCTGGCAGCGATTATTTTTTGTTGGGTGGGGGGTGGGGTGGGGCTGGCAGCATATGGGGAACATTTGACGATATAACGAATCTCGTTGAGCTTGACAAAGGCCATTTTGGCTCAGAGCCTAGCACCTTAAAAACTATTCAGTTTTATTGTTTATATGAAAGGTCAGAAGAACATGCTTCAAGCTAAGCACTTTCGACGTACTTGCTTCTCGACGCGTGATATAGCCTCACAAGCTCAAGCTTTCTGTACTATCTTAGTATTTGTGCCAGCGCACAGGATTGGGACATGCAAGAATTCGTGGATAGGTAAGCTCATAAGTCCTCAGAGGTTTGAATTTACTAGCTATATTTGAATATTTAAGTATAATCCAGCTTCGTAAAAACCCCAACGTGCAGTCCTGAATACACACGTCGGCCACGCACGGAACCAGCGAGGAAAAAAAAACTTTTACACTAACTAATGTAGTGGTTACACTCTGATTCTTCAACGAAGTTGCATCAACTCACGCGGCTGTAAGTTCCAGCCGAGTTACCTACCTAACTCCAACGCCCTGGGAATGGCACGCGTAACAGATAATACGCGTAACCGCCCTTTATACTGCCTATAGCCGGTAAAGAAGAAGTTCAGTCAAATGTAACGAGATTCTTGAAAATGGGGTAAGAAGGATTCTTTGATGATTTCCGACACGACTATCGTAGCTCAACATTACAACCTTCAGTGATAGACATCACGAGTGTGATCCTTTGCTTCTCTACCCCCGCCAGCTCGACCTTTCCTCCCTCAGGAAGCTTGATCGTGGGGAATCTCTGAACGATGCGCACGATCGTGTATGCTGCTTCGACAAGTGCAAAGTCCACTTAGATTCGTTAATATCAACTAGTTCTTTAATATATAAAAAGGAAGGCAAAACTTACTTCCCAGACAAATCCTTGGTCCGCCGTTGAAAGGCAGGTACCCCCATTTGGCATTCGTCTCGTCGTGGTTGAGTGGCATGTCCTCGTCCCAGCGCTCTGGTCGGAATAGCTCGGCGTCCATGCCATAGAGGTCGGGACGCCGATGCATGGTGTAAACGCTGTAGGCTACTGATGTGCCTCTGCGGACGAGGACGGGCGACTTTCTGTCAGGCCCGCCACCTGTTGGGAGGATGGTTGTCCGCAGCGTCGTGCGGGTGTTGACTGGTACCGAGGGATAGAGTCGAAGGGCTGACTAAGTTAGCGATGGCGAACGGAGCATGGTTTGTGGAACTGGCAGACTCACTCTCCTTGAGTATGTTTTGGAGATATGTCATGTTTCGCAAATCGGTTCGGGTCAAGTGCGCGTTGCCGTGAGTGACAATCTCTGACCTTAATTTTGTGAGAACATTTGGATGTCTGACTAGCAGAAAGCTAAAGAGAGTTAGTCAATCCACCTGAGTGATGCATGGAGGATCAAATTTACAAGGCCCATGAAAGTAAGCAAGCAGTTGTGTCCCGTCCCGCGGTCAAAATATTGATGATCTGACTTCTGAGCGCGGTGCGATCCGGTGTTTTCTCGCTCATCGCACGCAAAAACACATATTTTCCTTGACCATCGAGAGAATCTTCGGAAAGGTTACGGTCAATGATTTGGTCTGCAAAATAGTGCACTTTCTTGCACGCATCTCGGAACTTTTTGCCATCAATGAGCCAATAGAGATCGGCGAGGCGAAATCGTTTCGCGACGTATTCCTGCGCAATGTTAAATGCTTCCGCAAAAGTCTGTTCGCCGGTCGACTCTGGAACCTTTAGACTCTCAATTGACTTGCCGAACAGAAATTCGGTCGTCACGTCAAGGGTCAAGCGGAAGAAGAGCGGTTGGAGATCGATGACGCCTCCTTCTCTCGGTATTGCGTTTAGAAGGTTATCGGTTGCATCCCTGAACATGTCTAAATCCAAGTATTGCTTGAAGTGAAACTGCGGCCTCAGTAGTTCTCGCGACTGCTTCCAGGCGTCTCCGTCTTGATTGAAAATTCCGTCTCCAAACATAGGGAACGTGATCTCTCTACGAGGACCCATTGCAAAGTCTATACGCAAGTCAGAAATCTCTGGTCGCTGCCTCCGGCGTTGGGTTTTGAATTCACCTTTGAAATTGCTGGATAAGATGGCTTCCATATTGGCGGGATCAACGGTTGCAAACGCTGATGTCCCGAGAAAGACCTGTTCTAATGTGTAGCCCGTCTGCCGGAAATGGAAAAGGAACAGTTCCATGAGCCGTGACTCTGTGTTTGCCCTGAATATTTGCTCCAAGCGATCTACACCGAATGGCCTCTGGTTTTCCAGCCGTGGTGGTGGAAGACATCCGTGTTGGAGCCCCAGGGCCTTCTCAGCCTAGGTTTGGTGAATTAGCAGGTTTTGGAATGAAAAAAGGTATAGACTGCACAATCACCTGACGCTCTTTCCGCTTGTTATATACATGATAGACAAATGGGACTACGAGGCAACACAACAACAAGAGTCGAGAATCGAGGAGTTCCATTCTCGCCGCGTTAAAATCGAGGCAGCCCAAGCACTGTCTCGCGGCGTCCGGTGCAAGACTGAGGGCAGCAACGAGCTTTGGAAGGAAGATTGGCTGATGAGCAGAAGAGGTCTAGAAACTGACTTGCGGTCGCGGGTGGAAGCGGGGTTTTAGACAGGCGCTTCTGCCTCGACCACGGTGCGGCACCTTGCCCCCCTTGCCCCAACTGTTTGCGGGGGCGGCTGGCGTCGAGCCAACATCGGGCAACCAATGGGACTACGGAGCTGCGGGCCCCTGGCCCGTGCACCATCAATTCGTGCAACCACTGGTGTACGAGCAAGGTAAACAGAGCAAGTCACAACTCTAATCTGTAGATAGATAGCAGCTCTCACTAATCTTACAAGGCTCGTCGTCAGCGTTTTCTTCCTCTTACTGATCACTAGTAGTAGTCTAACTATCAAGCAGCTCTGGAGTAATAACGTCCAGCGCCTTGGAGAGCGTTCTTCCCATCAAGACAACCCTGGCAATGAGATTATCGGAAGGTGGCTTTGAGAGATTTCTTCGCATCAGCAAACCAGGCGATGGTCATCAGAATAAAGAAGCCGGCAACAATAACTATCGTATAGTTCATATTAGTAGCGGTGGCGGATCTACCTGCCCTATTCTGATCCAGCTATAACAGCCCGCCGAAGGTGAGACAGGCAAGACGATGCTCCGTGGGGAGTTCACTGCGGCAACCGAAATTCACAAGGTCACACCAGCCTTCATCCCCAGACCCTATGGATGGGGTAAGCTGAAATCTGCCTCAAAAGAATACCTACTTCCTTATTAGCAAGTTCGGCCGACTCGAGCCGCACCAGCGACTAGACAAAACGGCCTTCCTGAAACGACTGATCGAATTATACCAGACCGGCACTTCACCCGATGGCCAACTCGGCTCTTCCATCGAAACCTGTGATGGTGCAGTCCCGCACAACGTGACCTGGCAATCGAACTGGGGAGACTTCTACGCCCGCCTGCTACAACGCCTCGCACGCCTCGACGTCGACGTCAACGGGCACTGGAAGTCTCTCGACACCGTCCTGGCCATCACCTACTCGCACGTCATTCCACGTTTGCTGGGCGCCCTTTCGTCTTCCGGTCGCACGCTCAAACCCTCACTCATCCACGGCGACATGTGCGAACCCAACTATGGGATCAATGCCGACACCCACGAAATCATCATCTGGGACGCGAGCTCCTACTATGCGCACTTCTAGATGGAGATGGGCGTGTGGCGGTGGGCGCCGCTCATGCCCCCCTTCATCCAAGCATTCTGGATCTCTGTGGCGGACCAAGTGAGCCAGCCGACGAGCTTGATGATCGCAATCGATTGTATTCGGTCATGACGAAATTGAACTTTTCCGTCGATGGGAGGCGAGGAGGGGAAGAAGATGAGGATTGTGTGAGTGATACCTTCAGTCCCCCCTTCTCCGGCGTGAATTAATGGTGAGTGAGGTTTGAGCTTATTGCACGAGTTTTGCTAATGTCGATATCATAGGGCGTATAATGACCTGCGGTTCTTGTGCGGAAAATATGCGCCAGAGATAGAGCTCCCGGAGGAAGCTTTGTAGCGCGAAAAGTAAACTAATTAGAACTTTTTAGAAAACTAGAAAATTTCGTTGTCTTAAAGCAACGCGAGGGTTAAAACTAAATGGTATATACTTGAGTATTGAATACGAATTACTGATATAGAGTATAAAGTAATATATAATATAATTGACTTAAGGAACTAAGTGTACGATTCCCATAGACTCAGGATTAATTTTCCCCGTCGCTGGTTCCGTTTTAGTCTACGGACGTGAGCAACTAGCAAAACCTACCTTCTCCGCATAACCCGCCGGCCTTCCTGAAACGACCTAAAGAGCTACGGAATCTGTCCCTAGCTGTAAATCACGACACCACGTGCCTTGTTTGTATTCTCGTAATCAAAAGGCACAGTCCGGGTCTAACTTATAAATGTTTTTGTTGGTCGTTACGAACCGCATTATAGCGTAGACGGATCGATTGCGTCAGTCAGAATCAACATCCTACAAGTCTGGTTGAGAACGAACTAATACTATATAACAATAGAACAACTTTTTCTTCTCATCGAACATCATAATATTAGCACTCTTCATTGCCTTAACACCCGACAGAACCTGCTGCTCCAAGGCGTATAACAAGCTTCTGCTGATTCTTTCGCATTGCGAAAAAGGGAAAGCTCGGAAATTCTCTCTTGAGTAGAGACTACTATATCCCTTCCCGTAACTGCATCCACAAACGGTCGAGTGCTTACTAAGCTTAAGTTGATCAATCAATCATGGCTCTCAACGACCTCGAGCTTGTGTCGCAATTTTGCAACAATCCCGAAGACCCCTTACTTTTCACCTTGCCAATACAATTCTGCAAGTACAACGTGGTTTGTGCAGTATTAAAGAGTCCTGTTAACATTTCAATCATCTCCATTTTCGCCACCATGGCCGCTTTTTGGGTGATATTCATGACTTGGTATATCACAAGGAAACATGTCGCAACCAAGTTTATCACTCTGTCGGAGAATGAAAGAATTGAATACATGTTGAAAATTGCAAGGGATATTGACCGGCGAACGCAAATGGAGAGGAGTCTGGAGAGAGACACTTTGGCTTGTGCAGGTGCTCCTGCTCAATTTGGAGCAGAGAAGGAGCCCCAGCTCGAGGCCTCGCCCACCGTTACTTTGTAATATTAGCTTTCGCTTAATAACGCAACAAAAACCGTCCAAGTCAGTTCTTGCCTTGGGAGAAAAGTGTTTGAAATGTATTGTTGCAGTCATCTTTCGGTGTTGCCCCTTGTGCACTCCATCACTCCCATCCGGCCTCTGAACACCACGATCACGTGAACAATCGCAATGCCTCTCTCTTCCCAAGCCAAAGTGCTCATGACGTTTGCTGCACTGCAGCTCATCCTCAGCACTATATCATTTGCAGTTGGCATCTGGTATACAGGCGATATGAGTGCTGTTGGCAGTCCCGGGTTTTGGTACGAGCTGTGCTTGGTATGCTATATACTATCCTCAATTAACTCAAGTACTATTGATTACAGTTCTTGACCAGCATAACCATAGATGGAATTTGGCTTTGGGATTTGAGGTCGCTGCAAGAACGAACCCTCAAGACTTCCCGAAAAAACACAAGATCTGGAGAGCAGCACTGTGCTCTGTGCTTATCGTTGCTACCATCAGTGACCTTGGCATATTCCAAGGCCCAGTTATTGTCAGAATTTGTAGCGCACTGCTCGTCTTCATTGTACCATAATTTGAAGGAGATTCAAAGTCAGATAGCCATTTTAATTTATCGAATGTCCCTTGATTCAAGGAATATTCTTAGCTCGCAATATTATTATCTTCCTGAATGTTCCTTGAGTTGTAGTACATTGAAGACCAGCATTGCGCCACGAATTCTGACAGCCCCTAGTGAACTGTAGTCAAAGACAAGTAATTAAGATGAGACGAACATTAAACGATTTTAAGCACTTAGTATTCCTCCGACAATTCGACTCAGACCTACGCGATAAAGTTCCCCAACGAGAAGCGAGACCAGAGCTCTAATGCCTATCCTTTGATTAAACATTCTTCTCCAAGAACTTAAGTATAACATCATATGCCGCTGTTGAGTTATAGTGCAAATTAAGCGCATGTCCTGCAGCGGGATGAATAAATGTCTCCACTACACTCGCATTCGGAAAATAGAGCTCGGTGAGAGCGGGCGTGAGAAGTCCGGTGCAGTTCGAGAAGCAATAGCACAAATCATTATGGCCATTGATATACTACACCTTCCCATCAGCCAATGCGCAGCAAAAATCAACGATTTCCAGAACAGAGAAAATAAAGTCCCACTTACCATAACAGGACCGGTGAACCCAGGCGCAGGAAGCACATACGCCGGATGCGTAAGCAACTGCCCTGTACTCAACGGCCACTTATTCTCCTCAAACGTCGCCACGACCCCGGGATCGAAATCCGGCCAGGAGAAATACACGTACTGCATCGCGTACTGATCTGGCCAGGTCAGATACCCGTTTCCCAGGTGTGCGAATCGTTCAGGTTGATTGATATTGATACTATGACCACCGAGCACAACCGGGTAATCTTTCGTTTTGTTGTAAGTGAAGCCCGTTAAGACGATGCCGTCGCTGAGATGTGGTGCCGTGGCTGCGAGGCCGTGAGTTAGTTCTGATCCATAGCTGTGGCCGACGTGGATTAATTTTGTGATGGAGGTGCAGGGTTTGAGGCTTTTGGTGCGGATTTTGGTTGTCAGTTCGATGAGAATGGCGAGCTCGGTGCTGGATTGGAGGATATTGTATTCGTCTGGGAAGGAGGAGGACCCTGAGCCTAGGCGGTCCCATGCGAAGGTGCTGTAGCCAGCTGAGATGGCGGCTTGGACATAAGAGTACTGGTTGAAGTCCCAGTAACTGTATAACAACAGATCAGCATCGTCGTCAGTTAAGCGGCAGGAGTTACGCACGTTTTACCTAGTCCGATGCCAGAAGTCATGAGGTGTAATGTTGTGCTTCGAGCAGAAGGTTTGGCAGGGGTACAGTACTGGGCACTGATGACGAATGAAGAAGTGTTGTTCTGTGTCCCCTTGAATGGCGTGGTGATGTATCCATTAAGGAGTTGCAACACAAAGTTGGTGGCTTCGGTGCTTCCATTGAATGGCGCAAAGTTGGGAACGAATGTAGTGGCAGTGACTTCAATTGGAATTAGGAGATCGGTACACACTGCTTGGTTTGTGGGTGTTGCAACAGTGCAAATGATGATAGCCGCAATGGCAAAAAAACTGTAGGAAAACATGACTGTAGTGAATAGAGGCGCTTGTAGATGGACAGTATAGGAAAGGGACGTGAAGCCATACTTAGGGGAAACCATATTTTTTCGATATCGACGGCAATTGTTATCATAGCCTATCCTCCATATCGAAGATACCCGATCTCCATTTCAAGCGGGCGCAAATAAGAAGGCGGCCGCCTTACGCTGGTAGCATTGACAAGCTTTAGGGCGCTACATCGCATCGATAGCTGAAATATATGCAAGCTACCTACACCAGTTACTAGATTAGACATTTAGACCCATGCTATTTCGCTGAGCCTAGACAACAGCTCTACACAGAGGTGCACGATGTGGTGCATGCATGTCTTGGAGTCATCGAGGACAAAGATGCAAGGATAAGCAGCCACGGGGAATCTTGCGTGGCCCGAACTCAAAGAAGAAGACAGCATTATTGACGGTGGGAGAGACGATCTCTGTCTCCGACTTGGCATTAGAGTCAATGAAAGTATTTCAGTGAGGGCCGGTCGTGAGGCTGAGTTGATTATTATTGGTGAGATTAGGACGGATACTACTTAAGCGAGGTACGCCTTATTCCAAAAGCAAGAATTCGCGGCCGCGGCTGTTACATTGTGTCAGCAATAATCATCCGCCTTGAAAGCCAGAAAGAAAATGCTAATAAAAAACTGAAATAAATGGTAAACTGCGGCCCTAAATTGCTCGAAGTATCCTCTACCCACCTCAACCAGCCTCAAAAACCGAGCCCAGCTTCCCGGAACTCAAGGCAAGCAATAACCGGCGTTTCCTTGCCCTAGCAACAAAATGACTATTTTTCCAAGAATACCACATATATGCTCAAGACATAGAGAGCTTATTGCGAGACCATAATATATGATTCTAATACTCGAAGTGTATTTTTATAATGTCTGCGGGAGCTAAGCCACCTTTGTCTCGCTTCCGAAAGTGGAGTAGTCGTTTCGGCATTTTGGTCATGCACTAGTTAGTAAAAATCATTTCAGTTAACAATAAATTGATTAGTAAAATGGTCAAGATACATAGCGCACCAAGGCGTAAGGGGATCTCTTTGCATTTACCATACGGAAGAGTGGCAGCGTAACGGATAAGAGGCTTTCATGGACCTAACGCTGCACCTCGATCCTGCTACTTCAAATTTGAAACGAAATGGCTGCGCTAATTTAATGTCAGCGCAGGAGACTTGGTGGAGGCTTTGACAACGAATGTCACAATCGGAGATGTTTCCATCTTAAGAAAGGTTGAGAAACTTAAGCTGATTTGTTTTTAGCGAATTTCAGCCCTCATTGGAAGTCGGCCGAGGGGAAGCAAGGAACAATCGTCGAACGTTTCAGCTCTTGTTTCAGCCTTACGTGCCGTCCCGCCGATCTCCCTTAAAGCAGAAGGCAACGCTAGGTAAGCATCGGAATGTTCTTGAAACACAGAAGATCAACAAAGGACTGTTAGAAAATAAATTAACAAACAGCTAGATGGATATGAGCCAATCCTTTGGCCATTCAGCCTCCCCCTGTGGCTCTGAAGCGATTCATTTGAACATGGGGCTAGCTCAGGAGGTCTTATATCCCCGACGCCAGCAATTAATTCTAGCTAGCCCTCTAGACATTAAGAAAATCATCTTTTGCACCCCATAACTGCATCAACTACAAAGTGTTCGACACGAGGATCTTAATTACAAATCTCCGCACCGCAAATATGGCTGTAGAGAAGGTGGACCACCTTTCTAATACTTCTGAATTGTCGTTCCAGTCCGTTCACAGTGAAGAGCTTGAATACATGAATTTAATACAAAATCAAATCCGACCATTCTTTCCCAATTTCGCCGCATCGCTCTTAAGACAAACGCCGGTTGAACGAGAACTGGGAAGATGTGCAGTGGTAGACTTCAGTCAAGGATTTTCCCAGCGAACTTCTTCATTCGAAAACTCAGTGGAACTACGGCAATATATGTTAGAGACTTCACTGTCACCGGCAATTAGTTATCAAAATCAACCCAAGCGCCGCCTCTTCATATTAGAGGATCTTCCTCTTAATCACATATTGACACTCGGCTCCGGGTTAAGGATACCACCCAGCTTCTTCGCCGGCCATTATGACGATCCAGCATCTTCCACGTTCAATCACCGAAACCCATTTGAGCGCCACAAGAAATCGCAATTTCGTCTCAGATACGGAAACTCGCACCGCGCCGAAGTCGATGTTCCACATCACAAGAGGAGCAGCATCTATGCATTCAATACTAACGTTTGTCGATATCTTCATGCATACGACCCGAAAGGGCTTCTCTATGATGAGATGAGGAGTCATCACATCCTTTCATTCTGGAGCTCTCCGTCCCGAATAGATGGGTCTTGGGATGCTGTGCTTCTCGTCGACCCGCCTCTGACAAGATATGCTAAGTGCTTGCCATCGATGCAACTGGCACCACTTCGACGTGAACTCCGAGACGAAAGTTCAATACCGAAACACTACTTGTATCCGGAAATGAATGCTTTACAGGAACTTCCCGAGGACGCATCGGAATGGGCCAGCGCCTACGGATGTCCGCTTTATTTCTCGGTCTTCGATGATGTTCTGAATGATTTTGCATCCAGGAGTCAGGACGTCAGCGAAATTGACAATCCGTTGGCGGTAGCCAATTTTCCGCGGAAGCTCGTCATCGGGACAATGCTGGCTTTCCTACGGCGTCGCTATTTGAACCTTCTGAGAATCCAGAAGACGCATGTTAAGCCGAACCAAACTCTTCGCTGTACCTACCTCAGCAATTTCTCGGAAGGCGCACTCTCGAGTTGGCACGATGAATTCTTCGACTTTATCGTCGGCAGTTGCGCAGCGATGAAAGAGCTAATCCGGGAAATGGAAGAAAATATGGTCTCCCTGGGTCTCCCAATGGACAATGGAACCGCTTTAGATTCAGTTGTCGCAAGAGTGCCACCACAGAGCGAAATTGATGGATGGAAATCTGTACTAGATCTTGCGCACGTCGTCGACGGGTTAACGAATGTGTTGGCAACGGGATATCTACAGTATATCACTATCCAGGAGGCGCGGATTTCGAATGGAAATGCACAAAGTTTGTCGAAGATCACAGTCTTGACCATGCTCTTCATACCTTTATCGACAGTTGCGAGTATCTTTTCAATGGGTGGTGACTTTCTACCAGGCAATTCAAGAGCCTGGGTGTTCTGGGTGGTCTCGATTCCGGTCTTGGTGATGCTCGCGTATTTGTATTGGCGGCAAGAGCTTGTCCAGGCATTAATGAGGAAAAGACAGAGCTTGCTTTTACTTCTTGAACCAAAGGAAAAGGAAAGCGGGATTTGCCGCGCCTGAGAACGAAACCTGCGGAGATAAAGCGGCACTGAAAAATGCCTAAAATAGCTGCTTTCTGGGAGGTGGTTTATTATTCTTCGCTAACGTGAGAATTCAATGTAGCGCGTAAGAACGGCAGGCTGAGAGGCTCTTCTCTAGACTTTCTTATGTATAAGAGTATATGACGGCGTACTGAGGAAATGGAATTCAAAAATATCTTTGGGCGTAAAATTGGTGTATTCAAATTATAGACCAGATTCTTCCACTCTGTTTTTATGCAGTGCTTGCAGAATTCTTTATATCAAGTCGCTTTTGACACCGATGAAGGGTGACTGAAGTCTTCGCTTATAAACCCTTCCACCAAAAGGTGCTCAAACACTTCAACACAATGTCTTCCCCTTCAGGAATAAATCCTCTGGTACCCATTCACAAAGTCAGGCATATGATCTAAATTTAATTGTTTACCAAGCCTTGACTAGCTATAGAGCGGTTCTTTATAGTCTTTGAAGTGTTGGTAGTGAGCCCCGCTGGCAAGCTATACCTTTTCAATTTGGTTGTGGGTATACGATATTATACGTGTAGCTTTCAAACATAAACCAACTAGAGAATTAAATAAATTCGAATGATCAGATTCATTAAAAGAGCACTATTAAGTAGACATCGATACGTATGTTCCTCATTTGTACTCTTTAATTGGAACTCCAAGAGCCTGTGTTATCCGCAACACGTCCCAAGCGCAACGCCAAAAGTATATACTTCAAAATTGAAGCCAGAATTCGTTTATTCTCAAGGGGAAAGAGATCGCGTACCATTCGTCTGATAAGAAGCATTGCACGACGGGAAATATTGTCCGTTAAAACTCCCATTCTGCGTCAACCTCATCATATTATCTGCGATCCCCCGTCCACAAGTTAGCATTGCCAGCACCCACGTTAATCAGATCCAGTTCGACTTGTACGAAAGGGTACGTTCTCTTAATGAGCGAGTCTCAGATGTGAGTAGTTCCGGGAGCTTCGTTGGCGAAATCAATACTAATAGTTGCCGTTGCTAAGGGATCTTAGGCTATATGAAGTATACGCGAGGAATAGATACTGTACTTAGTGGTATGGATGAATAATTATACCCCTTGCGCTTTGCTTCTAGCAATTTCAAATCTATAAGTTTGTGCTAATTCCGCTTTTTTATTGGTCAAATCCACTGGCCGAGGCTATGTTTACGACCTTCAGGGGATGCAATTATTTATCCCAACCACCGAGTATTACGTGACCCGTACTCCTTCCAGATTATAGCCTACGTGCCTAAGGTATAATACTAATGTATTGATTACCGTGTAATGAAGTTCCATGATTCAAAATTAATAGCATGTCATAGAGGTCTAAACAGCCCCACCGTATTCTAACTTATAAGGTTATGTAACTGCTGTACGAGCTCTTTAATAAGAGGGATCCAAAGTCTATTCCGGCAGGGAACCCTATAAGAGAGTAGAAACGGGCTCCTGGGCAAAACTTAGTAAGAAAAGTATAGCTGGGGTATATAGGAAGCCAAAATGGGTTCTATATTATAGCGCGTAGGCTAACTTAGGGCGTGCTTAGGTATGCTTAAGCTCTAATTAGGTACGCACACCCTCGGCTCAAGTACACTCACCCCTTAGATCAGGTTAAAGCAGCAGTTGCTCACGTCCACAGACTAAAACGGAACCAGCGAAAGGGAAAATTAACCCCGAGTATACAGGTATTATAAAGTTTTATTCTACTTCGCTTAAATTCCCTATAACACCACGTGGTCATATTGTCGTACTCCTTCTTTCTGTTTCAAGAGCTTTAATCAACTCTTTTATAGGCGTGCCATAGGTTACTTTCGATGATTCAACAAGTTTTGACTTACTTACTTCCTCCTTTACCTTCTCTAAGTTAAAACCCGCCGAGCGCACCGCCTGCAGGAACTCCTCATCCTCGCCAAAGCCGCGTTGGTCCAGCCTCTTTATGATAACCTTCAACCTGTCCTGTATGTTGCCATGGGACACACTTTTGAACTCCTTGAATGCCTCCTTGAACGAGGCCCCACGGGTGTGTAGGACGGACGTGCATGCCATTGTTAGCTGCAGATCTAAGGCGAGTAACACGTCTAGCGCGTGCTCACCGATCTCGACATCGCGCTCCAGGAGCATCGCCACCATCTCCGGGTCCGACTGATACACGGCGAGAGCAACGAGATTTCGGTATAGACGAGGTGACTTAGAGTCATGGGCGTTGAGAGCGGTGCTGCGGTCCAAGATGAAGCGCGTGAGGTCAACGTGGCCGGACGAGCAGGCAACGTGATAGAGGTTGAATTTAAAGGGGAAGAAGTCGGCATCTTTCACTGGCGAGTATATTTTGCGGAATATCTTGTCCAGGTCTCCCCTTTCTGCTGATTCTAGGGACCGGTTTAGCAATTTGGCCTGGCCACAGGCGACGCTTGCAGAGAGCGAGTCGTTGGACCATTCCATCAACATGCCGAGTCTTTGCTTTTGCATCGATTGGTTGATCACGGGCTTCAACGCTTGCTTTCGCGTCAATCGATCGTTCTCGGGCTTCGAGCGAGTCACAGTTGAATTCCTCATTCGCGTGAAGTCGCTGTTCCTGGGCTTGGAGGAATTACGGTACTATTGTCCCACAGAGAGAAGTACCTCTCAGAGAACCGCTCGTCGATGTCGACGACAGTTGTCTTAGTACACTCCCCACGGAATTCTTGCGCCATCCGAAAGTGGATTATCCAATTCTGCATCGAATAGTCTAGGAATTGGAAACCTGAAGGACACGGGGGATTTTGGTGGTGAGGAAGTAAGCCGAGGAACTTATCATCAATTTTCATAACCTGGTCCATGGCTAGGTAGGCGACGCAGCACTCGGTGATTTTACAGTGCGCAGTGCGATCAGAGAGGCAGCCCCCGAACGAATGAGCCACATTAGCTCTGGTTGGTGCATCACAGTTGGGGTCTTCGAGTTTGCGGGCGTCGTCTAGCTGTGCCTGGGAAAGACTGAGGTAGTTACTGGCGGTTTGATGGATGAAATAGAGCTGCTTATCGTATATGGAGATGAAGAACCCGCATGTCTGAATAATCCATTCCTGGAAGTGCACATCAGTCCTCTTCCCGCCGTTGAGTTCGCCCTCTGAGCCAATAGAGGCTTTCGAGCTCAGGTGTATCGTTGTGGCTATGTTTGCCTCCGAAACAGTGAGCGGTCTCGTAGAGCTCGCGGCGTAGATCAGATGCAATAAGATCTTTACTTCAGCTTCGTCCTTTTCTTCGACAAATCTAAATAGTTTGTCGTACGTGCTAACGATGGTAAGCGGCGGAGAGGCGACAAGAGCCTTCCAACCTTCCTGTGTTTTCTTGCTCTGATATAGCGCCTCGAAGACCAACTTGAGCCAGAGATAAGTGCGCTGGCCACGGTTGGCTCCTTCCATGGACTTCCAGAGAGAAGTTCGTTCCCAGGTGCCTTTTTTAAGGCTAACGCTATCCGCGAACGTACTAAACCGCTCGTGCAGAACGACCTCAATCTCCTTCTGTAGTATCTTATTCAAGCTCTCATCCTCAACTGAAATGTGGCGATGTGCTTTGCCAAAGCCCTCGAACTTCTTCAAGATGCCTGGCAATCCTTGTGTTGTAACGAGGAACTTGACGCTTGAGGCACCTTTGGCGGGAATAAATTGGCGGAGCCAGGAGACGAAACTATCCAACTCATCGAGCGCACACTCGTCGAGTGCGTCGACGACACAGATAACTCGCCCTGCGAATCTACTCTCTGCTGCTTTTTTGAGAATTCTCCCAAGTTGATTGAAATTCTTTTTCAAGTTTTGGCCTGCCTGCCTAACGTCACTTTCAACGAGGCCGGCTATCTCAGTGTTTTCGACTAGTAGCTGATGGATCATGGCTTGTAAGGCGTTCGTGGACTTTTTATGCTCCTGCTGGTTGTCGAAGAAATAGTGACAGATCTGACCGTCAGACCAACGGTTAGAAAATTTCTCTTCCACTAGATCAGGGGATTTCTGTTCTACCAGATTATGGGGTTGCCCTTCCATTAGGTTAGGGAATTTCTCTTCCACTAGATAGGCCGCGAGGACGGTCTTTCCGCAGCCGGGGGGTGCCGAGACAAGGAGCAAGGTCACGTCGTCCGAAAGGAGCCATTCCTTGTATCTATTGTCCGAGAGGAACCACTCGCATGTATTCGGGATGCGGCTTTGCTTCAGAATGGCCAGATCTTTGTTCTTATTCTCGACAACGTTAAACCCACCGATGAGCTCATCGTAATCCTTTGTCAAAACCCTCTCCGTCGCCTTTTCAAGTTTCTTGAGGATGTCTTCTAGGAAGGTAGCCGACTCCTGTAGACGCTCCTTAACTACCTCCTGATTGTACTTATTCATGTAGCCATCAACTTCCGTCTCAGAGTCTCGGATGAGCTTGACTTGATCGTCCCATGCATTCCAACCGACTGAATTCCGGGCCCAGGTCCAGCGGCTATGGCAGGCTTTGACACATCGCATCTCATACTCTAGGATTTTCTGATAGAGTGACTGGATACTTTCTACCACCTTGCCTCGGAGACGTTGAAAATCTTTGTCGTCTCTCCAATTCTCTCTGAGAACCAAACCCGCTAAGTTCATAGAAAAGTCCATGCGGCTAATAATATATTCAAGTCCCTCGCGCATATTCTTACTTTCCTTGATCGGCTTCAACAGGAACTGCCTTCCATATTAGATTCAATGACTCAGTCTCGGATCAAATTCGACGTACTGGAGTGAGGGTGCAGAAACCCGACCAGGCTATGGCTGCGGGGGGGTAGCCTTGCAACATGTTTCCAACTTGATCCTGCGCAATTTCAATCAGCCCGAGGACGACATCCGCCGTAGCCTCCACCTTTTCTCGCCGGACTTTTTCGATAGACGTGTTTGTGATCTGCTCCATCCGCTCCAGGCGCTCTCTGCCGCTGCAACCGTCCAGCATATTCGTCTGGCGCGATTTCGAGGCCGACTGTCCGTTCTTGCTGCGTGTCAGGATGCGTTCGTATTCAATCACCAGCGAATTAGTTTCATCCGCTGCCTTAAGCGCTGTATAAGCATCATCCCATAGCTGTAGAGAAATATCGGAAAGAGCCTTCTTGTCCGATGGCTCCTTCTGAGCGGGGTCAGGCTGAGAGCCAGTTGACTTATTTTGACCTGAAGTTTTGCTGACAATATTAAGCATCTTCTTTTTCCTTGCTGCCTAGCACTTGGGGTAGATATGGCAATCTCTCAATGGGGTGCTATGTTAAATGTATCACTACGAGATATTAGGATCGAGCGTTCTTTCTTCTCGTGATCGAATGCCCAACGATGCCCACTCGGCTCATGAAACGGTCAAGCCACCCCCACTTTCAACCACTTAAACCACAACGGCCGAGGCAAAAGCTCAGGATATCTTAACCCTTCGTATAGAGGATTGTCTTGTAACTCTCTATAGAATCATCGAGAGGTTTGCAGGCTAAGTATATATCTAAGGTGAGAGGGCTTGGCGTAAGGATTGTGGCTATACTGATTGTGGTCAAGTCGAAATTTATGCATGGGCGAAGAAGAGAAAGGGTTCTGGGGTTTCTGGCCCGGCAGTATTGAGGGAGGCAGAGAAGACAAGGATTGAGGACTATGAATCTTCGTTGGCTAGTTGAGGACTCTGTGATTCATACAATGATGCTTTACACGTAAGAATCGGAGTCTGTGATTGTATGTGTTTTTGATTACTGAAATAAATCGGAACGAGACAATGAAGCGAGGGGCAAAGAGATCATTTTTAGTTGCAGATTATCAATGCAAACTCATTCAGATCAATGCTAGTCTAAAGCTACGGGAAGTTATACCCTTTTATTGCTTCTTCCCAGCTTCCTTATTGCCCTATCCTCAGCAACAAATTCCCACAAATATACACACGTAAAAGGACAAACAAAAAATTAGTCCATTTCAAACTAGAGGAAACAGAAGGAAGATACATTCTCCACCATCAAGCAAGACAGTTGACGCCGTAGGTACCGGACCAGGCCCATATGTTGGCCCATAAAAGCTATTTGGGAATGTCGTATCTTCAAAGAACAGCATACATTGATACGGGAGATAAATGTCAAGCGTATATGCATCTGTGCAGAACAGCTGCTCCTGCGGGGGACCTTCCGTAACGCTACAAGAATAACAGGGTTCTAGCTTCATATCCGAGCCTTGGAAATCCGGATATGCTCCTTGGGTTTTGTTAGCTGTGACGCAGAGACCGGAGGGGATATGGTAGATGTAGCCGAAGGTTGCGCAGCCGATGGTGGGCGGCTCCATGGAGGTGGATACTTGGTAGAAGGCGAAGCTGTCGGTTGCGTCTACCGTGGCGTTGAGTTCTGCGTAGGCTAAAGAGCCAGGGGCGTTTGAGAGAAATCCAAATGAGTAGGTGGTGTTTGAGTAGTTGAAGACTGCGGGGCCTGGTGTGCTGGCTAGTGTTGTATCGCCTAGGCCGGGGGAGAATGTGCAAGCCTCAGATGAAGAGGGCGTAGCCATTGTAGATACAGATGTGCTTGAGACAGCAACTCGGATTGTTGGGCTTGGTTGAGTGCACAGTCCTAAGTCGGAATGACAGCCTTTTCCACAGAAGTCGGAGCCATCTCCACAATTGAAGAATTTGGAGCAGCCTGGCAATTTGAATCAGCTATTATTAAAGGGCTAGGTTGGGGTTTGAGATAGGGTGCCTCGCAGATGCTAAAAAGGCCGGAAGAAGGTTAGGAAAATTTGAAGGCTTACAAGATCCAAAAACACTCCCTTCACACGTAACATTGTTACCACATGTACCATCATTTGACACAAAAGTGCAGTATCCAAAGCCAGGTTGACAACCTGTACCACAGTGGTCCGCGTTATGGCCACATGTATTATCTGCTCCACAGCAGTTTCCAAACCCGCTACCTTGGCAAGTAAAATCCGCGCCAGCACCGCACATGCCACTTGTTGAAATGGATGGAGGAGGCATTGTTGTTGATGCTGATGAAGTTAATGTTGAAGTTGAAGAAGATGATGATCTTGGAGTGAAAAGCGAGGTGGAAGAAGGAATTGAGGATCTTGGAGAGGAACTTGTGCTTGCTGTTAAAGAAGACAGTGCTGAAGCGATACTTGATACTCCTACTATTTCTGATGCACAAGTTAGATTGGAATTTGAGATCGATAAGAACACCCAAACGGGCAGCTCTCAAAACAATAAAGTGGTCCAGTTCCAAAGGCCGAAGAGAGGTTTCGGGAATGTAGGGTGCAATAATAGAAGATGAGAGAAGTTTACCAGCTGAAACAACTTGAGAATAAGTGCAAGGACAATCTATAAACATCAGCACACCAACAAGATACCTAAATCCAGCCCTACTAACCAGAAATCGTGATAGTCGTAGCCTCCGTAACGGTGTACGTGCTACCGCCATATGTAAACACCGTCGGCGAGGGGCAGACCGTTGTGTATAAATCCGTTGTAATTGTTATATAATCCGCCGTATCTATAGTTAGAGCAGACGGACGAGGACTGATCGTCTGCGAAGAAGTGATGAGTGTATCAATACACGTAGGGTTAGAAATTGTGGTCGTATACCCATCGATGGTCGCAACAGTGCTTGATGCGAAGCAGGTGCTAATATATATTGGTTGTTCAACGATAGTGAAGACTATGCAGACGCTTTCGATGGGGCTGAGGAGCGCCATTGAGGCGAGTGGTGAATTTAGACCTAGTGCAAGTGTGGGAAGGACTAAAAAGATGAAATTCGTGAGTATCATAGTGAAGAGTTGCATCGAATTCAAAGTCATGAACGACAAATAGGAGGAATCGAAGCTTATTTAAAGATTTGCTACGCGTCGCGCGCTAGACAGCGTCGCGTTGTTGGAATGTAGATCTCCAAGACGTGGAATCTCAATCCCTTGGAACACCTCGCTTGCTGCCGTACTCGCTCGCAAAAGACAGACATATGCGAAGAATGATGGTTTCAAAAAGGGGAGGACTAATGCAATTTGAAATGTACTTTGTCAAATGTGTTTCCATATTTTGAAAAATAAAACAAAAAAAGCACGGAAAGTGCTAACATGATAAAGTGCTCCAAGTGCAAGTTGACAACAGGCAGGCTAGGATGAAGAGAAGCGCACCTGGATCTAGATCCAGATGTGAAGCAGAGAATTTGGAAACTCTCGTGGTTGATCACTGCATTTTTCTTACCATCTTTTTAAACTTGTACTACAGGCAAGAATTGTCTTAACGCTTCAGTTCAGAATTCAAGAATCTCTTGTTTTCCCCCATCTCCGTTCTTCTCACATCGCTGAAACCTTCACTATAATTCCAGAACTTTCTCAAATACACCAATCGTAAACTCCCAAACTCTGTGTCCCAAGCCTCTCTCAACATACCCCTCCACAACGCCTCCTCTCACTTCCCTGATACCCTCGCAACTTTCACCCACCCGCCAAGCACCCCTCCCAAACGTCCCACTCGTCAATAAAAACGCCATCCTCTCCCCGCTCTCCTTCCCATCAATTCCAAGAAACCAATACAACACGCCCGCCATGCCCTGAATCACCGGCAGCACCATTCTCCACACAACTCCTGACCCCTCTGGCGGCGTCAACCTCGAAAAGATACTCGTCTTCACTAGTCCCGGCGCCGCATGCAGTAACGCAACCTCTCTATTACTTTCCTCACTCTCCAGGAAGTCAAACGCGAGACTGGTCATCGTAGTTGTGTGTCCCACGACGCCCGTGAAAGACCAATTTTGCTCAAGCCCGAGGTCGGATTCCAGGAGCGGAGCCTCTTTGCCTGCGTTTAAGACGCTGAGAACGCGTGGGTTTGGCGAGGCGCGCAGGAGCGGGAGGAGATTGGAGAGAAGGCGCATGCGTGAGTAGTAGGAAAGTGCGAAGCAGGTGTCTAGGTTTTCTTTTGTATCTTGGGATAGTTAGGTTTGTAGGGAAAGGGGAGATGGATGAGGGGGAGGGGACAAACATTGAACGCCGTTCAGTGGCATGCAGCCTGGACTCATGAATAGAGTATCCACCTTTCCTTCTTGCGCAGTTATTTGTTTACTGACTTTATCAACTTCTGCGAGAAGTGAGATTTCGGCTTCGAGAAAGACGAATTTGCAGGATGGGTTCAAAGCTAAGATATGTGATTCCTGGGCGGAGAAGCCGGAGGCTGAGCGCCCGATTATGTAGAATGTGGGGGAGTGCAGCATGGTAGAGAGGCGGAGGAGGGTGCTGAGCCCGATGCCGCTCGTTGCGCCGGCGAAGACGCAGATGAGGCCAGATTCATTTTGAGAGCTGGCGAAACGGACGTTCGAGTCTCTGTTGTTGGAAGGTTGAGTTAGCAGGTCTTTGATGAGATGAGAGATTGCAATGTGCTATGAGTTCACAAGATTCTGGAATAAGTCGAGAGGTTTGTGAATAGGATATTTATAGATAGATTGTGCGACAGCATATACCTGATCATGCTAATCTTGGCCATGGTTTCTTTGACTGAATGTAACAGAGAAGAAAAGAGCTTGATGAAGAAAGGTGTGAGATATTGAGGTCAAAAATGTCCGCGGTCCGCGGGGAACTTTTAGCGAGATCATTAAGGGGCTGCCGCAACTACCCGCAGAGAGCTAATGCACCTGTCTGGGGTTAAAGTCCAAGGAAACACCCATAACTCCGCTAAAGCGAGAAGCTGCAGGAACATGCCATTGGCCGATGGGCGGTGGGTTCTTGTTAGCTGTTCTTGCCCTAAGACATTCTGATTCAATGAGACCTTTGTTCAGTTCCGAAGCAGATATGAGTGATGTGACTTTTCTCGTATAGTAGTACCTTTTAGTTTAAAGTTATACGTAGCTTGACGGACGAAATTTAGCATAGAAGTTCGCTCGCTCGTAGTTACTCCGTATGACCTACTTATCACCGCTAGCCTAAGCTCAGCCTATTGTAAGTTGACAGCTCTCGATCTCGTTCAATAAACATGTCTCTAGATGTTTTGTTTGTTACTTTGAAAATAATATTGAAAGCTTTCAAAATAAAGTTATCTCAAGTCCAGGAGATTTTCAATAGCAGGATCTCTCCAAGAAGTTCAGTTCCTCCACCACTGACCGTTCGAATTGCTAGGAGGACGCACCTTTCTATACAACAAACTTTATTGAAAGTAGGAACTTGGTTCGACAAATATCTTTCGGTTTCATCTATTTAGTTCTATTAAAATCTTGCATAAGTAATCTCGACTAGACTTTGTTTTTGCTCCAGATAGGCAGACCGAGAAATATCCCTCTAGACTAGACCTTCATAGTAGTTACTAATGCTAGCATACTAGAGGCAGTTCTCATACCTAGTAGCACTCCCCATAAAAGGATGAAAGTTGGGTTTTGCTTATCCTAACTTTCATTATAGTAGAGGTTTGTGTATTCAGTTAATGAACTTTTATTATCACGTCTACTATGTCCAAATAAGATTCACTTTATTGGAAAGCCGGAAATAGTGTCCTCTAAACATGGTGCTCTACCCAGAAGCATCAACAGGAGCCTGGGAGCTAACGCAGTCTATCTGAAATAGTCCGGGTCATCTTTGGAAGCGTCTCGCTACTCCGCCGATGTGGCCTGCTCACCAAACATCGTCGGACTCATTGGCGGTGGCATCGAGCATAATTCAGAGCGACTTGTGGCTACGTTCTCAATCTTAAAGCGATTAGAAGAAACTCAAGTACCACGGTTGGGAAGCATGAGTTCAATCCAAGAAACAGTTAGGGCCAGTTATGGCAGATGAGGAATTGAACTCTCACTCCTAGCTACGACCAACTGATAACCGCCTCTCTGAGCTCCTTCCTCCCTGGCGGGTCCCTGAATTTCTTATAAGCTGACAACGAACACGTCTTCGTAATAGTATCCCACTCATACGACGCCAGCTCCGTTGCCAGGTCATGCGGGACATACTCTTCATCCCCCAGATCCTCTTCTTCGAGGTCAGCCAACCACAAGCAGTAATTCCCAAGTAGCTTGCCATCCCACAAACCTTCTCTCCTCGGATACTTGATACATAACTCGCAGGCCTCTCGTCTCAAAGCTCGATGTCGGAAGCGATATGTAAGCACACCCAACGGTATGAGGAGATTCGCCTCGAGCGCGAAACCGTCGTCATTGTCGGAATCGACTAGCAGAGCTTTGCACAAGGTCATAAGCTCCGTCAATCTGGCCGTTTGGCCGTAGTATGACTCCTGCAGGCTTAGCATCGGAACCATCATTGTGAGGTAAGTGTATAGGTAGGTGACCTTCAGCACTATCGCCCGACGAAACTCGTTCGGGTCGTTTGAGCGCCGAGCTCTCGTATACAGAGGTTGGAAGGAATTCGACCAGGCCGTGAACTCGATGAACCTCCTGTTGCGTTCGAGGCACCATTCAGCATTGGAAGTGAACTCGTTTGGTGGAGGATCAACGGCTTCGGTGGAGATCTTGGTCCCTTCGTACTGAGGAGACTTCACGTGCCACGGCCATCCATACCTAGACGAACCGGTCCAATGAAGTTGCCGCACAGAAACGGCGCGAAGCACCTGACGTGCCTGGCGCATGGTGGAGAACTCGCGCGGGATATCGCCCCTGATGCTTCGACGGTATTTGAGAAGCGCATCTGGGCCGGCTTGCGAGTACCTGCTGTGGATGAGCGCTTGGATCTGCAGCTCATAGAAGCAGTCTAGAATCTCGTCGTCGATGTCTTCAAGCGCCTTTGGATCTTGCTCTTCGATCAAGAAACTCATGGCCCGGATCTGCGCAATCGCGGAGTTCTTGTTGAAGTGGTAGATCTCGAAACAGACGCAGATTATGCAGGCGATCAGCTTGCTTCGCAGATCGAGGGTGGTCTGTGAGATGGTGCCCCGTATCTCTGCAATGGCTAGGCTGTACTCGTGATATGCGAATTGGCGCCGCCTTGTCTCGTCTGGTGTTCGGGCATGTCGTCTCCATGTCTTCGGGTCGAGGGCCCCTAAGGCGATGACCGCGTGGCGAACGGAAGGGTGAGTCTCGCAGACCTGGAGAATGAGACGCTTCCAGAGGTCGGTCGAGAACAGGCCTGTTAATTGGCTCGCCGTCTGGCTGGAGAACTCCTGGAAGTATCTCTTCTCCTGGTCGTTCTTGAATAAGGAAGGTGATGGCGACCGGCTGACAGAAGTCACCGAGCTGGGTGGTGAAGGGTATGCCCGGATATCTCTCTGCAGCGGCACATATGATGTCGAGCTCGAGACAGGGCCGGCACGACCTGCACGACCTGCACGACCTGTTGGAGCAATCCGAGGCCTTGCATCGTCCCCGTTCTCGTTCTCGTCCGCGTTGCCGTATCCATCGCAGTCGAGGTCGGCCTTGACGCACCGCCGACAAATGGGCCTCGCCTCGTCGCACTTGACTCTGCGGATCCTTGTCTCACTCAGCAATTGATCCAGCCCAAGCCTCAAGGGGAAGCAATATCATGGGTATCATGGGTATCATGGGTATGGGATGATGGGAAATGGGAAACTCACTTGCAAGTACCGCAGCCCTTCTTCGACTTGTGGTGGAAGCGCTTCTTCGTGACTTGGACCTTGCCTTTCGGCCTGTCGTGATCCTTGCGCACCTGCCGGTCGGTAGTGCCCTCCTCCCGGTGAACGAGCTCCCCTTGCTGATTGGACGACCAGACTGGAGCCATGATGAGCGAACGGCAGCGAGTTGAAGGCGTAAGGCGTTCTGCGTCTTGCAGATGGGAATCGAGGGTGCCAGAGGGTTAAAAGAGGGGTCAGCAACAAGCGCATGAACATTTGACTTTCATTTCGTCCCTTCACTGGTCCTTGTTCGACAGGGTCTCTCTCGTCTCGAGCGGCCAATTGACCTTCCGTGCTCATGTGAATTGGGAGCCAAAGCCGTCGCTGGCCAATTGGAAGGAATCATATTGCTTGGAAGTGTGAAGGGGAAGAGGTGAAGGACGCGATGTGAAGGGTCAGGAATACGACAATACGACAAGTTCCCACTTAAACGATGCAGCTAAGCGAAGAGTATTGTAAATAAAAGAATAAACGTGATGAACTTCTTTATATAAGCTATATTTTAAGAGAATATACTCGTGTACTTAGGCTGTGGTACAGAAAGCCGTACTTAGACGTTGATAGTGAAAAATACTAGTCGGCATCTATTTTCGTCAAGTAATAGTGACCGTCACGTGCTAGACCCTTGCTAACACTATCTGCATAACTTATTAAGCTTTTGATCAGAGTAAAGAAAGAACAGAATCACGTATCGCATTCAGTTATGAACTTTAAGCCCTGAATGTACTAATCAAGCTAGTACATCTATTGAAGCAAGAGAAAACGCACCTCATTTTCTCGCCAGTAAAGCAACTTTGCGCACTTGGCCACGACCATTAGGGGCGACTAAACTCCACTGATCATACTCACTTGAGGATCATATACCTAGATGCAATAACTGGTTACACAAGCCTATCTGATATGGAAAGCCTCTAATTAAGCTTAAAAAGTCGCCAAAAAGCAGAGCGCATCACGTGCACCTGACCAAGACAAGATCTAATCTAATCTTATCTCCCTTGCAACCCCACGATCTCCCCTCCAAAAAAAAAATCCTGAAACCTCACTCGCGTTCCTCCAGCACCTCCAACCCGACGTCCACTTACTACTTGACCTTGCTCCGCGCAAACTAAGATGAAGCTCCTAACCCTCAACTTCCTAACCTGCGCCGTCAAAGCCTGCAAATCAAGCTCTGCCAGCTTCCCCCTGCACCCCAAGGAATGCGAGCTGGTCTCCGACACCATCGCGCCGAACCCGAAGCTGATTTATAACATCTTACCAAGGATAGACTGGAATGCTTTGATTACCACCGCATCTGAGGTTTGTCCCCTCTCTTTCCCCCATGTCGTCACCTTCTCCATCCCTTCCCCCTCCAGCTAAGCCCGCAAGCTAATCAAAATTGTTGCACAGCTAGGCTTCCCCTCCCTCCCCCCCACACCGCCCACAACAGAAGAGCTCGAGAAAGACGAGAAAATGATGGCCGAGTTGCACACACTGTTATTGGAAACGAGTGTTAGTGAGGGTATGTTGGTGTGTGGGAATTGCGGGCATGAGTATCGGATTAAGGAGGGGATTGCGAATTTCTTGCTACCGAACCATCTGGTTTGAGGGAGGTTTTTGATAGGATTGCACGATGGTGGGAGGGGGAAAGGAGGGTTGGGGGGAGGAGCAGAGCAGAGGGAACGTTTGGGGATGGTGATGGGATGGAGAAAGAGAGGAGATATGATGATACCCCTTGCAATGGATTTGCTGAAGTACGGAATATGTTGCGAGGGCATACAGACGCCAGTGAAGAGTGTGAAGGCAGAAGCAAACGCTATTGAACCTCTGCCAAGTGAGCTGCGAGGACATTCCACGCGTTGGTGGATGGCTTGGCTAGGTGGAGAGAATGGCAGGCCTTGGACGGGAAAGAATGGGAGCATGAGACTTCCTGCATATCCAACGTCCAGAATCACATCACAATCAAGAATGGTATGTATCGGAAAGCTTCAGCTGTGTCATATCTCACTCGCGATCTATTGATTCTCTGCCTGCTCCCAAAAGGCAGATCTCGTCGTTTCATCCCCAAAGTATCCCTACATGCAAGCCAGCCGTAAGCCGAGCCCTCTATTCGTACAAGTTGCGTCCCCACCATCAATTCCATTGCATTCCCCATCTCTCTCCAATTCTGACTCCTCGCTCGCTGATGAAGCTCATTACTCCCCCCACCCCCAGAATCGTCGAAGCAAATCTCAAAGTTTCATCAAACGCCTCAAAAGACTCGGTTGAAAGAGTACATTTTTTGTGTGTCCCGCCCGGAAAGAGCACCCCCCAAATCCCCACCCTCTGATGCATTGCGATGAAAGAAGAAAAAAGAAGGTCAATGATTACCGACGAAACATTAACTCCCTGCTGGAAAATGAAGCTGGCTTGCTTGATGTGATGCAAATGACGGACGCAAGGAGAGGTGTGATTAGTTGAGGAATCCTTTACACGCGGCTGTGCCGCAGAGGCAGGGAATGCGATCCGTGCTGCCGATCTCACGCTCGAATTTGTAGTCGTAGGTGAGTTCCTCATCTAGTCTTGTTAGCAGTGACCGCTGAGAGGGGCACGCATCAACTTACTCTGTGCGATGTCTCGAAGGGCATAGATGACAATCCGTTTGCTCTTTTCCACTGTGATGATCTTGGCTGTGCAGTTGGGCGTACAGCTGTGATTGATGAACCTTGCAATGCCGCCCTTCTTCGTTGCATCAATGACCGTATTCTCGTCAATTCGGAAGAGGTAACTGCTTCCGATACCACTCTTGAGGTAGCGATTCTCTCGTACTTCTGCAACTTGCTGTCGGACTTTTTCACCAACATATTCAATGATCATATCGTTCATCGGGATATTCTCCATGGCGTACAAACCCCAGTTATGGATGGCTGATCGTGCAAACTTGACAGGCTTCTTCCGTTTCTTCAATTGATTGAACTGGAGAATGTCGGTATTCCCACCGAGAGTCTTCTTTTGATCGTTGAGATCAGCAACATAGCGACGGTTGTTGACTCGACTGGCTCGAGAATTGCCTTTGGCAAGCAACTTCTCGGCGGCAATCTTGGCAGCCTCTGCAGCTTCTGTAACAAAGTCTTTTCCAGCTCTCTTTGCCTGAGCCTCGCGCTCCTCTCTAGCCTTTTGGACTTTGATGCGGTGAGGGAGGTATAATGACTTCTCGGAGTTCAGAATCTTCTTGGTGCCTTCGGTACGTGCAGACCCAGAATCGTTAGGGACGTAATATCCTTCCACAGTCGTCTCTTCAGTAACAAGGCCTCTGTGCCCGCTCCGATTGAGGCCCTTGATCTCTTCCTGTTTCCAAGACCAACTGTTGGCCCACCCTGTTCGATTTGCGGCAGCAGCCTTGAAGAGTTCTACGGCGATTGGCGAGTCTTCTTCATCCTTGAGAAGGTTTTGGAGACCATCCAGATCAAGAATATTTGCAAAGTCGTCATCGACAGTTGGCCGAGGTGATTCGCCCGACATGCCCCATTCGACGGAAGTCTCCACAGGAGCGCTCTCAAAGATGACATCTTCCTCGTCTTCCTCCTCGGGGGCTTCGCTAGGATCTCGAAGGAGTTCTTCCATATATATCCCCTCCTGCTGTCGTTTAAGTGCTTCACGCTCCTCGAAGATCTGCTTCTTGGACTTCTTCTTTTTCTTCGCCGCAGCAGCCGCAGCAGCCTTCTTCTTGTTGGCTAGCGCTTCTTCTTCGGTCTCCATACTGAAAACACCATCGATATCTCGCATAATAGTATCCCCATCGACGGTGCTAGCAGACAAGGGGAATTCTTCCTCGATTTTGTCCTGTGCCACGCCAAACAATTCTTCATCTGTCTTCTTCTGGCGTTTCAAAGCAGCTTCGACTTGTAGGTCGAGTTTTCGTTTCTTTGTTGGCACAATTGGCTCCCCGACAACGAAATTGGCCTCACTCGTCGAATCATCATCCCGAGTATCCACAGAGCCAACTTCATCCCTGATGCGGCGTCGAGGAATAATATCGGTATCATCATCTGAAACATCATCATCTGTACTCATTCGGCTGCGTGGTCTCGATTCAGGCTCCTCAGTATCACGAACGCGAGACCGGGTCTCAGTATCATCGTCTGAATCTTCATCATCACTATGAATAAAACGATGAGCCAACGGTCTGAATATCGTTCTTCGAGCCTCAGGTCTTGCTCTACCAAACGGATCTTGGAAGCCAACGTTGAGTTTCTTCCCGTTCTTGGCTTTTCGGATTCTTGGTAACGCAGACACATTGAGACGACCTGGGCCCAATGCCCGCCGATCAATGCTGTCGACACGCGAATTAGGTGTTCCGACTACAGGACTGTCCTCGCGATCGTCGTCCTCCTGGATGAGAGGCAATTTCAGGTCTTTCGGATCTGCAATGTTGAGCTTCCGTCGCTTGGCCACGTGATTCGCAGGATCCATGAAATTATGCAGAATAGGAGCTGCAATCTTCTCTCGGATATTCCTGACCAGCTGATCCTTCAGCTCTTTCCGAATGACCTCGATAGCTTCTCTCGCAGGATCGAAATTCTTTGCTCGTTCTTTCTTCTCTTCTTCAAGGTCGTTCTCTTCTTCTTTCCTACGGGTTTCTTCATCCTTCTTCTCTCGATCTTCAATCTCTTTTCGAGTTGGACTAGAACTCCGTTTCAATGGAGCTTCGGGAACTCGGTGGGTGGAATATCGCCGGACGCCTTTCGTGCCATAAAAGAAGGGCTGCATGACCATTGTGTAGCTAAACATCAAGGTTCGGTCCAGCGCTTTGTAACACCGCTGAGCATCGCTCCTCCCCCATTCCGTATCCGGAAATGTGATGTAATATCCAAGCTTGTCCATCTTCACGTCTTCGATATTGAAATGACGCACGCGCTTTGCCATGTGCGGAGGTGTGGATGTCATAACAGGAACTGACTCGTGAGGTACGAAAAGGTAGGGCTGGTGAAGCTGCATAGCGATAGGTTCGATAGCAAGTACTCGCAGAGACTTTGGCTGTGTAGGGACTACAGCAGGTGCTACTGGCGGACGGAATATGGCTCTCGACGCTGCAGGGCCTTTGGGTGCTGTTGGAGGAGGGCCGGAAGACTTGGCAGCCTCTGCAGCCTTTGGCCCTGCCGCAGGTTTGGCGATCTGCGGAATGGCGGCAGGCTTCGAGGTTGCAAGAATAGCTTCCATCATCCGCCGGCTCTTGTTTCCATCAGGATCAAATTCCACCTTGACATCATGTGGGCCAATTCGCATACTAGAGCCCTTTCGCACAGCGGTCTTTGCAGCTTCGATGGCCGAAATGAATCGACTTTTGGCCGTTTTCGAGTCCCTATAACGAAATGTAGCAAATCCCAAGCAACTGCCTGTCTCGGGGTGCAGCTTGTTGCTGCTCTCTGCGATCTCGCCATAGCTGGCGAACTGAGCAGAAACGTGCACAAAGTTATGCAGGGGGTCAAACCCGCTCACAACGACTTGTGTTGGAGGTCCAGGGCCCAGTGATGTCTTCGGATCGTATGCGTATGGTCGGAGAAGATATGGCGCATGCCGCAATCGAGATTTGGCATTGTGGTAATCAACATTGATATAATCTAGTTTTCCGCCACGTTGGGCCAATCGTGGATCCACCGGGGGAGCGTCATCTTCCTGCATAGCTATTAGCCAAACATTCACACAAGCAAGATGACGCTCCCCGGGGATTGTAGTATACATACCAAACCAAACTCCTTGTATATGGGTTTCGCCTTTTTCTTCTCGTTCGAGGAAAGCTTGCGGTCAAGCAGTGGATCATATGTACAAATCATTCCTTTTACACCTTTGTTTGGATCTCGAGCGAAGACTCGTGGCTCTGGGGGAGGTTGGTCTGCAAGAGCAGATTGCGCTTGGACGACGTCATCGTGACCGATGGGTTTCTCGATGGAGGACCACGTTGAATTGGTAGCCGGAGCTCCCGCCTTGTATTGGTTGGGGCTCGTAACACGACTTGGAGAGGAGTCGGCATTCGTCAATGGTGTAAGACTGCTCACGTTCCGAGATGTTCCAGACGTCGATAGATTTAGTTGTTGGCCTGGCGCGCTGAAGACAGACGATACCGCGCTTGTATGTGAACTCGCCGACCCAACACCATTGAGCAGATCCCCTTGTAAGGACTCGTTATCCTCCGCCTGAGGAGCGGTTGCATCTGGTGCTGGAGGCATACTCTCTCGGCCCCCACGCGAGGAGCCACCATCGTCAACACGAGAATTTGATAGCGCGGCCTTCGTGTCAGCAACCGGTCGTGTGCTCGGCGAGTCGATGCTGAACGACTTCGACTTCTCTCGTTCTTTCGCCTTGTCCTTGGCGGCTCGCGGAGCAGATGGGAAGAACTGCGCGAAGCTCGCCCCGGGCGCGCGAGACATCGTGACACAGGATTCGATCTACCTCGCCCTGGGCCTGCCAACCATCATCTCTGAGCCAGTATCTAGTGCGCGACTGCATCCATCCAGACAGTGACGGCGATGGCCTGTACGCGCGACGATGAGGGAGGAGGTCCACGCGCCTCCTGGCCGAGGGACAGATGTCTTGCGCTCTGCGTAGAATGAAGGTGAGGAGGCCGCAGTCGTCGCAAAAGGTGAGGCCGTAATGGCAGCGATGGTGTTGACTCGATGCGGCCGTGAAGAAGAAGACAGAGGTCGTGGTCGTGGTGGTGGAGGGCGGGTGTTGTCGTGGAATGGGAATGCTTGAAGTTCGATCTCTCGTCAAAAGCCTTTAGCCAAGGTGGCTACCGAAATGCGGCTAGCGAGTTTTCATTGGCGGTCAACATCCAGGAGTCGGCCATATGCGTCGCAGAGTGATTATTCACCAGTCGAATATATTCTACTGATTCACTGTACTGCTGTATTGTCTTGGATTGCTGGACACAACGATTCTGTTCATCTCATCCTCTCAATGCTGCGCTGGCATTTGTTGATCAGGTACGCTGGGAAATGCCAGGATTGGGTCTTGCGTCACTTTCAAGCGAGCATCCGGAACGCGCAGGTATCACGAAAGTTTTGCGCTGTTGATATCCAGGTAGTTGACGCGACAGGAACATAAGCAGTGGGCAGAAAAGTATGCAGATGGTCTAGATATTTCTGCTGCCTGGTTTGATTATGTTTTCTTTTCCCTTGAATCCTTAGAAAGTGGCGATTTCTTGGAAAGTCTTCAAGCTAATTCACCCCCTGAAACCCCTTTCAAGCTGAGCACGTGTCCGTCTCCTTCTCCAAGCGTTTTGCAAATATGGCCTTGTCCTCACTCTAGTGGCATTTTTCTTGGTCCAGCTACTGATTCTTGCTGATGTACTGGACTGTTCTAGTAGTAAAAGGAACCAAAACTTAATGTTGCTGATGATCACGTGACTCGGCCTGTACCTGGCTCCAGTTGAGAAGAACCCAGACAAGTGACATGTTTAAAGCTCCATTCTAGACCTCTGAATGTATTTTTATGTAGTTTAGAGAAGATACAAAATCCAATCTGACATGGCCCCCATCGTGCCTTCCAAGGATCAACTTTTGAAACGACAATCACGTGAGGTAATCTCTTCCAACGTTTCTTACTTCGGCCATCTTCAATCGACGCTCGTCCAATACAATCAATATTAGTCTGCACGAACTTACAGTTTCAGCTCCGTACCTTGCGACATCACTCGCCTAATTCTCACTTCTCCACGACCTCCTTCATGAGGCTGCTCAATACCACCTTCATCAAGAATCGGGGTGAGTCGCCCCGATTCAGGATGAAGCTCGAGGAGTTTTTTGGCTCCCAAGTCCCTCCTTATGCTATACTCTCTCATACTTGGGGCAAAGAAGAGGTTACATTCCAAGACATCACATCGTCGGCGCATCCACCTACCTACAAGGCTGGGTTTGCGAAGATTGAAGGTTGCTGTACCAAAGCGGCACAGGATGGGTACGAGTATGTGTGGATTGATACTTGCTGGTACGGCCAAAGTGATAACATATGATCATACTCCAAATGCTGACTTGGCTTAATGCCTATAGCATAGACAAATCCAGTAGCGCAGAACTCTCCGAGGCCATCAATTCAATGTACAAGTGGTACGCAGAGGCAGACATCTGCTACGCATATCTTTCAGATATTAGGTCGGCTTTTGTAGACTCTAATGAGCTAGATGGCTTAGATGCTTCCAGACCGACAAGAAGCTTCACAACCAGCAAGTGGTTCACTCGAGGATGGACACTGCAAGAGCTCATAGCTCCCCGTTCGGTGGAGTTTTACGCAGAAGACTGGACCGATCTCGGCACCAAATCCAGTCGTCGAGATGATATATCCATCATTACTGGTATCGATGTTCGTGTTCTCGACGGAGAGAACCCAGCTATCTGCAACGTAGCCGAGAGGTTATCATGGGCTGCCCCTAGGCAAACGACTAGGATCGAAGATGCTGCATATTGCCTTCTTGGCATTTTCCAAGTTCATATGCCCCTTCTATACGGCGAAGGCGACCGTGCACTTATTCGCCTTCAAGAGGAAATCTTGAAAACGACAGAGGATTATACTCTTCTCGCCCGGAATGCAGGTACTCTGCTGGTTCCCCCAACATACGGATTGCCTGGCGCTTTAGCACGTCAACTGTCCGAGTTCAAGAGTACGAAACCCTTAGGGCAGAGTCTCTGGAGATATTCGGACCTAGTAAACGTGTCGCACTATACCTCACTTCCTCAGAAAAATATGGTGGCTGAAGTGACCCCAACGCTTACCGCCCGAGGCTTGCACATCTGCCTTCCCGTACTTAAAGTTTCGAGTGACGAGTATCATGCATATATTTATTGCAGGCTAAGGATGACAGATGAGTTGATCTGCATACCACTTTTCCGAGCACATCCTGGTGAAAACCGATTCTCGCGAAGATTAGGGTACATCGAAGGTGATATCAAAGCACAACCCTCTACAAGACTCTCGGCATTCCGCTTGCTTACCATGTTCATCCAACAAACACCCCCAGAACCCCCGCGCTCAAGTCTACAAAGCCGTCATTTCTCCGTCTCGACTCTCGACGCCACCGCAACCACGGGCTTGGACTCTGCAGTGTCACGCAACTGCAAGGTGCTGACTAGCTGGGGTAGTCGCACTAATGTCCTGCCATGGCGAACGACATTAAAAGTAGAGCCGAACAGCGTTTACTTCCAACTAAGCGCCCTATTTGTCTTGGGATCTGGAGATAATTTCATGGTGGTATTTGGTAGTAAATCCGGCAAGCCTTGGTGTTGTGTTCTCCTCGGGAACGAGTCGCCGCATAACATCGTTGGTCGTGATGACTCGCACAAATGGGATTCCTGGAAAGGATACCACAGCTTCTCTCCTAGCGTGCTCGTTGATCGTGCTTCAAAGAAACTGCGAATGGATGATAGGGTGGTCAATGTTTCCGTCAGGAAAGTGTTGTCAAGGCTGGCAGTCAGTGTTCGTATCAATGAGCCGAAATATGTCGAAAAGCCCCTCCTCACAACGGAAGTGGAGTTAGAGCAACAACTTGACTGATCCCGGCATGGGAGTACTTCTTTTTATCTCCTTTCGATCATCTTGTTCTCCTCGCCTGCATTTCTAGCCTATTTCATCTCTGGATCCCGTCCTCACGATCAGGAAGCCCATTACGCCAAGCAAGAAGAAATCGACGCTTTCTAGTTCGCAAGCATATATCTTCTCTCAGATTCAGATAATACATAGTCAGACGAAATATGCAGTCAAGAAGGCGAGCTCAGTCTTGGGACATCGTGCTACGGCTATGAGACTTCGCCAGTGATTTGCTTTCCGAACCTCGCCAAGTCCAGAATCGCTCCAAATCACATAGGATATCCTCATCTATCGCCTTGGTCGGCATATCAATCATGGGCAAGAATATTTTTCGTAAGCGAGTCAAACACGGGGATTTGGCTTCGATCGTTCTTTCAAGGAGAGGTGTTAGGAGCTCTTGTGGTCAGGTCGACTTGGGGCAGACTTGTGGCTTGAAAGCCTAATACGGGTTTCAACCCTGTTGATTATTTTGTAATGAAATGGGCCTAGCAAGGAATTTCGTTTCCACAAGTCGAAGCCCCGCCGCCATCTCCTCGCGTCGCTTCCCTTGGTCGATGCACATTCGAACCTCAAAGACGTATACGAAGCCTTCCAAGAAGCAGATAAATCTCACCTCCGCCTTTTCAGTGAACGGCTAATCTCTTGGCTGCGTCTCCTCGACGCACGAGCCGTGTTCGCTGGAGGTGAAGGGCTCTTCCTCTCCGATCTCGACGACAGCCCCACCCACTCTTCCCCTGCCAGCACCGACATAACCAAGAGCACCGAAACCAGCCCAGCAAACGTGGAAGACGTGCTCTTTGACGTCCTTTACTAGCCCGGCTTCTTCTTCCAACGCATCCAATCCTTCATGGGACGGATCTCCAAGATCGACCCATGGCATCGCTCACGCGGGACTGTGGAAGACGAGACAAGGGTGATGAACATCGCGGCCAAGATATCGAGGGATCTGAGAATGCTGTGGGATATGCGGCCTCCACATGCGTTACGCTCTCAATGGGAAACCCACTTCTGCGCACATTTCTGCGAGTTTGGTGTTCACGATTGCGAGGTCATTTAGGACGTATTTTGCGAATTTCAATGCTTCGAAGATTTATCTGCATCGTGTAGCTTATAAACACCTCTCATTATCTGCTGAGACGGAGCAAGCGATTGCTAATATTCGTAATACGGCACGCTTGATAGTTGATGCTGGATCGGTGTTGAGCCAGGAGCAGAAAGTACTGCCGATTAATATGCTGTGGCCACTGTTAGTGTGGGGGTGCGAAAGAAGAAGAAGCGGATATGAGAGAGTGGATTATGTTACAGATTGAGAGCATGGGGGGCGTGGCTACCAAGCGGGGATTAAGGTGCGGGTGTTGGGGGAGGTGCATAGGAGGCAGAGTGCGGGGAAGGCGAGGGTTGACGTTAGGACTGTTATGCATGACATCTTCAATTCGTGCCTTGCTACTGTTTGATAATTGTCAATAATTGGAGAGACTCTGTGGGCTCATGTATGAAGAGAGAACTTAAAATGGGGAATCTTCCAGCTTGTCTTTCAAGGATCCACAGAGCATCGCGACTTTTGATGTAACCTCTTCTACCACCCACGCTCTCTCGAGCTACTGGTAAGCGAAGAGAAACCCTAATACCTTCTAACTGTTTATATATTAGACATCATATATCAGCTTCTAGGCACCCGGGTAAGTAGTGAGAAATCTCCGTATGTTTGTTCATGCGGTCTACATCTGTCAGATATGACAGCCATGTATCTCCGCACAGTGCGAATTGAAAATGCGTATATCCGTACATCCAGGGATATAGTATTTCAAGGCGGTGACGGCCGAATATTGCCCCGGGCCGACCTTATTAAAAGCTCTCGTACTATAAACAGGCGTTCGTAATAGAGGCAAGCTCTTAGCCGTCGAAGCGAAGGCGAGCCCAACCGAACACTCCAACGTCAGACATAATATATTGTGAGAGATTATGAGATATTAATGGTTAAACAATTGTAACAAGCAGAACGCAGAGTCACTATGAATGAGAGGGGAATTGGAAGAAAGAAAAGGCTAGCAAGATGTTCTATTCAATTTTCATCAGAATATAAAGAGTCGTCTCTCCCGACAAATAATTCGTAAGACATATTTTATTCCTTCTATCTCTTCAATTATAGTCATGATATCCGGTGCAACATTATTGGTTCTGTCTGCTGCAGTATTAGCAGCCTTGTTGCAGAATGTTAACGGTGCACTCTCCTCCCAAGCGCCATCAAACGCGACGGCTGAACAACTTGCAAATCGAAAACGCTCCTTCTCAATCGGCTATGTGAGTTCTCAAACTTAAATTCTTCGTTCAAGAAAGATTCTCTTTTTAAGAATGATGTTGACTTTGGAAGGTCGTTTTCCCAGGCTGGGAACCACTCGATGTGTTCGGCCCTTTGGAAATCCTATTCGAGGTAATTGAAGATTCTCTCCCGTCCATTTCCAAGCCTTGTATTCGGCATTCTAAATAGATCCACAGATGTCATTTTATTACAATATGACTCTATCGGTCATCGCAAAAGAGGTTGGTCCAGTGGCGACCGTTCCCCCGCCTCATAATATTGGTGGGCCAAGTGGGCCTTACAGGAATGTCGGGTTTCTTCTCGGGCCCACGATCACAGCCACGCATACGTTCCAGGACGCCCCCGCACTGGACATCCTGATCGTGCCTGGGGGAGAAGGGGTCGTAGCACTCGAGGAAGCAAACGATACCTCGGCTGAAGATTTCGTAGCCTCGAGACTGGGTGAGCTGGATTACCTGCTCAGCGTCTGTACCGGGGCCGCCATCTTAGCAAAATCGGGTGTACTGAATGGCAAGAGAGCAACCACGAACAAAGGTGCTTGGTCCCAGGCAACATCTTGGGGAACAAACATCACATGGGTTCCATCAGCCAGGTGGGTCGCGGATGGGAAAGTATGGACAAGTTCCGGCGTTGCTGCTGGTGAGTGAAAGGCTTTCATTGCTGACCTATTGTTTGATAACCAGAAAGGGGGAAATCCAAGCTAATCTCGCATAGGTCTTGATATGACGTATGCCTTTATGAAATATGTGTATGGAAGTGATGATCTTGATCCCGTTATGAATAGTATCGAGTATGCACCGCATACAAACCCTCATTGGGATCCCTTCTCAATTGTCCATGACGTTAGTATCTTGCTTAGAAATGCTTTTGGGGACAACATGCTAATATACCATAGGTTCCCGGCGCTGATAAGAACATGTCTTTAATAGACTGTACTGGTCCGGTTGGATTTAATTGATTCAGCTAGTAATGATTATAAGCTGACGCTTAAAATTGCACGGTTGTAGTTCTTTATAGGAAGAACCTAAGAGAAATTTCTCAAGTTGGGCATGTAAAGACGATTTCAGCATCGGCGGAGCAAAATATGACTATATTGGGATAGAAAGGAGCGGGTGGCCAAACAGGGGCCGCAAACCTTTCCATTGAAGTATAATATCGTGACTGTTATTTCTAAACTTTTCCAAAGTGTAGTATCTATACACTCAGGATTTATTTTCGGTTTCATTTGTTCCCATATTTTTTTTTTTTGCCTGGGAGAATTCTTTTTCTGCTTCCTTATTATTCCTGCCGGAGCCGACCTTGGATCCCTCTCGTTAAATAGCAGAGGACTATGCCGGTTCTTAGCTCTCTCCTTAAAGCAGGATGGTGGTTTACCTAACCAAGAATATCTCCAAGTGCCCAGATTATATGTTGCTGAGCTCACAATTGGGTTGTCGCTCCACGTGAGAATAGTCAGCAGCCTGGTTTCGCTTGGAAGGGTTCACCAGCCAAACCCCCACACCACCCAAACGCTCATTCTAGCTAACCAAGCAATGCCGCAGAACAAGAAGAATAAGTAGATATTCATTGCCTACGACCTTGTTTTAGCCACTCTACAAGTTTTTGGGCTTTTTAAAGCACATTGAGAAAGCCTCAAATTATTAGTGTTCTGATTGGGGTAAAAGTTGGCGGTTGGCGATGTGGGCGGTTGGTTGGTGAACCTTTCTTCTAACCTTGAGAGGGCGGATGACCAAAGAACTAAGCCATATTCGTGACCGATGCATCGGGAGTCGGTGTCGGTGAACAGAATGAGACCGAGATACCCACGCACTTATGTTAATTCGGTTCGGTCACAGATGTGAACCCAAACATCCCGCTTGGTACAAATATTTGATCAACCGTTTCATCTCTTCCATCATATTCTATCAATTAAAAATCACTATTTCTTGTTCATTTATATCCCACAAGGCTGAAAGCCGTGCCACGTCGATACAGACATGGCGAGTTCAGCGGAAGGCCCTATGTCTAGAGAATCCAGCGTGTTTGAACCTCCTGAATATAGAATCTTTCATGGACCGGACCATACGCTGCAATGGGAGCCACCAGCTGGCTCCAAGGACCTTGCAATAGCCCTCAGTTACCACTTTCCGCTGCAGAAAGATTTGGAGAGTAAAATGAGGACCGCTACAAAGGAATTTCTACGAAATGAATCCAGAATCTTCAGAGAGCTAA
>ML769348.1:1812-135564 GCA_009732865.1 Stipitochalara longipes BDJ | reverse complement strand
AGGTCCCAGAACTCGATCACGATTGAACGAAGCGGAAGACTCTACAATTGAAGGCCGTGTAGCTGTGGAGCCGAAAGCCCAGGAAGAGACATCGAATCGTGCAGAGAAAGCAGCTCAGTATCAGTCGAAGCGAAGCGAACCAGATGACCCCAAACCATCGGCGATTCCAGAACCGGCACTTTCAATAATAGAGTGGAAAGAAGATACGAATAGTCTCGTTACCAATCGCAAAAAGCGTCGTTATGACCGGTCAGAAGCAGCAAAGGTAGCAGCCAATCGAGGATATGCCTGCGACGAGCATCGCAGGAGAAAAACGAAGGTCAGTATGCCCAAACCGCCTATTTCCTTCCAAATGTTGACAACTACAAGTGCGATCCGGAGAATTGCCCTATGAATGGACAATCAACAAGGCTAGATCAGCCACGTCTCCATGAGGAGCAAGCCACGATGACATGCTATGATCAGCAGGATCCGTTGACTTCGATGGGAGGACCTCTTCTAGAGATATCGAACGGTAGCCTTCAAATCGCAGCAGAAAGATCAGTTCGTAGCGGCGACAAAGGGATGGACAGCTTGAATCTTGGGATGAAAGATACAGTGGCTCCCATTTTGAATAACCGAGAGTCAAATTTCGCAATATCGGAAGTTTTTGAAGAATCTCCAGTGCTGAATCAGGGCACGAGACACAGAGAGACCTTGAAAGAAGCGATTTCACCTAAGAATACTGTGCTGAACGTGTTCGACCCCATTCCGAGTCCTCGTTATATGCATGATTCATGGGAATATCCGCCATGGTTTCACGATCCCCTGCTTCTTCAAGACGGCGATTGGAATTTCGAGGAGAGCTATATTGGCGACAATCACTCGAGCGGTGTCACTGAAGGGGACAATATAGTGCAGTCGAAAGATCTGGAAGCAGAAACTGGCCACAAAAGAATCGTCAGATTCCCGTGCCTTCCTATCCATTCCTGCGAGGCTTCGCGTAGCATCCTTCAACAAGAGCATTTCACGGGCAGTGAGAAAATCATCGACAAATACTATGAATCTTATGGTATTCAGTCTACTTGGATCTACGGTGTTGGAAGCCAGAAGACTTCAAATTTCTTTGCGGATAATATTGAACCCTTCGCTCAAGGCCCAATCTCTCTTTTCAGCCCTGTGAGAGATAGGGACGAAGGACGTATCCCGGGCAGTATTTGGGAACCAAGTTCATCTCGAGCAATGTATTCGACGGATGTGCATCTGGAGGTTGCGGTAGACGATGAAGACGAAATAGAGGAACAGGTTGATGACGATCTGACTCAGAAGTTGACATCGCTTGTAGAAAAGACGGGCCTTATGTACATTTGAATACAGGAAGGAACCAAGGTGAAAGTGCAACCCTAATTGATATTGAGCAAGATGGTTGGTGCTACTCAAACGATTTATATTCAGATTGAACGATTGCAGATAACAGCTACACTTAAAACTTTCCATTTGCGTGAATCATATAGAATCACTCTTAGAACGTGTGGGGAAAAGAGACTGCCAATGAACCCAGATAGCTGTCAATTCCCAAGAGAAACCACATCCTTCTCGAGCTACCAAAACCCTTTTTTCACGATTAAAAAAAAGGACGAAAGGCAATAATAGGCTAGGCCAATTTTGATTGGCTGAAAAGCAAGAAGTTTAAACACGTGACAATACGACAAGTTTTGCTTCGCTTCTTAGGTTGCTCAGGAAAGCGGAAAGTGATTAGCACCTGAGAAAGTGCGGCAAGCTTGCTAGTGCCGTGTTATGCCCAAGAAATAGAAATTGATTCACAATACCTGACAACCAGTGTCAAGAGTCTTGTGGTCCTCCTACAGTGCTATCATCCTCCAACTTTCGATTCTCTTGTCGAACCGTACCTGCTCGAGTAGGGTTCGAGCTTTCATCGAAGCTGATAAGAGGTGTATCATCGAAATAAGCAGAACCACCTCCCTCGGATGGGGGAGGACTGATGCTTGAATGGCTCTGAAGTGTAGTATTGTTGCTCATCAACATCTCCAATACCCTAAGTCTCTGCGCTAATGGCTCTACTTCTTCCTCTCGTATCCGTTTTCGAATCCGTTCTTGGTCAAGCTGAAACTTCATCGCTTGTTCTATTTCTCGTGGTCCACGAGGGTCAACAGCATCAAGCTCTTGGGGTTGCTCAGTTGAGATATGTCTCGAGACATCAGGCACTGGAGTGATTGGTGATGTTGTTGAACGAGGTATCGAGTGGGACCCATCACTGACCTCTAAGCCATCGTAGAAATAGGAGTGAAGTGCAGGATTGGGAGGAGTCCACGGGCGTCGAGGAAGGATTCCTGTCGTACTGCTGCTCCTTGCTCTGGTCTGCTCTATTCTGTTTGTTAATTCATATCCGAAGTGGGAGAACGGAGTAAATAAAGCTTACTTAGTGTCTGAGCCCCCTTTCCGGCGATTGATCGTGGAAAGCCACTGATTGAAAAATTTTCCGTATTCTTCAAGCAAAGCATAACATCAAACTGTCCACACCTTGGAGAAATGTGTATTTTGACTTCTGCCATAGAAAATCGGAGATTGTGAATCATATCGTAAAGGGCTGCCTGTATGTCAAAACGTTGTTGCTCACATAAGTCTTCTTGGATGATAAATCCAGTACTCTGGAATTTGCCCTCCTTTAGGAGCCTTCCGACCTCGCCAATCTCTGGAGTTTCATCGGGGATGCGACAGAGAATTTCTCCTGAATAAACCAAAGTGTTAGAACGCAGAATCTGGTGCATTTGCTTACTAACCTCTCAAGAAGAAATAATTGCCTATTTTCTCCATTTCCCCAACAGTTTCAAAGTAGAACAATTTCGCTATCAGTCGAGATGCAACCTTTCGTATTTCTGTCAAATCTGTTTGAGTTTTGACCATGTCTCGGAGGAGTTCCACGCTGCTGAAGTCGTCGATTGCTGGAAGCTCAAAAGCCTTGATGTTAAGGCGAATGTACTTCCCAGCTGTGGCAGAACTGATCTCGAGTGATTGGAGGTATTCTTTCCACATTTGTTCACACTGTTGATCAAACCTTGGGGACACATTCCGTTTATTCCTCCCAAGCATCGAAAGTCTCGTAGGCTTTGACGGCTTTACAGGCGTTTCCATGCCGACAAAACTGGTAGATTGGCTAGTACTCAAGCCTGTTCCAATTGACAAAACAAAATCGGGATATTTTGCTCGCGAAGATCCCCATATAGTCTGGAATTCAGAATTTGCAATCTTTATTGGATTAACATCGCGCTCATCATTACTGTAGGCCTGCTTGGATGCTGCGTGCTTCAAGGGCTTAAACAGGAACGGGTGTGCCATAGCAGCTCGAGCACTATGATATTTTAAGCTCCATGTATCGCGTCTCGGTAAATGGAATAGGAGAGTCACTTACGCTTCCCAAATCTTCATCTCATCTTTTGGGTCTTCTGGAGAGTATAGTTGATGTGTGACTTCAATAATTAAAGTCATGTCAGAGGAGCTGCCTCAGAAAAAGAGAGATGCTTACCATTTACTGTATTTCGGCGAAGGTAATTCGTGAATAGGAGTGGATTTCCACCCGAAGATATAACAGGAATGACGATTTTCGTAGTCGTACCAACCCTACGATCAACACCCGCCTCCAGTAAAGTCTTATTCTCTGTGAAAGTTTCTCGAAGAGACTGCTCCAGAGCTTTCGGGCGATATCTGCAAGTTGGGTCTTTAAACCTAGGGTGTGTTCGGCGATTGCGAGACGAGAATGACTGTTTGAAAATGCGGAAGACATTGGCTACGCGATCATCTACAGTCCAATGGTTGGTGAGGAGGCCTAGTGCAATGACGGAACCTGAACTGGATAGGATGTTAGAGCGTTATAATATGAAGATCACAGTAGACCATAGGTTTCAATGCTCACCCTTTCCCAACAATTATATCGAAGAATACTTTGATAAGGATTTTGCTATCGAGTTCCTTTTCTATGAGTCGAAGGATCTCTAGCTGGATTATGCCGCGAACTCCACCACTAAAAATATTAGTAATATTCTGAGGGTAAAAGATAGGATACAATACTCGTCTAATACAAGCACACGGATCCCTGCCATCTCAGGCATGATGTATATCGATCGAGGTTCACATTCTGTATATGATTCGAAGGGACATTCATGAATACGGATACTCGTTCTAGTTTCGTAGCGTCCATAGGCCCTCACGCAAGGCGTACAGAGTACATGTCCACAGGAGAGTACATGTTCAGGTGCTTCAAAGAGACAACACCAGCAGACGCTATGATCATGGAGATTGATAGGGCGGCTTCTATTCGATGACTGACGGAAGAACTCCATAATATTGCTTCGATGCATCTCTGCTGCTGCACCTTCTTGCGATTCACCTCGTCGAGAACGGCCAGCCAACTGGTGGAGGAGATATTCGAGTCTAAAATAAACTCTAGCGTGAAGTCCATCTCGTTTTCCTTCCAACGTAAAGTTTGACTTATAGTTCCCTGGTGCAAAAATACGCCCGTTTTTATCCTGATGTCCTTTAGAGTCATGCCCAATGCGAACATTGACGCATCTGTAAGTCACAGTAGAAGGAATATCGAGCTTGGCCCAAGGGGGCTGTTCGCCGAAACTATACTCATTCCGAGCCGTGGCGCGGGTGGTCAAAACATATTCACATGGCCAGTGCTCTTCACAAAATCTTTCAAGAGCTTCATCTAGATAATCCAAATATTGGGGAAATATAAGGTTTGCAGTTCCTATGTTTCCTCAGTACATGGGACTCAAAAGTTGAGATTTATAAAGCACAAACCTGGTATACTGTGACGCACAGCATCTAGCATGATGCACGAAGCAACTAGATTACCAAGTTTGTTAAATATCGCATTTGCGTCTAGGACCTTTTGCTCTTTTAGCATTGCAATCGCCAGCTTTAGAATACTACCACCGAAGTTGAATGGAATCGGGTTGTGTAAGAAGGATGCTTGAATAAAGTCAAAGGGAATTTTCAGGGATTGCGAATAATGAACGAAAGCGTCTTGAAGGTAGCTCTGTAGCTGGCCTGCAGTGAGCAACATTCTCAGATCTAATCGGCGTTTTCTCGCGTTCCGACAGCAATCCTCAATTTCTCTATAGAGTTTCTGGCCTTGATCAAGTACGAGATTCGATTGTTTGCTGGTGGGAAGACGAATCACCTATAAGTTTTCATGGTTAACCCTATTAGATAGAATTTCACTGCAATATTCAAGAACTACGCACCCTCACATCGCTATAGTAACACAGGATGAGGTCCTTGAGGCTTTGGATATCTTTGTGACGATCTCTCCAGAACTTTGCATGTCGAACGAAAGCAGGAGTTCGATTGACAGTCTCAGCTAGTGATTCAAGGAGGCTATTCGTTGCAAAATCCACATCCCATAACAAGGGATTAATATCCTGCTCGGACGCATTCAGAACTATGATGGCATATGGAAGAATTGGCTGGTTGCATGTAGTTTCTAACGCTGCAGCAGCCCACTCGATGAGCTGTTCAACTACAGGCTCAATTACTCTATGGTCTTCGTTAGCTGTTGTGATTAATATTGCAGCTATAAAGCATACCTCGGGTTTCTATGCACGAATATGACAACGTCCGAAAATGTGAATAGAAGACGTGGGTAGAACCGCGAAACCGCATAATGTCTTGTTCGTTCTTTTTGAGACGTTGCCCACTGCAGTTCATGCTCAGAATGATATCGAGCCGGGAAAAAGGGCGTATCATCATCGCTTCTTTGCTCCAATTCAGGAGGACCTCGTCTTTGACGGGATGTTGTTGCTAGCGGTAATCTTTCCCCACCGTCCAACCCTTCACAATCAGCATACAAGATGGGTGCTTCTGAAAGAAAGGTTGAGGGGTCCAGATATAAGTGCACATCTTCTGAAGTGGAGAGTTCTCCGTCCTTTCCCGAAATTCCAACAACAGGGCACTGCGTTGTTCCTGATGCTGGAGATTCCTTCACTTTGATAAGTAGATTGATGAGAGTGCTTTTCCCTGCACCTGTTTGACCAACAAATGAAACAAGGCTTGGTGTGCGATGAGGAGGTGAGAGTGATAGATCTCTTTCCATGGAATCTTGTTTGGCTATTGATGAAGAATCAGACGCGGCCTCCATTAGTTCAGCATATCTTCCGTGATCATGAAAGAATAGCGTCGTATCGTCTCTATTGTCGAAGTTTACTCCTTGATTTAAGACCTTTGTTAGTCACGCAAAGTAGTGACAAACTATTAAACTATTATATCACTCACCAAACCAAGCGGTGTCTGCATCTTCCGCCAGCCTTGCCTCAATAGTGCTCTCATCTGCCGGGCTCGAGAAAGCTGGCTGCACCAATTTGATCGTTGAAAGCTTCGTTTTCTCGTGCACTATAGCTTCAACTCGCGTGGAGCTCTTCCTCTTCGGCTTATGTGCCGCTTGCGTTGCCCAGCATTCAGAACAAAGCGTCAGGTCGCAAGCCTGACAGATGTACAACTCTTTCGATTGCTCATCGGCCTCACAAACTCCGCAACAATCAATATAGTCGCCTCCGCTCTCCTGGCTATCATCGTCGCTTTCCGTCATGATGAAACTCGGAGTGTTGGTTGGGATAGGAAGGAATGAAGAAGGAAAACGTAGGAATTGCGAGGCTGGCAGATTCGTGGCCTTGAATATCAGCAATTCGTCTCAGCCCGCTGAGTCCTGATATCGGCTATCGGTTACTGTCCCCATTTGCTGAAATCTGCAACTTTTTTTGGGTGGTGTAGCGAGTATTGTGTGGCTGCGCAGTCTGCCTTGCCACGTCAACTGACTTAAATTTATCCATTTCGGTGCTCGGGAGCCTCATGCAGCGATGGGGTGCATTTCAATGAATACCATTTGTTCAGAAATAGTTCAATTAATCGAGCGCTGCCCAATGTTAGCGCGAAGTAGTAGCCTGACCAGTGAGGGTTGAGAAAGCAAGGTGCCAGACAACAATGATCCTGGTCATTCAGACGAAGTTGGATTGAGTCCCACGTGATCTTCTAGAGATAATTGCCGCTAGCCACTTCGCCCCGGATTAGGTGTTTTCTTCGTTAGCAAGATCTTGCTATATCTTCAACCTGAGAAGCAGCCACTGAAGCGCAGACTCCAATCTTCCAGACAAAGCTTAAGCCATAATTCGGTACCCGACCCAAGATATCTCTTAGATTTGCTTTCAAGTAATCGAGCTCATTAGATCTGTTTTGAGACATATTGAGAAGATGGCATCTCGCGTTGAAACTGCTACATATTTTCAATGAATCTCCAAATCTTGTTTCGTAAACCTTCCAGAATTGACACCGTCCATTGCTTCTTCGTTCATGATGCCATCCACATATATCTCGCCGATCAGCTCCCAATGCTTATCAACTTCCCTCAAGACAACAGGAAAGTTGCATCCCAAAAGAATAACAATCTTATCGCCTACTTCTGCTTTCTGTGGAGCAAGGCCCATGAGTTTATCTTCGGAAATAACAATTCGCTTGGCATGCATTCGAAGCGCTGCCGAGGACACCATTGCACGTTCACGCTTCTCCAGGATCTCATCATCTGCTGCGTTGGTTGCTGTTAACAGTGGTATCGGCAATTTTCCTTCCATCAACTGCGGAAGCAATCTCTGTATAAGGCCGAAGAAGAGAGTGAGACGCTCCCTTTCGTCCTCTTTGAACTCGCCCTCGGAGTATGACGGCGACCAAGATCCACCAACAAAAGTTCTTTGAAGGACTGCTAAGTTTTCATCTGTGTGTTCAAAGCTGTCGATGAAGAACGACCACCAGCTATGGAAAATTTCGAGGGTTGGTAAGACATCGCTTTCCGGGCCATGGACGTATAGGGGCTTGGAAACTTTGGTTATTGTATCAACCACAAAGCCTGCAGCGGTCAGGATTTGATCCTTGTTAGAAAAAGATACTTCCGCGGCCAAAGACCCTGAAGCTCTGAATTCTGGAAAGCGGGATCGTAGACCCACAACTCGATGCTCTGGGAACTTGTTTCTCCTTTCCCAGTCCGCAACCCAAGAGGGCAGTTGGTGCTTATTATCATCATTTTGCTGTATACAAATAACATTGAGGCTGCCAGTTTTAGTTATAATGTGTTGAGCTGTATAGATATAGGTATCCCGTATGGAACGCCCGTAATCGATGCTTCCAAAAGTATCTCTGTCGGCAGATATTCCAACGATGCCGTAAACTTTGTCATGTTCAAGGGTTGACCCTTTGCTCATATGCGTGGACAACAAGTCCAAAAGTGATGGCGCATTGTTTTCGGTAAATGACGAAGTTACTTTTCTGGTTAGTACCAGATTCATCGGACCACCTCTCATGAGACTGAATAGGGAGGCGGGCTTGTCGTGGTAGATGACGCGCCTTAAGAGTGCCCTTGCGTCTGAGAGCTTGCCACACACTTCAACGAGACCAGACCATGGCATAGAATCGGAACCATAGTATACGGTGGCCTTGGTTGCACATGCTATCTCTTGAACAACCCATATTCGCCAGAAGTAATCTCGTCGGAAGAACTTGGTGAGGGCGTCAAATTCCTCTTTCCGTTCCGGCTGGATGAGACGTGAAAGAGCATTGATTTCTCGTGGACAACGGTATATTTCTTGGAGAAGATGCCAAGCAAGATCACTTTTTGGAGACCAATCTTCTGGGCCAAGCCAGATAGAGACTTCCATGGCTCGTTGGTAGATGGTTCGCATGCCTTCGACTTGCTTGCATTTCTCTTCCTTGTCTTTTTGATTGATACAAAGTGCGTCGATCCAGATAAGTAAAGGCGGCTGGGAAGTCTTGCGTCGAAGCTTGCGAAGAGCTAATTCCATGGTTCTGGTAACGGGATGAGGAATTCCTTCGATAAATATCAGGCCCTTGTCTAGCTCCTCAAAAGGTCCCCAAGCGTATGAGAGGGATTGATAGTCTCCTGGCGCGTCTCGGGAAACATGTTTCAGATGACAATGGACATCTTCGTCCTCAGAAGAAGCCGATCTGATCTCTGCAATCCTGATTTCGTTGTCTCCCAAAGGCTTGTAGATGTTCACGGGCGGCATGTTAGGATCGCGTGACTTGTAAAGTGATCGAATACAGTAATTTGAAGTAACCAGTATGAGAATAGAAATTAAAGTTGAGATATCCGAGATGTTGCGCGTGGAATAAATGTAGCAAGGGTTGAACGAGGATGAAACTTGGTTTCAGCTGCCAAGTATGAAGCGTGGCGTCTTAGGCGGGATAGCAACTACACTTCATTGCGTATACCCCAGTCTCCACCTCACCTCTCCTTTTCCAATCGCAGCCTTTCGGCCTTCTGCCTCAACAATACCCACGACTTGCGTAATACTGAATTTTATGCCCCGCTCATGCACAAGTAAAAGGTTCTCTGTTCTCTTTATCCTCTGGAGAATCCTAACCTTCGGCAAGGTGCAGCTCATCCTCCTTCTCATCTTACAGAAGCCTTCGCTCTGGATACTGGAACGCAGCCTCAAAATGGCACCAACGCTTATCCTGATCCGACACGCAGAAGGAATACACAGTATGTAGCTTTGACCTCCTTCCATCTTCCCATAGAAGCCGTTTCTAACCTTCTGCAAACAGACGTCCAAAATAAGTCACCTGACCTCTCTCCCTCCTCCCCTCACTGACACCCCATACGAGACTTCACAATCCACGATCCACCTCTCACTACCCTTGGCCTAGATACCCAATGTGCAGATCTCTCAACCGCTCTCCAATCCCACCCCCTCGCCCCTAAAATCTCCTTAGTTGTCACCTCCCCCCTAACCCGCACCCTCCAAACGGCCACCTCACTCACTTTCCTCACCTCGCGCGGCGTCCCTATAATCGCGCTCCCCTTTCTCCAAGAAACTACAATCAACAACATCGATATCGGCCGTCCGGCCTCTCTCCTCGCCTCCGAATTCCCTGGAGTGGATTTCAGTCTAGTTGAAAAAGACCCAATCTGGCCTAGAAAAGAAGGAATTTATGCATTTGAGTATGAAGCTTTAACCGAAAGAGGAAAGTTAGCGAGGAAATGGTTGAAGGAGAGGAAAGAGGAGGTTATTGCTGTTGTGGGACATGATGGGTTCATGCGGGTTGGGCTTTGTGGGAAGAAGTTTGGGAACGCGGATTTTAGGATCTTTGAGTTTGAGGAAGGGGATAGGTTGGAATTGGTGGAGTGGGAAAGTACAGAAAAGAATGGAGGTGAACTGGGGACCTGCCCTAAAGGAAAATTTGGATGGCTGCCGAATGATTTTAAGTATATGCCAAATCCGCCTAGCGAGGATGTCATACGGGCTGAGTTGGCGGAGACGGAGAGATTGGCGGGTTCTTCATGATGAAGGTGATTCAGATTAAAGGGCTTTAGATGAATAGATCTCTATAACTCATGCCTCAGAGTTATTTATCCCCCTCGCCTGCACATACCCATCAACCTCAATCAAACCCCTCTCATCGATCCGTCCCAGTCTTCTTGGCTTCCTCTCTACCATTACCGAACAACTCAACACTACAACCGCACTAAAAACAAGCGTAATTCTCGTCTGGCGATTATATCCTTCCGCGAACGTCGTTCTCACAAAGATCTGCTCCTCCTTACTCAGCTTCCCAAGCTCAGACAAACTCCCTGCAATGGCTGTAATCTGCTTAGCACTGAGCTGTGCAAACAATGCTGTCTTGATATAACTGTTCAACACTACAGTCGAGATGGCAAGTCCAATGGTACCACCAAGTACACGAACCTGGGTCACAGCGCCAATCACAATTGGCATGTCTTTCTTCTCCACAACCAATGGGATGAATGTCAACAGACTACTCAATAGCAACCCGAATCCTAGGCCCATGAGGACTTCATAAGCGTATTGCACTTTCTGAATCCCGTCTTCTACATCTGTGGAAATGGTGGAGTCAAGACCGACGCCAATAAGCTGCAGACACGAACCAAGGAGCACGAGATAGAGTGGGGGAATGCGAAGTTTCTGGTTCGAGACGAGGTAGGCTGAGAGCCCGGAGGCAAAAGGCGTCATGAGGAGAAGCGGTAGGAGGGAGATGCCTGCTCGTGAAGGTGAAGTGCCGTTGACGGCTTGAAAGCGCTGTGGGATATTGACTACGAGGGAGGTGAAGGGGAAGCCTGCGAAGAAGGCGTTTCTGTCCCTCGTCAGCAAGCGTGTACGCCACAAAGGAAGAGTGAGAAGTTTACAGCAACATTCCGGCCAGAACCCGACTCTTCAACAATCGCATAGGGAAAATCGGTTCCTGTCTTGTCCCCTCACTCCCAGTCCCTTGTTGCTTCTGCTCAATCCACATCTCCCAGCTCACGAACGCTATCCAGGCAACACCTGCAATGACAAGACTCCCCACGATCGCCACACTAGACCAGGCATACCTGCTCCCCGCCTCCTCGAGCGCAAAAACAACAAGGATACTCGCACATAACATAAGCAAGCAACCCAAGATATCAACCCGCGAGAAAGATTCGACTGTAAATCTACTCCTCAACCTCCTCAGCACATTCATGTCCGCCTTCGAGAAGTCACTCGGCAGGAAGAAGATCAAGATGGCGGTAGCAGCAGCACCGGCAGGAGCATTGAGAAGGAAGACCCAGCGCCAGGTTGTATGGTCGTTAATCGCTCCTCCAAGGAGCGGGCCTAGGATAGCGGATATGGCCATCACCGAGGAGATGATGGCCATGTATTTTCCGTATTTCTCGGCTGGGAGGACGGCTGTTGCGACAACGCCGACCATGGAGTAGATCCCAGAGCCGCCTATGCCTTGGAAGGCTCTTAGTATGATCCTTCAAAACAGTATATCAGCAAAGAAATCCGAAAGGAAAGAGCAAGAGAGGGCAACTTACAGTTCGGTCATCCCAGTCGCAGCGCCGCATACGATACTGAAGGCCGTGAACACTAGCAACGCCAGCAGCATCATGAACTTGATGCCGAAGATATCGCTGAATTTCGCATAAATCACCAGAAATCCTATGTCGTATCATCAGCTCTCTTGAATCTGAGCTTCAAATAGAAGAGGGAAATTACCCGTGTAAGTTAGAAGGTAACTCGTAACAACCCAATCCCGATTCTCAAACCCTGACAGGGCATTGGTGATTGAGACGAGCGACGTGCTCACGATAGTCGTCTCGAGCGTGGAGAGGAGGAGGCTGAGGCAGAGGCCGAAGGTCAGAATATAAAGTCTCCATCCGCTCATATGCGTTCTTATTGGTGGCTCGTCGGCTGCTTGTACTTCATCCGTGGGGTTTTCGTGGTCATTTGATGTCCGTTTAGCATCAGGCAAGGCAACCATCTCGATGGCGTCTGTTTTCGTTATTTCATTGTCGAGCTTTGAGTCTGGCTGCGAAGGTGGCGGTTTAGCTTCCTCTGTCTTCGGTTTGTCATCTGACGTCAAAGTCATGATCGCTATTGCGGCATCTCATCTACTTGGTGAGTATCAGGGGTCGCGATGCCAGAAGGAAGTAGATAGACAGAAATAGAAAAGAATCAGATGGCTCTCCATTGGAGTTGAGAGAATTTAAGCACTGGGGATGCAGTGCCGCAATGGTTCTATTTAATGTTGGGTAGAGAAGTTAGACCCCATATGTCGACAGGACAGTTTTGCAGCAAGGGGTCAATTTCAAAGTGCTTGGTTGGGTGATTGGTGAGCTGTCCAAATCCGGTAAGCAGCTCGGCGGGCCAATCGAACACCCCTGCAACAGGACACGGTGGGTCTCCGCAACTAACTCTCCTAACTTATGCGTACGGACTGATTCAGCTCTTCCAGTTTCCATTCAGTATATAGAAGAATCGGCTTGTGGATATCTGGCCATCGTACAAATGGAGGAAGACATAGGCATACACGCAGTAAGTCAAGCAAGCAGTAAACGCGTATGTTCAGAAAAATATATGCTTCTAAAATTCGATATTCACGCCATGCTTTTCTCTTCAAATCGCTTTTCTTTTTTGGTTCCCTTGATCCTCAGATATGCATAGACGCACCCAAGTATCGCCACAAAGAAAAATCCCTTCTGCAGCAGCGACCAGCTCTCCTTAGCCACGACATCGCTGACGGGCTCGACGATAGTCGGGATCAACGAAACAATCGGAACTTCAGCCTGCTCGCTCTGGCCAGGCTGGAACTCCGCAATGCCGTAGATATCATCTGTCGAGGAGAAGCAGATGATCAGCGAGACCAACAAAGATGTCGAGGCGAGACGAGGCGAGAGGGACTGCAAGCAGAGAAAGGAAAGTACTTTATAGTTCCACGTGGATACCTTCTTCTGGTACGGGGAGCTCGCCGCTCTTTGTGATCTTGACGGCGACCTTGGGCTTGTCGCCCGTCTTCTGCACGTCCTCGATCTTCTGCACGATTTCGTAGCCCTCGAGGACCTCGCCGAAGACGACGTGCTTGCCATCAAGATGACTGCGAACCTGTTAGCATATGCCATTAAATGGCAAGAATGGAGAGACGTACCCTGGAGTAGAGGTGGTGATAAAGAATTGGGAGCCATTGGTGTCCTTTCCTGCGTTGGCCATGGAGAGAAGACCCTTCTTGGAGTGCTTGAGCTTGAAGTTCTCATCTGGGAATTTGTCGCCGTAGACTGTTCCCAGTTAGTGCCCTATCCCAAATACTCCTTTTCATATGTATACGTACTCGACTTTCCACCAGTACCATCACCCTTTGTGAAATCTCCACCCTGGATCATGAATCCCTTAATGACACGGTGGAAGGTCGACCCCTCATATCCAAAGTCCTTCTCTCCAGTGGCCAAAGCTCTGAAGTTCTCAGTTGTCTTGGGCACAGTCTTGCCATATAGGCCCATCACAATGCGGCCCATGGGCTCGTCGCCATGGCTGACATCGAAGTAAACCTTGTGGGTGATCTTGGGGCCCTTAACAGCCTGCGCGGTCTGGGCGAAGAGTACAAAGGTGACGGTGAGGATCAGTAGTACCGAGACTACGAAGCGTTGGAGGGTGAACATTTTGTCCGTCAATTGAGGTGGAATTGAGGGTCGTGGGATGGTGCTGCGAAAGAATTGGTGATCTGTAGCACCTTGGAGAGACAAGAGGGGAGAGCTTGGAGTTTCGAATGTGGATAGGTGTCGATAGCACTAGCGTGGACTGTCACGTGCGATAGTGGTCTGTGCAGCATCAACAACCTCAAGAATTTGAAGTTAAGCAACATCCCGAGATTCAAGCTTCTGCACACTTCACACCGGCACAATGGTGAGCCAATTGCACTCCAATCACCTCAAATACCTTACTGACATCCCCAGGTGTTCATCCTAGGGAATAATTTCCTGGAAAACCGGCTGCTGAAGGTACATTCCCTCCTGCCCCCTCTCTGCTCCAGTCCCTTCCCAACTACAAAACTTACACAGTTTGCAGCACTGCCTCGAAACCTTCTACGGAATCGGCACCAAACACTCAACTCGGATTCTCGCCAAATTCTCCATCTTCCCCGGCGCAAGAGTTGGGCAGCTGCCCACAAAAACAATAAACGACATCACGGCCGAGCTATCCACGATGACGATCGAGACGGACTTACGGCGCAAGATGCGGGACAATATACAGCGATTGAGGGATATGGGGAGCTATAGGGGGAGGCGGCATGCGATGGGGCTGCCAGTGAGGGGACAGCGGACGAGGAGTCAGGTATGTATTTCATATGAGGAAGAGGGGGGGAGAGGGAGAGAGATGGTTATGCTAACGGGTGCAGATCTTGACGGCGCGAAAATTGAACAAGACCGATCGGGCCAATTAGAAGGTTGGGGGCTGGGAGTGTATAAAGGGTTGCATTGTTGGCGTATGGGCATATTGGGAATTGTAGGAATACTTTGGACGATGAATACAGACTTCTCCCCAAGCCCCATGGCCGAATAATGCTGGTTTGGAGGGCTCGGTGAGGATTTGAAGGTTCTATGGGTAAACTTGCAAGAGCAATGGTGATCTGATCCTCACCACAACCATCACATCAACCATTCCGCAGACTCAAGAAAAGCCTCAATTTGATTAACGACGCTATTTACATATGCCAGGGAAATCCCCCAGCGCGCATCGCATTTGCTTATTGCCATATCATAGTATTCGCTGACCGTCGACATTCAAGAATGGATGCCAGACTAGCACTATACGCACTCAGGAAACCCTTCCTAGGAAACATCGTGTGCTCAATACCATTACGAAACCATATCCACCGTCAGTCGACATTCAGGAACGAATAGGTCAATCCAGAGTCGTTTGTACTCGAGCAAAAGATCTTCAGATCAATCGTCTGCCCTTTCTACGATCTCTGTTGCCCTCTACCTTATAACGCTTTCGCAGCTTCTCTTCCGTATCCCACCATTGAGCATGCTCGTCTCCTTCTTCACTCAAAGGTATGGTTTCGGGAAGATCTCGACTTGGCCTGGCCCGTTCAATCAGTAAGTATCAGTTAAAAGGGAAGAATTGGGACCTTACATACCTGGGACTTGCGCTGCGGCGACGAGAACTGACCCGATACTCCTCTTCTTGTTTTCTGCTCTCCTTGTACTTGTCAAAGTCGTCTGCAATGCCTCTGTATGTGCTGTTATCATCCTTCTCACCTCGACCTAAGCCCTTCCAGTATTTGCTTTTAGTACGGCCGCCGCGATCGTTGTCGAAGCTGTCAGCGCGAGGATCCGAGAAGTTGATAAAGTCCCGCTCCTTCTCACTACAACCAGAGCCCAGATTATTAGCTACCCATAATGTGTTCTAATGATTGGGCTTACCTTCTGCCTCGATGAGATGCCTGCGAGTACAAATCATCCCTATCTCTCTCCTGAATCTTCCTACCACCTCGATACGAGTCCAAGTCATCCCTCATGTCATGATAGGCGGGACGTCTCTCGGAGGAACGCTCGGATCGGTAGCTATCTCTCAGAGATCGCCCCCCTCTATCTACCGAGCGTTGTCGAGAAGAGTGGTCACGGCGAGATTCGGGGGAGCGTTGAGAAATTTCCATGGCAAGCTCAGCAGGGTAGTCGTTCCTGTCCACATTTCGAGATCTATGAGAGAGTCAGTTGGGACAATGCTCTACTCTTGTACACCGGCACTTACCTCTTTCTTCCGACCGCAACTCGCATATGCTTCATCGACTCCATGACTGCATCTTCGTCGTCGACTTCGCGCTTGCGCTTGCTACGATAGTCGTTGCGGTTGCTGCGATTGTCGCCCATTGTTTGCTCTTCTACCATATCGAAGTCCATATCATTGTTGTTGACCTGGTCTTGCTTGCTGTCATGCTTCGCGAGTATCGCGTCGAATCTCTGGTTGAATCCATCGCCCTGCTTTTTCGCCAGCTTCTCTGCCTTTCGCTTATCCTTCCGGTACTTAAGCCAACGAGGTATCTCTTCGCCATTGTCATCATAGATAATCTCCTCTCTGCATTCTTTGCTCATACTCTAAGAGGGGATTAGTCTTGTGTCGTGCACATCAAATCTTTAAGCATACCTGGTACTCTGCCATGTCTGCCTGGAGCCTTGCTAGTTTCTCTTCTCGTTCTCTTTGGGCTTGAGGGAAGCCAAGAAATCTTCTCGGAGTTGCCTCAAAGCCGTTCATATCAACGTCCTTGGTGCTGCTTCCAAGCAAAATGCCTAACTCAACTGGACCTCTCTTCTGCTTCTGGTCTGCTGGCTCATTCGCAAAGTGCTCCCCAAGAGAGTGGTTGCCGCTTCCACCTACATGTCCCATGATCTCATCCCTTGGTGTATCATACCCACCTCCACTCTCCGATACATGGCTCGTATCAGCATCATAGTGCCCGCCTTCGGGATCTAAGGTGCCGTCCTCAGCAGAGACTTTCTTACCGTCGTGCATAGCCAGGACAGCAGCAAAGCGGTCTTGAAATGCTCGATCTTTGCGATTCTCCGCCGCCATCTTTCGCATCACCTGGCTGTACTCCTCAACCGGGACTCCATTGATCCTCAGCTGTCCGTAATGCTCCCTCAGGTGATTCGGGTCCCGGCCACTATATGTTTTCAGGAAACCTGCAGCTTCATTGGTCTTTGTAGGGGCGGGCTGTCGAAGCTTTGGTTCGTCGGCCGGCGGCTCGGACTTGACTTTCTTTGAAGGGCTCTCGGGATCGATTCTGTGGATGCTCCAGCTTGCGGTCTTGCCACGCCTTTGATGTCTCGTCTCAAACCAGCCTTTCACAGCAAGATGGTCGGCGCGTCCCTTCGATGAGGAGTCTGGTGAGGGGTCTGGTGAGGGGTCTTGGGGTGCATCGGGACTTGCTGCTCGCTCTCGCACTGCTGCCTCGGAGTTGGGTCTCGAGTGCGATATCTTGGTGTGCTCAGGGAGGGATTCGGTGTCGTCTTCCATTTGTAAGAGGCGTGCCCGTCGATCTGCACTCAGACCCTCCCATTGATGGAGGTTGGCTGCTGATAAATCAGTGGAAGTGTCGTGTAGAGACGAGAATGCTTCGTTACCGTCTCCTTTTGCAGGCTCCATGGCTGTGTCGTTCGTCCCTACTTTCTTTGTTGTTGATGTTTTGGAAAAAAGGTAAGAGAGATCGCGAGTGACTTTTTGAATATGTTATGTGTGCCCCTTGTTCCTTCCATTTTCGGTGTAAACAATGCCGAGTTCCCGGTTACATATTACCGATATTTTTTCTGTCTTGTTTGCGAGATCACTTCAAAGTTGCTTGAAGAAGATTGCAGTTCTCTGATGCAAAAGAATGGTTTATTGAAATTTTTACATTAAGATTCCAATTTCAATGCCCTTTTCGCAAATATTTTGGTTCGCATACTGACAACACTAGAGAAATCCGACTTTCCCTAGGCTTTGAAGAAGGGGCTGACCATAGCAAGTATGCCTTGCCACTTCAGCCACTACTCCATCGTCTTCACCTTCCCCCAATAGCCAGAAACTATGTAAGAGCCCATAGCTACTTCCCACGCTTCCGGCCCATGCTTACCAAGCCCAACTTCTCCGCAATATCATCAATCTCAGTATTCTCCTCCAAAGTCCTCTCCTCCAGAGCCCCCACAGCCTTGAAACGCTCCCTACGAGCATCTTCCTTCCTCATATCAGCAATATTAGCCTTCCCCATGGTCGCACTCTGCTCTTCCTCCAAGCTCTCTAGCTCGCGTTCAGCCAAGGTATTTCTGCGATCAGTTCTGCCTCCACCTCTCTCCATTCGCTTGTTCTCCCTCTTAATCTGAACTTTCTCAACCAATTCCTCAGCAGCAGCAGCCAAGACAAGATGCTTCTTGGTATCTCTCCGCTCTGCTCGTCCACGTCTCGAACTCAAGCCAGACGCAGATGCTGCTTCAGCTTCCAGCATTTGAGGCGGCGGCAGCAAGAGGCGTATGTCCTTCTTCGCCTGAATAGCCCGCACCTCATCCCGATCAAGCTCCTTATCACCATCGTTAACAGACCAGCCGTAGACACCTGTTCCCGTTACCATCTTGAGCAGCGGCTGCTTGGTCACCTTCGCCTTTTTCTCCTTGGTCTTCTTCTTGATGCCGGAAGTGGTTGACATCTTCACACCAGTCATTGCATCAGAGCGGGCCTGCTTATCGGGGCGATTACTTTTCTTCCCTCCGTATCCAACCTCTCTCTTGGCTCTGGCGGCTTCCTCTTGTGCTTCTTTCGCCAGGAGCCTGGCTGCTTGGTAGCGCTTTGCGGCATCTTCGCTCGTGGAAGCTTCTTTCTTGAGATACTTGGCTTTGTTTGTAGCTTCTCTGGCTCGCTTTTTGGCGTCGAGGTAGCGTCGGTGTGCTTCTAGATTCGGGGTGGAAACGGGATTAGAGTCAAGCTCCATAGCTTCTGCTGAAGGATCAGTATTCATACTTGCGATGTTGTAATGATGTAATATACCAGAAGGAGATGCCATTGTTTCGCAATGGAAACCGAGAGGTCGTTGAGAAGAGCGAAAAAATCTAGATGTGGAAGGTGCAAGGGTGCTGTTAAATACTGGAAGAGGGCGCAAGGCTAGGAGCAAGGCTGTAAATTTCGCTCGATCTCAGTTAAATCTTGTTTAAATTTTCAGTGAATTTGTCACACTCTCCATTGTCGAGAATTATCTAAATCTTTGCTTTTGTATTCTACGATTGCTATGTTCCTTTAAGTTCCACTGATCTTCACGGAGATTCATATATGTTGACATTCCCTTTTGCTTGCTTAGAGGAGAAGTGCACTGGCTTGGGCTCGCTTATGCCGAGCAACCCCTTTTAGGCGTTTCTTCTCTTCGTACTAATTCTCATTATTTCAAGGTCCACATCAGGTGGTTTATTTTTAATGCGTTTGATTTATTAGTGTACAGCCAACAAGTATTTGGTGGCTCTTCTACTATTTCAAAACATAGCATCATTCGACCTAAACATGCAATAAAACCACTACTTGATGACCAAAAATGGCAGTAGTTGCACCATTTCGATATACGACATTCAGATCCTCTTCTCACGCACCTCAAATTCTGAAACCGTAGTATTCAACACAGAGGAGCCAAATGCTGAGGCAGCATTGTTCCACTTGTTGACGGACAATGGGTTTGGCGTGTTCGGTCGTTGCTTCTTAGCTGCTGGACCTACTTCACCAGAGCCTTTCAAGGTGGGGGAAGAAGAGGGTCGAGAGAGGTGGGGTCGCTGTGGAATGGCGAAGGAGCTGGGATTGTTGAGTTCTTGAGCCTTGCGCTTCATCGCCGGAACAGCCGCAGAAGGATGCCCCGAGCTCTTCGTCTTAGCTCTTACCGCGGCGTCATTGTATGGAGAACCTCGGGACATTGGTTCTTGGGAAGAGGCTGGGTCTTGGACTGTGGAATTCGTGTTTATTTGCTTCAACGCCGTTCTTTCCATCTCATCCAGGTGCTTTGCCTTGTCTCGCTGCTCCTCCGTCTCTGGAACAGGAATGTCTTCGTAGTAATACCTCAGTTCATCATCGTTGAACAGCATCAGCTTCGGCTTAGCTTTTGTACTCCATGAGGGTGGTTGATAGGGCACCTGGTATGGATTATGGCCAAGCTGACTCTTGGTTCGAGGAATTGGTTGCAGAATCAAGGCTCTGGCAGCGGTTGCAGATGTCAAAAGACTTCTGGCACGGTTTCTTAAGCTGCGGATGTGTTCCACCTACCATCTAGTAAGCACTGTACTACTGCAGCCGTTTAAGGGCGACACATTCGGAAACAAAGAAACTCAGAAACTCGATTGCTTCAGCACTCGCAGACCTTTCGGGCTCGAAGACGAAGTAGGGTTGGAATGACTTACATGATAACCTGATGGCAGACCACCAAGGTATCCTCTCATGGATGTAACATCTTCTTCCACCTCCTCCAGCATTCTCGACGAGATGTATCCCAGAGCCGCGGGTGACTTAGGCACATAAACGTAAACGGTATCTCCATCTTTCTTGGAATAGATGTAATTGAGAAGATCCGACGAATGCTTCTTCATCTCAGCCATATCGCTGATATCGTCATACTGATTGAGACAGTCGGAGAACAAAGTCTTGATCTCGGAAAGCACGTCGTATATTGAAAGGAGTACATCGTCTTTGTTGGTTTCTGAGTCGAGGGAACGGCTGGCGGAGCCATGAGCTGGAGCCATTGTTGCTGGGATAGATTTAGAGATTTGGACGACGAGGCTGTTTGAGGTGGGCGACAATATCGGACGGCGGTTATGATGACCATGAAAAAAGGGCAGCGGGAGCACTGGAAAGAAAATTGCCAACGAGGTGAGCTTTAGTTAAGTGACTATTTTGAGCTTAAATTCACCCTTGGCGGGCTCTGCCCTGGCGCTGTGGAAAGTCAATCACAAGAGTTCCACACAGATTCTACCGAGCTTAATTAGGACATTGTAATAATCCAGAGACACTCAATGACATTTGAGAGGGAGATTTCTCACCTAAAGCCCACCAAAGCAATATATATGGAAACGGAAGACAGAGTATTTGCTGAGCGTCACTCAAGAGGTGGGGAAGAGCTGTGAACACGAGCTTTTCAACTTCGTGAAAGACAATAGAGTTCACAAGCTTAGAAGGTGAGCTACCACCTGCTTTTTGAGCAACCACACACTATCATATCTGTCTGGAATTTCTTCAGTGTCCTGAAAATCTCCAAAGATATATTGATGCTCCTTCAAATTGTGATTCAACAGCAACATCAAACTATAAACTCTGCACCCCAATGCATCCCATTTTCCACATCTCATTCCTTTCACGTTCCACCAATCTATTTAAATTATTCATCTTATCATGGAAATTGTACCTCTCTTGTAGATCAGCGGATTCCCAGACTCGAATCTTCCCTTGAACGCCTCGTAAATATCAACCTTGATCTTTCTTTGCCTTGCTGTCCTTGCCACTGAGTTTCTCGTGTCTTCTCCGTGCAATTCTGAACGACCTTGTTATATGCTGCCATGACTTCAACCTACTTTGAGTCGTCCTCGGGAGGCCCTTCAATCCGTTTCTTCTTCTCAGCCTTTGTCCTACCTCTAATATTGGCACGCTTAGGCTTCTCGTGCTTCATTTTTCTAGCTAGTACTCCGAAATTCTTCCACCGAAACCTCCGGTCTTCCCTTTCTTCTCCTTCTCTGAAATATTCTTCCAATATCCCTTCATGCTTCAATATCCCTTCATGCTTCCATTATGCGCCACGTTTATCAAACTTTTTTACTTCCTTCGTTAATGCCGTGTATCAGGTTGAATTGCTATCTTCCGAGGCTTTCAACTGTACTTCTCATTTTCTAGTTGATATTATTTCTTAACGTGCCTTTGCAAACTCAAACATCTCTTCTTCGAAAGCCTTGACGATATGAAGCGCGCAGTCTATTCCCCACTTCATGAAAGCTTTAAGTAGATTGCAAATTTTTGCGGCGTTATAGTATCTTCGACAATTTTGTCGGCTTCGAGGGAAGAGAGAATTAAAGCTTTTGTATGGCCGAATGGCCAAAAGGAGGGTTAGTTTGGTTTGTATACCTAGTTCCAACTGTATTTGACATAGCAGCTCCATAGGTGATGAGCAAAATTTCGTCCTTGATTTCCCACCTGATTAGCCATTCAGGGTGACCAACAAACCAAAATCGAATTATCCTCTTTTCTATTAACTAGCTTGAGTTGGAAACAAATTGGATTGATTTAATTACCCATTGAAAGGTTATAGCATCGCCGCTCTTCATGTGCCTCCCACCTTTGAAGGTTCCTTGCAGAAATTGACGGACTGGGTTTCCTCACTCAATCGTCTCAATTCCTTTGCCTCCCAATGTACTTTCGAGCCGAGGTACACTCAAAATCTTCGCTACTCATGGAGGTGGATATCAGTCATGTCTTACCTCGAGTTACTAGCGGTCCAGCGGTGAATGTACCAGATCTAATCGGAAATCCTAACTGCCTCGGCTCCGAATATTCCATCAAGCCAAGGTACATTTGAAACCCTCTTCTACAATCTACAAAAATCTCAAAAAGTGGAACTAAAATCCCAAACCTCCTAGTTCAGAGAAATGTTTAGCGTGCCTGTAGTAAGTATAATAGTCGCATGACTATGTTCGTTGTTTTTGGTCGAAGTTGAACAATGGTACCGGTCTTGACTTTAATATTTAGTAATATCTTAAATCTTAAAGCATCATTGAATCTACACGAGCTTATGAGAAAATGATGTACTTGAAATTTCCCACGGGCGTGTATACATCCTGTGCCCTTGTTTACGTTCGTCCGAGGTGTGGTTGCCATTTGAATAAGCGAAGCTTTGCCCCTGAATCTGGATCCGCGGGGCATAATAAATATTTACCTAGAAGTATTATAAGTTATTACGTTCAGCTTATTCTTTACGAATCGGATCTTCTCATAGCTAGGCGTGTTTTTATTAGTGTGATTGATTAGATTAGAAAATGTAACCTCGTCGTCCCATCTTCAGGTAAACGAAAGTATCGCGTAAGAGGTATGTCGTTATCGTTAATAACGCCTTCTGGTCGAGCTGAGCTCGCTAACACTGCTGTACTGAAAAATAGGCTTTTTTTTCTTATGTGTGATCTGAGATTTCTAGAATTCTTCCCCGTCTGTTCCGTTGTTCTGCATAATAAAAAGGAAAACAATATCTTAAAAACTTACGTAATTCTCTTTAGAGTTTGTGCAGCTCTAAGCCATTGGCTATCACGATGATTTGAGGAAATATTGCGTGATACTCGGCCGGCCAAAACAACCCCCGATAACCGATAACTCAGGACTTTAGGACTTAGATACCTCGGTATATAACAGGGTATGATGCGCTCGTTTTCTATAACGCAAGTCTTTCTATCGGAAGCATCTCATCTCTATTAGACGACTTTTGTTCAAGTCCAGGACCTTGCATCCGTCACGATGGCCCCCAGCGCTGATCTTCCAGTTGATTCACATCCTCCTAAAGATACTAATGCCACCAAGAGCAGAAATTCCGAGCCCTTGAAGAAGAGTGGAATTCTGGATACTACTTTTGAATTTGACGATCTCACGCCGACCATCGGAAGAGAGTATCTCACGGCTCAAATCGTTGAAGATATCCTAAACGCTCCAAATGCAGACGATTTGCTTCGGGACCTCGCAATCACCAGTCAGTATATTTCCCACGTGACCAAATCCAGATGATCGTATAGATGCTAAATTATCATATCTGAACAAAGTCAGCGAACGAGGTGTTGTATTCTTCCGCAAGCAAGAAAGTCTCACCGACGACCTACAGAAGAAGTTCATCTTACGTCTGGGAGAATTGACCGGAAGACCCACCAGCTCAACTGTTCACATCCATCCCATTCTTAACAACACTAGCGAGTTCGGCGTCGGCGACGCCGAAATCAGCACCATCTCTTCGCAATACCGGAAGAAAGCCTATATCAACACCGAGCGCAAGTCCTTGCGCAAAAACACCAGGAATACCGAGGCATCATGGCACAGCGATATTCAATTTGAAGAGGTACCCGCCGATTACACAAGTCTGCGTCTGGTCAAGCTGCCCAAGAACGGCGGAGACACACTTTGGGCATCAGGTCTGGCACTTTTCTGCCTATGTAGGTTCTGGATACCAATTCTGACTTTGTTTCTTTAGGATACGACGTTTATGATAGATTTTCCAAGCCTTATCAAAAGCTCTTCGATAGCCTCACAGTGACGTACGTCGGTGATGGCTTCCTCAAAGCAGCCGAGGCCGGAAAAGCTACTTTGTACGACAAACCTCGCGGCTCACCAGAGAATGTGGGCAAACATCTGTCAGCGGTTCATCCGCTCGTACGGACCAATCCCGTGACTGGGTGGAAGAGTATCTACGGCATCGGAAACTTCCCGAAGTACATCAACGAGCTAGACCCAGATGAGAGCGCCGAACTGCTCAAAAAATTCTACCACGTTATCCTAGATAACCACGACTTGCAAGTTCGTTTTAAGTGGAGAAACCAGAATGACATTGGTGAGTTTATCCTTTGTCGAACGAGATTAATTGGTGTCATCTTGCTGACATGGGAATCCTATACAGCTATCTGGGATAACCGTTCCGCTTTTCATTCTGCGACCTTTGACTACGAGGGTCTGGGTGACCGCGCTGGGAATCGTGTTGTGGGTATCGGCGAGAAGCCTTACCTTGATCCGAATAGCAAGTCTAAGGCGGAAGCGCTCGCTGCTGTTACTGCTGAGGCCGCTGCATGAAGTGTTGGAACAGAGACTGAATTAGTTTTGTGTGTACATATGGCAATATGCGAGAAGTAGGAATGTGATCTGTCGTTTGTTGATGATAATTTTGACATCGCGGCGTTGCAATTACCATTATGAGACACTCTCTAGTTTCAACAAACGATCTAGGCCAATTTCCTACTAGTCTCATTACTATGCAGAATAAATCATACTGAAATCTCCTTATAGAGCGTTGTGCTTGTATTCCGCCTGAGTTGCAGACGTGCAGCTAGTTTGAGTCCATATGGTGTACCATGGATTAGGAAACTAATTCGAGTTTCCATATTTCAAGCATACCTTTGTGGACTATGCCTCCGAGATCCTCACCCAGAGAAGTCCATCAGATTGAGCCTCAATCTAATATTCGTCCATTCCACGCTCACGGTCAAAGTTCAAGTGATTTACTGGCCATTGGTCCGTCTCAGCACATTCAATAATCCCATAACCCACTATCCTCCCAACACGAGCAAGCTCCGATCTAAACCACTTTTGCTGTCTCGCATCAACCCCACTAACACTCGCAGCCAAAGTTAAAGGCCATACTAGCAGCATCGCTAGAGACGGTTTGATATCCTCCCCAATGTTCAGCGCGATCGACGGCTTCTGGGACTCTGTCCTGGGACCGCTCGTGATCTTACATCTCTCTAGAATGAATGGGATGCTAGATGCTAAATTGTCTGCCATAATGTTTATGCAGGAGAGTGCCTGGAGTCGCTGGTCCTCTGCATCTTTGCACGGCTCACTGAGCTCCAAAATCTTTAGTTTTGTGCTGTTGATGAGGATTCTTATAGCATAATAACTGCACCAGCTAGATGCTTGTGCTGGACTGGAATAGCTTCGCACGGTTGGGGTGTAGAAATCCCTCATAGGCCAGGGGTGCGGATCTGGGAGTGGGTGTTGACTGTGCCTCCACTTTTTCGGAAAGAGACTAGAATATTCTTGTAATGAGGTGTCGATAAAGTCTGTCTCCGCTATGAGATTATCGATCAACGAAGCGAATGCATTAGGTGTCTCAAGTGATCTGTCATAGTTCTGAAGCAGGCAAACAAGCTTCTGACGGACCCTGATAATCCGTATAACGATACGACTATATTCAAGATCCAGACCCTGCTCGCCGAAAATTTTGCCATCGACCATCCAGTCAGGCAACTCAATGTGTCCCAGCAGAGCAGATCGGATGAGTCCTTGTCTGCTATGTCTGATGACATCTGTTGCTGGGTGGAGGTGGCTATACTGTTCCTTCCATATCTTGAGAATTGACAGAGCGCCCGAATGGTGTGAGAATCTTGTAAATCCTGGAGAATTGAATGAGTTTGGACGATAGATCGCCCCTTCGTATCGCCCCATACAAAATATTGCGATCAGATAGAGCTCAATATTTTCCGCGCTCAACGTGAGGAGTGATTTTTGTGTTGTTTGGAGAAGCTTCTGATATTTCAAAGATGCTTCGAGGGCTGCCGGCGGATGTCTCTGTGTTTGTGAGAATATAGCAAGTGATATACAGGATCCGGAAAGATTAAGGAGCGTGCAGTCTTGCTTCGACATCCAAACAGGCAAGAAATCGTTGTAAACTGTCTTCGAAACATCATGGCATTCTGATATGGTTTCCAAATGATGGTGCCGGAAATACGTCACTGCTCGTGTCTTCAGGTCGGTGGCGGGGAGTTGCAAGATAGTTAGTGTTCCCGCTGGCTCTGCTGTCCTGGTAGAGCGAGGGCCTCTAGGTCGCTTTGCAACTCCACTTGCATATGTGTTTTCGAGATGGATAACAGAGCACCAAGGTCCGTTTCTCATTCCATAACACGTTCTCTGGGACTTCTTACATCTCCCACAGACCGGCTGTGTCTCATCGCACTGTAACATGACATATCAGATATGCTTCCGTGAACTAGAAAAGGCTCGGAAATGGCTTGCCTTGATCCGTCGAAGCTTGCAGGTCTGGCATCCTCCACTGGGGAACGGCATGGCACTGTTCAAGGGGTGAAAGTCAACTAATGCTGGGATTGGTTGATTGAAAGTCAGAAATGGCAATACTGGCGACGTTGTTTGGAGCGCGGAAGGATATATGTGTATTTTCGGTGGTAGGCTCTTAAATCCGAGCCCCGAGATCCCTCTCTCTCGCGGGTTTCACCTGAAAAGGATTAGTAGTCCCCAAGAGAGTTTAGCGAACTAGTCCGCCAACCCCCCTCACATTCGCTTAGCATTCGAAGCACCCCCTGAGCCAACCATCGCTCTGCCTGTTTTATTTTCACCACCATGTAATAGGCTATTATTACCTTTAAGAGAATGAAAGATATGAGCTAGTATGCGTTATACGGCGAAAACCCAGTTGAATGCTCTGAAGTGCCTCTATGCGATCATTTTCTCAAGAACACAAATTAAGACTCTCAGTAACACTTCAAAAGATGTCCACAACGAGCATGTTAGTCGGGAAAGGGAGATATTTCACAGTCACTGTCGCTAGATAAACTCTTTGCATGGAATTTAGTCATTCTGCGAACTACCTATAACAAGCGGCTGGGATCTCGAAGGATTGCCTTGCAAGCAAGCGGGGTCTGTGTATTCCATTCTATTTTCTGTTCTCGTGAGTTTCGCCCTAAATGACGATAAGTCCTTGTATCATAGGATGAAATGTTGGAAATTTCCAGCAATTACGTCTCCGTTGGTGGGTTTAACCCGTATCGCCGTGGCGGGGCGGTATCACTAGCTTAGACGCATTTCTCAATATCTTTTGACAGCCGTACGGTGCATAAAGTGAAGGATATATCCTCAATTCTTTTGTAATTTGCACATACAGTTCAATCCTCCGCCTTCATTAACATATTGTACATTGATACAGATCAAGATGGCTTCAACCATCATCCTCATCACTGGTAAGAATTACTCACAGTCATGACTTAACAGTCACTAAACACTTTACATAGGAGCCAACTCTGGGGTTGGCTTTGCAACAAGCCATGTCTTAGCTGATGCATCAGAAGACTACCACATCATCATGACTGGCCGCTCGCTCGAAAAAGTACAGTCTGCGTTGTCAGAGATCCAAGCCACGAGTCCGAAAGGTGAACTCTCTGCTCTCGAGCTTGATGTGACAGATCAATCTTCTGTCGACCAAGCCGTTGCTTTCGTCACCTCCAAGTTCGGCAAGCTCGACGTGCTAATCAACAACGCTGCCCTCGGGTCGAAGGACCCAGATGTCCGAAAGCGCTTCCACGAGACCATGGAGGTCAACGTCGTTGGCCCCGCTGTTGTTGCTGCTGAATTCAGACCATTGTTGATGAAGAGCAAAAATCCGTATTCGCTTTTTGTAAGTAGTGGTGTTGGATCTATGGCTAGGTCATCAAATCCAAATTTGCCTTACTACAAAGGTGGGCCACCGAATGGGAATTCGTATCGGGTTAGCAAGGCGGCATTGAATATGCTGGCATTGCAGGAGTCAATTGAGAATGAAGACAAGGGATTGAAAGTGTTCGCTGTTTGTCCAGGGTTTGTGCGGTCGAATTTGAGGGGAAAGAGTAAGATGGAGATCAGTGGTGGTGGAGGGGCTGGGGATCCGAAGGTCTCGGGAGAGATTCTGTTGGGGATCGTGAAGGGAGAAAGGGATGCTGATGCTGGAAAGTTTGTTTGGAAAGATGGAGTTTACCCATGGTAGAGCTATCGTTCCCGATCAGCTGATTGATTGTTCAGTGAAAACATAACTTAAAACTAGCAAAATCAGACTCTACCCTCATCCTCGCTGGTTCCTTTTTAGTCTCCGGGTGTGAGCTTCGGCTGCATTAACATGAGCTGAGAGTGCGCATACCAGAGGAAAGCAAGAGTACACGGCAGATTCAGCCTAAGCATGAGTTGAGAGGCCTATTTTGTTACGCAAGGGGCTCGTTTTGGCTCTTTCAACGCCCGGTTACATTTTCCTCCTCCTATCTCCAAGCGCAGACCCTAGTCGGGGATGGCGGTCGGGTCGGGCTCCTAGGGTGCATGTAGGAGAGAACGATCTTCATCGATATCTCTATACGGCGAAACTTTGGCTTTTTCGAGTTTTGGCTGATCTTTATCAGGGAAACGGTGACGTTCTTCGAAGGGGATAATCAACATCTCAGTTCTGAAGTCTAGAGAAATTACCACTTCTTCTTGGATCTGATTAGGTATACAGCAACACTAAGTGAGGCGAAGGAGATTTCCAGTCCACTATACTAGATATATGACGACTCGATTAAGGTGGGCTGTAGATACCAGCGAATACCTTGCTGTATGTCTCGGATTTGGATTTGACTTTAGTGAAGGACTACAGTATCTTCTCTGGGTTGGATCATAGCCTTGAATAATGTCTAACTATAGTGTGTACTTTCCTTTTCCAAATAGTCCTAGAAGCTAAAAAAAAATCTATGTCTTTATGTATATCTCATTGATAGTTAAATTCTACCAGTAGTTATTCCTACAGTCAAAACAAAGACGTCCTGGCGGAAAATTATCTCCTTCTTTACAATAGCGTTGATGATGAATGTAGTGTTCTGATTTGTTGAGTTTCTTGGAGGAGGAAGAGGCATAGATTGACGCGTGAAAAATTCTGTAGTATTCGGTTCCTTCTCCAACAGCTGCTGCAAAGGTTCCTCTCCTTGAGTTCCTACGATTTTCAAGAAACCTTTATTGCCGCTGCTTGTGATTGTAAAAAGTACGATAGGCTCATGATCCCATCGACTGTTACGGAATTTGAACGCTACCATTTTCCTGCCATCTCCCAGCAACATTTTCAAGGTTTGTCCTTTCCAATTGAAGGGGAATTGTCTTGGTGCCACTTCTACGATATCGAAACCATAGGTGCTCATGGAGTCAGAATCGACCCTGCACGTCTTGTAAGAAGGCCATGATGCTGTCAGAGGATGATTCTTGACAATATAGATTGTCCTTAGTTCGGCAACCTGGGGGCGAGACGGTCGAGACGATACCAACTCGCCGGGCGCTCTCATATAGACTGAGGGTATCCCCGTATCTCTCAAACGAATTCCAAGTAAACCAGAAAAGTCATTATCATAATGACACTCCAGGATCGCAACCGGTGGTGTACCAGCGGTAAGATCAGTCTCGATGCGTAGACCTTTGTTCGTCATAGTGTATGGTTGTCTCGCCGCGTTACTCGGAAGAGGAATGATATTTCCCGACTTCCTGAACCTTGCCGGGCTATTGGCTAAAGGACCGGAAAACCAAGCGTATCCAGCCTCTTCTTTATTCCACTCCCATGCGAAGATCGACTGGTCGTCTGATCCTCTTATTATCTCCTCCTGTAATCGAATGAAAGCTTTTTCTCCCTCCCCATAGAGAAGAGGCATATTCACGTTGAAGATTCCCAGTAGAGAGTAAGCCACATCCTCTACACGTGTCGTCTGCCTGTCTGCAGCCCAAGACATCCTATTCGCTATGCTGGTAGACCGCACGTAACTCGGGTCTTTAACAATCTCTTCAGGAATACTTGTCCGCAGCGAAACGAGTCTGGACAAATTCGTACGATCTCCAAGGAATTTCCAGTTGATCCCAAAGAATCTCAATTTCGACGGAGCTAAAAGTTCTTGGAGCGTCCACCCTCTTGTGAACCACTTACTGCTCGTGAAGTCGGCTTGATCAGCACCGGAATGGTCAAGGTCACGCACATCGTCGAGATAGGCGTAGCAGACATCGGAGCCTTGGTAGTATGTATACATAGAGTTGATAGCCTCCGACAGTTCGGCGCTGCTGCTCTTGTCGATGCAACACGTGTCCACCCAGATATATCCTAAATCTTCTTTCTTGGCTTGCAAGCATGTATACACGATTTTCATGAGCCCCGGACCGGCGCGCTTGACAGCTGTCGATTCCCAGTCCTGGCTATCAAAAGCGTTGAGGTCTTGAAATGTAACTTCCTTGCTTCCCCAGCGGTGCGAGAGAATTGCGTATTTTGGAATTACCGGGCTGAAGAATTCTTCTAGCTTATTGGTATACACATTTAAAAGTCGCATTGTGTGGGAGTTGGCAAGGCCTGTTTCTCTTGAAACGGGAAGTAGCGGTGGCACGGGAAGGCGTAAAACTTTGAAATTTGTTATTTGATTTGGATACCAGATAGGGCTCGGAGGAACAGAACTTAAAGAAAAATGGTTGCAAGGAACAAGAGGGTATGATAGAAAGCTGGGCGCAGCATGCACAGCCCCCCTTAGCTGCATTACTGTACGCAAGAGCAATCCCAGCGCTCGAAGCAGGAAACATACCCTTCAGTTAGGCCTCAGGTGCCATGCTTGAATTGAAAATAAGGTTTCAAGGCAATAGTGGACTCCTTTGCATCGGTGCGTCTAATAGTCTACCAACGAATATTTGAATCTGGTAGACACGCATTCCGTCCAGCTTCAATTTGAAACACTAAGCCTAACTACAAATACCTCACAAGGGTAACACTTATACCTATTATTAATTCGTATACTGAAGCAGAATTTAGTAATCGAGACTTCCTAATTACATTTATTCAACTCCTTTCAAAATGCATAAGTGTTTGCAGAGTGGCTGAGATACCCAACGTGCCAACACGAGCCTTCTAACACTCAACTCGAGGGTATATAGATGATAGAGCCAACCCCCTCCACACCCCTCCTTTTGATAACTAAAGATGGCTTTTGAGATAGCGAGTTTGGCAGAAAACCAACTCAGAGTACGTCTCAACGGTCTATGTTATCAAAATTTGGTCATCAGATAATCATAACGGACCTAGCAGACACGAGATCACCAACTTGTTTAATCTTCAGATGTGATCATACAGAGCGATCGTTTAATTTGATGAGAGAAACTTCTTAGATATTACAATAACTCAAGTATTGCGTGAATCCGATCGCGATTTACCTTTTCCAGTAGACGACGAAGACTTCCTATATGAAGAGCTCGATGCCATCGCCTCGAATTGTGTTGGCCCCGGTGCTTGTGGAGATCTAGTTGGGAACACAAACTCGTTAAATAATGGAGAGGTTAATTTAGACAGATTAGAGTCGTGTTGTCTATCCAGTCGCGTGTGAAATCGAATGGAGTCTATACGTGGCGCTGCAGTCAACATATAATATGAACCGTTGGCAGTGACGAACACCACGTCAAAGCTCCCCAGAAATTAATAATGAAAGAGGAAGCTGGAAATCATAAACATACCTTCTAATTTTGTAAACTTTATTTTCAAGTGTTCCATTTGCTCGGCTTTTTTGGAAATTTCTTCTTGCTTCGCGACGCTTGAATCACTGGCACTGGATCTCGATCTCGATGTCGAGACGGTTGTCGTGGACTCGAATGTAGTACTCGAAGCCATAGAAAAGACACTTGACGTCCCTCCAGGCCATATGTTAACGAGAAATTCTGATGCTGCATTCATTGAATGCCTCGGGTTATGGTGCAAACTTACTTGTGTCTTGAGTCTCAAATGTTGCGGCTTTCTGCAACTTTACTTGCCTCTTTTCGAGAGACTTAATCTTACTCTTAGTAAGGAAATCGAGTTTGACTTCCCTTTCCTCGGCTGAAACCCCGTCAAGATCAAACCAGGAGAGTGGGAATTTGAGATGTCGCCGGTCATCATTGTTATTGGCAAAAAATGTAACATAGGAGTTTGTCGCAGGAGCCCCCTCGTAATCGGTCCATATTTTAAGTTGCTGCTTTGATGATTCCTCTCCTCGCCGTCTAGATGTAATAATGTCGACGTCGAATATATCCAACAAGATTTTACCGAAAATAGCGCTCTGAAAGTCAAAAAATAGCCTCTTTCGCTCTTCGGCTTCAATCCTATCAAGGGCATCATCGTGTGGATTTAAGAAGACGTATCTTGGTGTTCCTTTGATATCTTTTGGCCCTGAGGAAGCTTTCAGGATAGAGATTTTCTGACGGATTATGTCTCCTGATGCGTCAAGGTCATGGATCCACACCGCAAGTGGACGCATCCATCCCCCCCATTCTGTGTACGGTATACACGTTTGACTGTACCGGCCAGAAACTGGCATAGTTAGTGTCGTTACTTTAACTTGTGTGGGAGAGAGGTTCAGTACTGGTGTGCTGAAAGACTGGCTTTCCGTGTTTATCCATGAAAACGATATCCCACCATTTTTCATGTTGTTTTTCATGTTGCTTGGGTTGTGATGGCATTGTACCCACACTTATGCCTTTCTCCACGACTTTCTCGAAGCCTCTCTCTAGACCTTTCTTATAGGCTTCTGAGCTAGTTCAGCGTTAGAAAGTGAATATGTAGAATCAGATCATCTGGAAGCATGCTTCTTACCTCATAATCCTGCAGATGCTTTGAGCATTTCTGGAGGTCATTGAAGACGCGACAGAGGCTCGAGATTGTGCCAAAGGTTCCTCCTGCATAACTCGGTATTCCTCAGCACTTTTCCAAGATGGAGCATAAGAGGACCTGTTGCTGGTTGAAGAACTGTGATTGCTCGGTCTGAAACTCTCGGTGCTTGCTCCAGCGCCCCAGTCTTGGTAATACCCATCCAATCGAGGCAAGGAGGGACGGGTAGAACTAGAAGCAGACATAGTATCAACATTTTCGTAGAGAATGTCCCGCGAGGTACTTGTAATTCGTACAGAGGTTTGGCGACTAGTGAGGTTAGCTTGGGTCTTTAAAGCGTAGCCAAAGAGGGACAACTTATAGTTGGGGATATAGAAACTTACAGGATGTCTGTCTGCGCTGACCTGCCCCCAACCTCTAATTGCCACCGAATTTTGCCTTCCAGAGTGAGAATCTTCTTCTCTTCGAAGGATTTGGCTGATCCCAGCATTGAACCTCGATTCGTTCGACTCTTTTCGACATAGTTCTTGATGAAAGCGCAGCATTCTTGTAAAGCTAATTGACAAGAGGGGTAGTTTGCATATGCTGATGTATTAGCACCTGCAGCCTCATGATGCTCTTGCAGAATCCTGCAGAGGTCGGATATCTGAGAGACAAGAGCCTGGATACGTTCCGAGCACTTTCCGCCCGTGGCCATAAAGTTGCTCAGGAGGTTTTTGCACTCTTGCCCAGCGTCTAGCAGCGGCTGGAGATCGTCTGCCGACATCTGCAGAGCGATAGGGTTACAACAATCTTCCGTAAAGCCGCCTCGAGATCACTTCGGTACTGATGGCCTCCAGCTCTTCCGCTGCAGATCAGATAACAAGGACAAGGAAGAGTACACGAAGAAGCATTCTTAAAACAGCGCTGCTGGATAAGAGACAGCTCCCTCGAGTCATAATCGGAGAATGGGACACTGAGAATCATCGATGGCGCAGTCACCGAGAGATGGCCGCCCAGGAGTGCGCGGCATATTCTTCTCTTGCTTGCGGCTCCTGCCCATTTCCTCCCGTGCTACCAGTTTGCCGAAGTGCATGAGACAAGGAATGGAAACACGCAAAGCTTCGCGGAAATTTATTGAAACTTTTTCGATATGTTTTATTTTAGAATATACCGCGCCCACGTGGGTGCGCTCCCTCGCCAGAGTGGTCGGATTGGTTGGTGGCTTGACAGTCGAACATCTCAAAGTTCTCACCGGGCAGACACTTTTCTATTTGGCAACTTCCGGCGCCACAGGCATGACATGTCCTGGGTCAATAGGGTAAGTTCCTTCCCTTGCAGGATTTAAAACACCCGCTCTTAGAGGCGGACAGCAAGGCTTTCTGGCGTGCTACTGAGCCTCACAGCCTTGTCTCGTTGAGAGCACCTTTAACTTCAGTCCACGCCACGTTGCTGTTCAAATGCTGCAATTGCGTCTTTTCCATCATTCTCAGCAATATGAGTGTTAATTCAGACCTCGATAACAAGTCTTCAAAGCGAAGATGGCGACTATGGCTCAATCCAACGACTACAGCCCAGCTTCTTCCTGTAAGGCCAAACTCCACAACAAGATTGTATAAAATCATAGCTAACTTTCCCCAGGGCGATCCTAGAAGACGCGAGCAAATATGCGATAACATAGATGAAAGAGGCTTTGGATGGCAGATCTGGCTCGTAGCTGGTTCTGGCTTCTTCACCGAGTCCTACAACTTGTTCGCAACGAATGTCATCCTACCTTCACTAGCGTACATATACTGGAATGGCGATGATTTCAATAACCACGAGTCTACAATCAATCTAGTGACTCTAGGAGGATCAATAGTAGGCCAATTAACATTTGGCCTTCTCGCAGATCTGCTGGGACGAAGGAAGCTCTATGGGTTTGAACTTATTTTTGTAATATTCGGTACCGTTGGCCTGGCAGGCTGCGGTACTGGTTTTGGGAATTCGATGAGTATAATGGGATGGCTTATATACTATCGTTTCTTTGTCGGTGTAGGAGTGGGGGCGGAATATCCATTGGCGGGAGTTATCACTTCTGAGTGAGTTCCCCAGCTTCAACTGATGGCATAGATAGGAAAAATCTGACTTATCATAACAGGTTTGCACCAGTCCAGTCGAGAGCTCGTATGATGGTTGCCGTAACTCTAATGCAACCGCTGGGGCAAGTGGCCGCTGCCGCTGTAGGTCTGACGGTCCTTACCACTCTTGGGAAGAAGAGAGGACTGGAATCGTTGACGGAAAGCCCGGACGACCACAAAGTAGCTGCGGCTATCATCGACCGGATATGGAGAATTGTGATTGGAGTAGGGGCAATTCCCGCTTTTTTGGCCATCGTTGCGCGTTTGACCATCCCAGAATCGCCAAGGTTCACTCTGGATGTCAGTCATGATGGCAAACAAGCACTCAAAGCCAATCAGGAATATTTAGGCCAACCTATTGTTGACGACTACGATGATGTTGTACTGGACTTTGAAGGAAGTAGTGTTCATAGCTCTATTGCTGCCCCTCCAGGTGGCAGAACACTTTCCCCTGAGTCTCCCCCTGGGTCCCCATCTAGGACACCTTCTATGTTAGAGATACAGAACGCACCAATGATCGGAAATGATACCGCAGGAGAATCTTATCAGCTCGAAAATTATAATGGATCAATCTTGCACGAAAGAAATGGTGATGTTGGTGTAGCAGACAAATTCACGGAAGTACATGAAATTGGAGAGGCTAAAGAAGCTTACATACATGTCAATGGTCGTCCACGTTCACGTTCAGTTTCCCCATTGAGCCAGAATAGGGCTCAAGATGATAGCAGCGATCGAAATCCTTTCGACGAGGAGCCTCCAGCGACACCAAAGAGTCCACATCCCTTCTCTCATCAAGAACTGAAGAAGTATTTCGGCACAGAAGGAAACTGGCGTCAGCTAGCTGGAGTCTCTATCTGCTGGTGCTGTCTAGATGTTGCATTCTACGGCCTTGGTATTGGGAATCCTAGAGTTGTAGCCCAAATCTGGGCGTCTTCCCTTGCATCTGACAATAATGCGGGCTTGCCAATGTGGGGAAATCCAGCAGACCCGACACTGTCAATCTACAATGCACTATACCAAGACTCTCTACACTACATCATTACCATTTCTCTCGGATCCTTGTTGGGAAGCTTTGTCCTCTTGAAAGCTATCGACTATGTACCGCGGAAAGCTGCGTTAGCATGGTCGTTTCTGGCATTAGGCGTCACATTCGCAATTGTTGGAGGGATCTACTCCACCGTCGTATACACCAACCTGCACGCATTTCTCATTACATTCTACGCTCTCCTACAACTGCTATTTAATCTTGGGCCCAATACGATAATCTTCTTGGTAAGCATACACATGGGTATCTTGTTACAACTTTGCCGAATGTACATGACTAACTACGCTTTTCCATCTAGTTGGCAGCTGAAATATTCCCAACTCGCTATCGTTCAACTTGCTTCGGCATAGCTGCGGCCTCTGGTAAGCTTGGCAGCGTCATCGTCCAAAGCATCCTCCCACGCGTGAACGTCGACGCCAGAAACAGCACCAGTATGAGCCGAATGCTCATTGCTTTCGCTTTTGTAATGGCGCTCGGCTCATTGTTTGCATGGGCGTGGATCCCAGAAGTGCAATACTCTCGCAAGCCAGCAGCTGTGCCTGCGGTCCTCGAAGATGGGGCTGTGCAAGAGCGTACTGCAGAGGAATCAGAGGAACAAAAGCAGAGGGACAGATGTAAGGGCTATAAAATTCCAACCAAGACGCTGGAGACGCTTGGAAAAGGGAGACTTGGTGAAGATCCTGGTAAAAGAGTCGGATTGCGGACAAACTTGAAAAAGGTATGGCAAAAACTACGGTTAATGATGCGACCTTGACATTGGTGCTTTGGAGGTGCATGTAATAGAGACTATTACTTTTAAACAAAGTTAACGTTTTTGAATTGCTTCCCAGGGCAGGATAGGGGTGAGAGAGAGGGTTACTAATAATATAATCATTGTTATAAAGAAAAGGAACTCTCTACTTCCAAATCAACATATAGCCTAGTTAGTTAATCGGGTGTTACTCAGGTTTCAGAGACTGCTCAAGGACTGCTCAAGTGAGCTAGCTGAGCCGAGGGTGATTAGCGCCTGAGTAGAAGTGACAACGCCTACTAATCGAATGTGGAACAAAGATTGAAGGATTAGGGCTGAACTACTGAATTATGTTCGAGTGCAACTTGAATAATAGCCAGTTTGTCTCTGTGCTCAATATATCATTTCTACTGCTTGCTTCTAAGAAACCCCAAGCAAAAGAAGTGGACCTTTCCTTGACTGAACATTAGAAGTTGTATAGTTTAAAACATTATATGCATTTCGCATTCCATCCTGACTTCTTCATTTAGTTGCCAAATGGATGTGCATCCTTCCCAAGCGCCTTGAAAGTCTATAATTCCTCAATTTTACGGTGTGCAAAAGAAAAAGCTATCCGCATTAGGCGGAGGTTGACAATGCCAGCCCGCGTTACAACGCTCCCAAAGCGAATGGTCCTCACAATCAAGCTGTGGATCTAGTAAGTATCATAGGATTGCTACGAAAGGGGAATTGCAAGAAACATACGATAGAATCAAACCCGTCTAGACTTCCGCAATACCCACATATCGTATCGCCACCAAATAGAAATTGAGTGGAAGCACAGTAGCAGTTGTCGTTTTTAGCGCTCTTCACCCATTGTGTGTGTGCTATGTCGATATTCGGCATACCCGGCCTAGGTGAGCCAAGAGATGAAGGAACAACGGAGAGCAGAGAAAGCAGCGACAGGATGATAGTGGAAGACAGCATTATGTGTCTGGACATTGTAAGCCATAAAAGTCGGGTGGCTCACATCTTCGGATAGCATGAGTGGGACTTACTTGTCCTCGAATCCAACTGTCGTTTACTTGGCTTGTCCTATTCGATATCTCGATGCAGAAGCCACCTTCTAGACTTCCTTCAGCTCCAAGAGATATCAACGAATATGTCTAACGAAGGAGATTTGAACAGGAAATATGGTGACTTTATAATTGTGGCTTTAGCATGATGTTAAGGTTCTGAGTAACACAGCAAACGGCCGGCACTTCAGTCTGGGAACCAACATTAATAAAATTGCCTCATCCGTAAATCTCACCACAGCTCTTGGCGGCGGGTAAATGGATTCAGACGGATCCTTACGACCCCTGAGGCTCTGGCCTTGCCTACAGCATGGCAAAATGCCTAGATTTCAGGGAATTCAACATTCTGGATGCTGCAATTGCACCCGGGAAGTCCCGCCTGGCATCAGTTTCGGTAGATGGCGAATTCAATAATACTTGATTCGATTCCAATTTGAAACCAGATTACTGGGAATGAAACGCGGATACATTGGGAAATATGAAACCAACATCAAGTTGCTGAAATCAAAACTTTATAGTTTTGTACATTGCTTGCCTGGAATGCCCTCAAAATCGTCTGATGCTGTGCGACTTGCTTCGACCAACAAGACCAACTATCAATTAAGCCACCCCTACTTCGGGCAAATGCCAAAAGAAACAGATTAAGAAAGTACGCACGTTCAGTGGCTTCATCTAGAAAACTTCATCGGAGTTAAGGATTCCTCGATGGAGGCTGATGGAGCTAAAGATAGAAACATGCCCCGCTGAACCATGGATTTGCCCAGTGGAGCCAGGATTGAAGCTCCAACGACTTTGCAAACCAACACTCCAACATCTCACTTCAATGGATCGTAAACAAGTTCCGCAGCTTTGCAGAACGCATGAAGAAACAACAGTTTCTACATCCTTCTGGGCTCCCGGAAGGATTTGTATGAGCTTCCTGAAGGAGTTGGAAGAAGAAAACTCGAGCCGTTAGTGGGGCGGCAGCCTAGATTCCAGCCCAGATTCCAGTAATCTGGTCGAAGCTAGCACTGGCCTGCCTCCCACTTGCCCCTGAAATACGAGATTCGATAGGCTCTCAGGTCTCGCCGTTAGATTTTTGGCCCTGCGCCGCTTTGCTGTGCCCCTCACCATCTCCGAGAACAGAATGCGAAGTATTCAAATAGGCAGCCCCTTTGCGCGTCGTGACTCTGTCAATGACGGGCGAGGAGGTTGTATCTACTTTTCCAGTCGCGCGACAAACTTACCTTGCTCTCTAACAATCCGTCCTCATCGATCCGAATATCTCCAATAGCCAAAATGGTTAAGCAAGCCAACACCAACGAATCGCGAGCATGGGGAGCTCTCCCCTCGCGCACCGAGATGGGTCTTCGCCGTATCTCTTCTGTCGCACTGATGACCGGTCTTCTCACTGTTGCATATCCTTTCACGCCCTTTGGCTGGTTCCTCCCCGGCGAAGGCCCCGACATCCTCGATCGATTCCTTGCATGGCCGCTCCTTCTCGGCGCGCTGTTCTTCCAGTGGCGGATCGCAGGTGTGATTGGCACACTCACAATTCAGATCGCAGACTTCGTGGCGATGTATCAGCATGCTATGTATTGGAAAATCGCGGGCGTGGAGGCGGTACTGATCGTTGCGGTCAACATGGGCGAGCATGAAATTTGGAGACGCTTCATTGCGGGAGGGCTTGTGGCGGGACTGTGGGCTATCGGGTGGGCTTGCACCCCGCTGAGATATAAGCTGGAGGCTTGGGAACACTTGAAGTGGATCTGGACTTGGATGGCGTTTGATGAAGTTCGAAGAGGCATGGGCGGTGGACGAGCAGGTCGAGGACGCAGGTGGTAAAGCGTCCTTGTTGGATTTGAGATGCGGAGTATCAGGATGGGATCGCAAAATTAGGACACATGGGACGACATGGACATATCATTGGGACTGTATGGGGAAAAAGAGCCGGAACAGGGCGATCGTGGGGAAGATCGTGCTAGGGATCAGAGAAGTCGCAAGTTAGCGGCTTCTTATTCGAAACAGATTTAATCTGGAACATTTCTCCAAACTCGTGGCATCTCATTCTTTCTTCACTTGCCGTTTCGATTGCACCATCTCCACAGAATCCCATCCTATCATCCGATCAAGTGTTCAGCTGTAAGTTGATTTGTTGTTTTTAGATATGTACCAACCCCTCTCGTGGTTTTCTAATTCTGTCATTGTTCCCCCCTCTTGCGCGTTGCCAAGGACGCGTCTCAAATTCTTGCAAGTCATTTGTCCTATATAAGAACCTTGGCATGTCAACATATCCCGACGCCAAGAGCAAACACGAGGCTTTTGCAATTCCATTCCCCTTTCGACACGCCAAAACCCCATTTTGTGGCGTGGTTCACAGGGCCTCATCTGCGTTTGAAAACAGCCTCTTCAACTTGTCCCTGCTGAGCGCCATAATACTTTATTTCACTTCAACCAATCCTCAGATTGGACTGACCAGGGCTAACTACCGTGCCTGGCGGCTCATATATGCAAGGACTACGCGAGCCAGTTTATCCAGGATTTGGGACATCTCTCGGGAGACACAAATTGCAATCAACAAAACATCGGCTCAATGACCCTGCCTGAATACAATGGAGAAGCTTGCGCTTCATTCTATATATATCGATAATAAGTACCCCTCCCCAGACAGCGGGAGAACTGCATAACGTTGGTGATTTCAAGTTCCAACAAAACATTGTTTGCCGTGTTTCAATTGTTTCAGTCCAACCGCGAAGATGAAGACTTTCAGCACGATCATCGCGTTCGCTGGTATGTAGGATCTCAGTCTCTTCAACCTCATGAGCTTCCTTGAGCTCACTTCAGAGAACCGTTTCGCCATTGACAAAATCCAAGATCTCCTTGGTCAACTGCAAACAAATCAGCTAATAATTGCAGGTCTTCTCTCAACCAGCTACGCAGCCACCTCGACAGTCTGGGCCGCAAGCGCAACGGCTGCTGCAACTAGCACTGTTGCATCTCTGTACACAGATTTACCTGCAATCGATCCAGATCTGCCGTACTACAGCATCCCGGCTATCGCACCAGTATACACGCCACCACCACCGATTGGGGTCCCAAGAGAGAGCAAGGCGCCATACACGTATACATGGACTGCTTGAGAGATAGCGTGAGAGGTTGAGAGATGAGGTGGGGTCTCAAGCGGGACGAGAGGGTATGGCAAGAGAGGAGAATTCGGGCTGGGATGATACCACGTGAAGGGACGCGAGGTGAAGAAGGGGTTATGATGTGTATTTGTAGTGCAAGATTGAGGACATGTACATTTACCTTCGCATCAAACCAATATACTTGCAGTTGCTGATATGGCAGATCCGTCGGCCTCCTGCCTTCTCAACACAACCACCGACCCTCGATTTCTGCTCCCAAGTCCACAGCGTTCTTTTTTGCCCAAAGACAAAGCTAGATGTAACTGCGGCCTGTAAATCACGAGAGCTTGACAGATCACTTGACTAATGCTGCAGTGTCACCTCCTTTCGCAGAACAGCAAATCAGAAGCACGGACGCTTGTGGCGCCAGTTGGTGGTTTCCGCAGACGTGCAACAAAACCATGAAAGTGAGACGCACAAGATCTACCTCCACCTCCGCCCTCATGCTCAACAAACGGTCTTTGCCCGTTTTGGAAACAGGAACGAGATCAAAAATTCATAAAAAACACATCAGGAGAGCTGACAAAGCAAAGCTTTAAAGGATGAATAAAGGGCTGCACGTGATGAGCCTTCCTTCACATGCGGCCCGTCCACTTATGCAACCTATCGGATATACTGCCACTAAATCACGCCACACTCAACTGCCATGTTGGTTACACTCGATCATGTCAAAAGGCCAGCAGGTGAGAAAATCAGGCCCGATGACACTTTGGCGTGTTGTCGAGAAGTAGGACAGTAACGCCAAAGATTCGCTTCCCCGGCCCGACTTGGGCGAAAGGGGTTAGGTCAGGTGATTTGGGTACCAGGAGGCTTCTCCGTATTTGAACCACAAGCGCGAAGCATATTATCTCAATTTTTAATGAAAAAATCTACCATGTTAGATTGAGGCTCAAACTATCACCAAAGCTACTCTTCAGCAGCTCAGCAGTTTCTCCGTATTCAACGCCCACTTGTTGAAAGCCTCTTCAATGTTCTCTTCAAGGCAGTTCTTCCACTCTTCGTCTTCGCCACCAAAGCACTCCACCAAAAGATCCCTAATCTCATGTCCATCTTCACTCACAAGTATAATACCGTTATCGCTCGCAGTCTCCAGCTCATCCTGCGTCGGGAACTTGTAACATGCCCCCTTCGCAGAGCCCTGCTCCACGCATCCTTTATGCAAATCGCCTCCTCTCGCAAAGCGCTCAACAGCATCCATAATCATGGCAACCCCAATCTCATAAAGGCCGCTCATACCAGCAAGCATGTTCTTGCCGTAGTCGAGCTTCCCGGTTCTAATGTCAATAACGCCTCCAGCGGCGAAATGCTCGTCGATGTGGTGCAAGCTGTATCCGAACTCCTCGTCACCATTGCTCAATCCGCGAAAAGCCGCGATGACACCGCGATACTCGGGAAGCTTGCCAGGATGCAGATTTAATAGGCAGCGGCCGTTGGCATTGAGGTACTTGATGATGCCGGCTTTGAAGCGTTGGTAGCAGCGAAGCGAGACGCCCATGTCGATGTGGTTCTCTTTCAAGGTCCGCAAAAAGGCCGGATCATTGATGTTGGGGACTGCTTGAACTAGGATTCCGTGCTGCGATGCCATTTGCTTGATGGTCCTGAATTCTGCTCCTTGTGGGATTGTGGAGCCGAGAGTGGGGATTATGGTGTCTTGCAGCATGGTCTTCTCCCAAAAGTCCAGGTGTTGGAGCTCGTATGGAATGACTTTGGGTTTTTCGCGTCGATTCTTGGGTTTATGGTATCCGTTATCTTTTGGGAGGAAGATGAAAGGGAAGTGTCCAAGTTCTAGGAGGGCGGGAATCAGCTTGCTCAGCATCAAATGTGAGAAGAGGTCGCTTCCAACGAAGAAGGCAATATGAAGTGGTTTCCGATGTGGATGTTTAAACAGGCTGTCTGCAATTCGAGATGCATGGGCTGTGATTCGGTCGGTATTAGTGACGTAAAAGTGAACACCATTTGTCAAAGAGCCAATGACATGGATACCAGTCGGCGCTTTGAGAGTATCGAAGTCAACGTCAATTCCGCAGACTGGATGAGCTTTCAACAAGCCAGATGCAAGCAAGGTTTTCAGGAGCCGAGAGTCGATTTTTGCGGTGTCAAACTCTTGTCCCATTGCCTCAATTAGACAATCTCCCTCGATGCATCGACCCTTGTCATCTTTCTCTTCAAGTCTAAAGCACTGTCTGCTTTCGTTCCATGAAACTTTACTGCCTTGCACAACTTGTAATTGACCAAGCTCGAGGGATTTCACCATCTTCTGGCCAATTTCTCGAGGCATAGAGTGTCGGTGGGTAGCCCATGTGCTATCAAACTTGTTGAACCAAAGCTCTTTTTCCTCAAGGGTGAATGTATTCCAGTAACGCTCAATCAACGGAGCTGTGGCATCGATGATGAGTTGCCACATGGTTGGGCCTGAGCGAGCTGCTTCGACGTCTTTTCGCATGGTCTCATATGGTTCGCTGTCTTTGAAAAGGCTTGGAATAGATTCCGGGTCGTGCTCTTCAATCAAAGACTTCATCGTTGACATAAGAGCATCCAATGCGCCACCAGAGCGATCTGAATTCAGCTCCAGCTTCCGTGCAAGATTGCTCAAAATATAGCGCTTACCGAAAGTGTGACCTTCGTTATTTCCCTGCACCTTGGGAAGCTTGCCAGTCCGAGATACGAATTTGATAGACGCTGAATGAGCATGTCTCATAAGCGCATTTGCAACATCAACTGCCGTCAATCCGGACCCAATAATTAAAACGTCCGCATTGGTATCAATTTTTTGCATCTTCTCAATCGGCCAAGGGCACTGGAAGTAGTTAGGATTATCTCTGAGCTCGAGATTGGCGGTGGCGCAGAAGTTGCCAAGTGCAAGCACTACATCTTTGGCGAAGATTGAATCTCCGTTGTCAATTGTTAACTCAAACCTAGGCTCTATCAACTCAAAGCCAGGTTCGTCCGAAAACTGCTGTACGTCGACAACCTCTCCATTGATGACGCAAAAGTCTACTCCGAGTTCCTCCGCATCCTCGGCGACTTCCTGAGCAAGCGTCCCCAGATATCTGCCATAGAGTTGCCTGGTGGGGAAGGGTGTATGAGAAGAAGCAGTTGAGTGCTTCTGGACCCACTCGCTGAATTGCATTTGGCTGAAAGGACAGAGGCCCATGGTATCAGCGTACGTGTTGACAATTAACCCGGCGGAGTCATCGGAGTATGCCAGACCAGGACCAAATGTGTCCCGCTTCTCGATGATCATAATAGATTTGAGCATGCTGTAACCATTCTTTACTCTGCTGATGAGTTGGATGGCAACTGCTAGGCCGCTAGCTCCTCCACCGACAATGCCCACGTCAACCAAGTCGGGTAGATTTATATTGAAGCTACCGCTCGAATCCGAGGCTGATGATGTCTGACTAGGTACGCAATGACCTAGCGGGCTAGGAGTCATAGGCGCTGATGAGCTCGAGTCTGCAAGAGTAGCCATGTTCTCGAGGTAGGTGATCGATATTTCGAAGTCGATCTGTGATAGCAAAAAGAAGAGGACGATATCGAATTTTGAAAGACGAAAATGACGGTGCGAGGCACAAGCGACATCGTGATATATTTTGGAAGTGAATATTACAATATAGAAGAGAAAGAGCAATTCTGGTTTCAAGACGACTTATGCAAGCTATGAGCGAGATCGCAGGCATCTTTGAGTGAATTGCTGTAGAGTACCACGGAACCTTGAGCGTTACCGTCTTGGCTTTGAAATGTGCAGGGACCCAAGTCAAGAAAGATCCATACGATGCAAAGTAGCAGAGCAGCAAAGCTAGCCTCGAATATGCAAATCTTCACAAGAGCCCACCTTCGGTGGCTAACAGTGCTGAACTGTGAATCACCAACTCAAACTTAGACGTAAATGCAAATTGCAGAAGCAACAACTAGCTCACTTTCAAAAACACGAGGACTAGTGAGTTCCTTGAACTGCTTTGTTTTGGGAAGTCGATAAGAAAGGAGCGAGATAAAATTCAAATCATATACGCTCCACTTTTAGCTCTGACTTCGCCAGGATCACATGATTTGATTCAACTGACAAGAACAGTGCTTGAAGAATATTATCAGTTTTCCGGACTTTTTTGATTTCCAAGGCTCAATCGACAGGAAAACAAGTGTGATGTTGCTAGCAGCCACGCGAATCATGATCAAAATCATCACCTGTCATTTCATCCTTAGCAAGTAGTTGCAGAAACAATGGCTTTATGGCATTGCCGACTGTTCGAACGGCACGGTTGCATAAGGCCATGTTGTGATATACAATAAACAACTAGTAAGTGAACGGCAAGCAAAAGTCACATCGTTCTGGATCTGGTATTCGATCTACTGAGGCATAACGATGGCATGAAGGAGAAAGAAGATGCCACATGGCTCATGTATATCTTTGCTTTATTGACATCTAATGCAATCGCATCGCCTCCGTAATATAGCACTCGTGCTCAGGGAGAAAGCAAGGGTATATATCGCCCATCCCTTTCTCTTGAGCCATTATCATACATACACAAACATAGACATTTCCCATCCACCCATTATCCATTGCGATCATTAAGCATTAGCTTAACCAACCTCAATCATCCATCGGCTTATCCGTCAAACTGACACCCATCCGCCCTCCCCCCGAGCCATCCTCGTAGCCACCCAAACTGCCAACGCTGTCCCGCTTCGCTTGCTCTACGCCGCTTACGCGATTGTACGCTCCCGGAATTGGTCGGCGACCTGAGAATCGAGCTTGCGTTCGGCCGAGACTGTTTCTCTTCTCGACGCCGATATCATCCAGTCCATCACCCATGCCAGGAACGTATGTCGCGCTCGTCATTGGAGCTTGTGGCTCGGAGCTGCCGTTGGTGATAGACTGCAGAGGTTGACCGTTTGCTGGTTCTGGTGAGATGGAAGGAGCAGCGTCACCCGGTACCTCTAAGCTGTGTCTTGCGCCAGCAGTGGAGAGGCGATTGTGTCTGATGTGGTCAGCTGTTGCGGTTGGCGATACTTGGACTGGAAATCGAGTTTCCGGGCCGCCTGAGCTGCGATCTCTGCGGTGGCCGCGAGGGGAAGGAGCAGGACTCGTTGCTCGGCTACGAGAACCAGACGCGATGATAGCACGAGCTCTGGCTTCCATGTTGGCCTTTCGGTTTGACTCATCAGTACTGATGGCTCGGGGGCGGGTATCAACGCTGACGCTGTGGGAGAGCGAGGAGGCACGCTTGAGCTCGGTGAAGATGGCTTCCTTGTGGTTGAAAAGATCACGAATCAGACGGTAAGAGTATCTCTCCTCCATTGTCATGGACGTCTCAACTTTTGGTCGTAGGATGCAGGGTGCTAGACTTGTTGCAAGAGCTGCGACGTAGGTCTCGTCGGCCGAAGTAAGTTCAATTAGTCTTGTGAAATGTGTCATAAGGGCATCGAGTGTTGCAATATTCGAGAGGCGCAGCTGGCTGAGAGTGTTTTGCAACACAGAGATACGTGCTGAGTCGGTGGATTCGGATGCAGGTGTCGAGTATATTGTTTTCATAATTTCGTAAACGTGAGATGAGACAAGTGAGTCTATACAATGTTAGCATAAGCCGTCAATATTGCCTCGTGAAACAAACCTGGAAGTTCTAGTAAGTACAGTTTGAGAACGCTTGCAATTATGGGTATCTCGTAAGGCTCCAGCGATTCGACGGTGAAAGATTTCCCAGTATTGAGGTTGTCTCGAAGTCTATGGGTTTGGTGCAAGGGAACCTCAACAAGCCATACACTTCTCCTAGCTTCATCACCTTCCAAGTCTGGGTAACGATTGTCGAGAAAGGTGAGAATAGTGGTTATGAGTGCTGGAACTCGTTTCCGATCCGCGCGTGCTCGAGCTTCTAAATCAACTCCGAAAGTCTGTTCATCCGCTGAGTTGTAATAATTTTCGTAAACCACAACCCTGGGTGCAAAGCCTCCAGTGCGGTAATTCTCCAGAAGATATCGAAGATCGCCAACCGGTTGAACAGTCTCCTGGAAGAGCATCATTTTGTCAACCGTAGATTGCAGACTGGGGATGACGTTGCTGATTGTTCCAGAAAAGTCCAAAATGATGGTCTTGATAGCCTTCAATCTATCCAGCTCGCAGCGCTCCAGGTATTTCAAGTGTTCAATGATAGCCTCCTCGAGTTGACAACGGAGCTGATCCAGCTTACGGACACCAGCCTTGTATCGCTCATCAGATTCAGCAGCTTCTCTCCTGAGTCTGTCGCCTGGAGTTTCGTTAGGGTGCTGGGTATTGATAGGGTTCCATCCGGCCAAGAATTCGGTAACAGTCCCAACCACAGGTGAGTCGATAGACCCTGCATCAGATGCCATGGAAAAGGAACGGCCCAGAGGTTGCTTCTTCTCAGGGACTCCACTCCATTGAAAAGCCTTCGGCTTCCATTGGTAGAACATCTTAGAGCTGTTCGCAAAAATACTTCCCACGTTTCCAATCAACCGTAAAAATCCAGTTGTAATGAGGTCTTGCCCGATCCGCTCCGCGTGACTGACGCTTGTGGCACCCATGTACTTTTGAAAGTACTCCACGATATCCGCCCCGCTTGTGGTATTCTGGTATGTGCCGAGTATAGGAACCTTCGTATCGCCGAGTCGAATAGTCGTCAGGACATGGGCGAGGATCTTTTTGACTTGCTCCGGTTGGTAGACTTCGTCACCAATTTCCACAGGCTCATCCTCCTCTGGTTCTCGGTCCGTAACCTTGATTTCTGGGATTTTGGCCTTGGGACTGTTTTCCGCAGGTTGGAAAGCCATCTTATTCTCTTCTTCAATATCTTCCACCAACCGACACTTAGTGAAGTAGCGACTACGTAGCTGCTTCACTGTCTCGGCTTGCTTATCATGCAGCTTTATCCGTGCTTGTAGATCGTCTTGGGAATTCTGAACTCGCATTTCGTGTGCGTCGCACCATCTTGTGAAGGGATTTATGACCAAGTCTCGGATGCTTTGGGCGATCTTGCGGTGGTTCTTGGCTGCCTCTTCCATCTCCGTTCGAACTCCATCGTATGCCTAAGACTTTATTAGCGGCGCCCTTTTCATTATAGGACAGATCACCCACCTTCCTAACACTTGCTCCATCGTCTCGAGAGAAGCCACCGGTTATCCTGTCTGTCGCGGGACCTATTTCCGCAAGCTTCATGCCATACAAATCTTCAGCTTCAGCTCGCAGGCGCGCAATCTGCAGCATCTGATGGTTCTCTTGCACACCCTGCTGGAGCTTGCCGAAGAGTACGCCGAGACCTGTATTGTTCTGTCAGCGGGTTGAATCCATCATCCAGCGCAATGTCTCACCTCCGGCATAGTCTCCTGACCAGAAGGAATCCGCGAATCCGGGCATGTCGAGGAGGGAACTATCGAACGCAGGTGGGATAAAGGGAACCGTATCAAGGTCGACGACAACGTAGGCGGGTTCGGTGCCTCTGCGAAGTAGTTGCATCTAACGAGTGACTAGAATGGTGCGCAGGATGGGTGATTCAGGAGGAGCTTCCTCTGTCTTTCAGCTGTTCCCTGGCCTGTCAGAGCAGCAGGGTTGCGAAGGATGCGAAGGATTAGATACTGGGAGGATGTGTTCGCGACAGTTGCGATGCGTTTTAGGGCGACTGGCTGCAGAGGCAGGAAAGGGGCAATGATGAAGGCATTCACGGACAAATTTCGTCTTCTCCTGATTGATGCCAGCAGGGAACTATCCTGGTGACGCGCGATCTTAGCGGCCCAGTCACGTGACCTTATCTCCACCTTTCACATCCTAACATCAGATGAACTTCAAACCGGCACATATATGGCCCTCCTTCATCATGTCTTATTATTCAGAGCAAGATCCTCTCTTGCCTAATGATAAACAAGCCCCTGAGATCCAAGGATCTCGACCTCAGAGCTTCAAAGATGTGACCGTCTCAGAGGCCGAACTTGGTCACACCCGGCCAGCCGATGCCAGTAACGAGGAACACACGAGGAGCACGTTCAACGATGTTCTTGTTTTGTTTGTCGGCTTATGTTTCTTTCTTACTCTTGGTTTCATGTTCGTTCCGGATGATGCCCTTGGTGGGTGGGAGCCAGGACCTCGGACAATCGAGCAGAGAGTCAACAAGATCTTAACCAATACCCCGCTCATCGGTATATGCATCCTTCATCAATTAATCACTCAGTCTAACTTCCCACAGATGGCCATAATGATCTTGCTATCTTGATCACCTTCTTAACTCAGAATCAGATCTATGATGATAAATTTAAGCAGCCTTTCGAAAATGGTGGTTTGGCACAGCATGTCGACTTACCTCGCTTGAAGAAAGGGAAGGTGGGAGGGGCGTTCTGGAGTGCTTTTGTTCCATGTCCTAATGAGAAATATCCCGAGCGTAAGTTCTCCTTCACGTAACGTGTCCACTACCGTGCACCTCGATGGTACTGATGAATCTATAGCTGTCAAGTTCACCCTTGCTCAAATCGACCTCCTCACTCGTCTTCAACAAGCCTATCCAACACATTTCTCTGAGCCACCAAATGGCACCACAGCACTCTCCTATTTCAAAAAAGGCCAGCTGATTTCACCCATCGCCATCGAAGGCCTGCACCAAATTGGGGATTCCATCTCCAACCTAAGACTCTTCTATAGTCTGGGCGTAAGATATGCGACTCTCACTCATAACTGCCATAACTCCTACGCTGATGCCGCAATCACCGAACTCCCCGACGGCACATCTGGCGTCGGCAAACCTCGCTGGGGAGGCATCTCGCCTGCAGGCAAAGAAGCAGTCAGAGAAATGAACCGCCTCAGTATGATCGTCGATCTCGCACACGTGAGTCCAGCAACAATGCGGGACGTTCTTGGTGCGTCAAAAGACTGGGAAGGTAGCGCAGCACCGATAATCTACAGCCATTCATCTGCGCATGCACTTTGTCCGCATCCTAGGAACGTCCCTGATGACATCCTCAAGTTGGTGAAGAAGAAGAACGGTGTGGTGATGGTGAACTTCGCTCCTGACTTCGTCTCCTGCATTGCAAATCCGGAGAACAAGACCGGGATGCCAGACTTCTATCCCCAGAACAACACGTTAAGCCATGTTGTGAGCCATATCATGCATATTGGGGAGTTGATTGGGTATGAGCATGCTGGCCTTGGGAGCGATTTTGATGGCATTCCAAGTACACCGGTGGGGTTGGAGGATGTGTCGAAATTCCCTGACTTGGTGGCGGAGATGCTGAGACGAGGAGTGAGCGATGAGAATGCAGCGAGGGTGGTAGGAGGGAACATTTTGAGGGTGTGGAAAGATGTTGATGCTGTTGCATTGAAGCTGCAGAAGGCTGGTGTGAAGCCGGTGGAGGACAAGTTCAAGGTGAGAGAGGTCAGCGGTTTGGGGGTGTAAACACAGTGGCATAGTCGTTGAATGGATCTCACTTTTCTTTGATTATAATACCTTGTGGTACATACAATAAGTCATCTGACCAATTGCCAATGGGAAATCCTGCCTCAAGGTGCCTGCCTGCTCTGTGTCGCGTTAAGCGATGTCGTCAACTGCGATTTATAAGCCAACCTCAACTTCATCTCGTTTCAACATACACATTTTACTTGAAGACAAAATCTCAATGAGATCGACACGGGTCAGCCTGCATTTCTAAGCAGACCCCACTTCACCCAGGGCTTATATCCTCTCACTTCCCTTCAAATCTCAATCGCAACTCATCACTCTTAAACAATTTCTTTTCAGCATCATAGAAATCTCACAATTTTACAACGAAAAGTTCGTATCAAATGGCACCTATCCGCGTCGGCCTCATAGGCCTCTCCGGCGCCCCACCAGACAAATACGAAGGCACATCCTGGACATCTTACGCACACCTGCCATACCTCACCTCTTCACCAGACTATGAGATAGTCGCTTTACTCAATTCCTCCGTCGAATCCGGAAAAGCTGCAATCACTCGCTACAACCTCCCTGCCACAATAAAAGCTTATTCTCTACCTGAAGGCATGTTGCCTCTCCTCAAACCATGCAACGCAGTCTGTATTAATATGATGCAGAACTTGCAAATGACCCAGAAGTCGACCTTGTAGTCTGCAGCGTCCGCGTCGACAGACACTTTCTCACCGTGAAACCCAGCATCATAGCCGGAAAAGCAATCTTCGTCGAATGGCCACTCGACCGCTCTCTCTCCGTGGCCCAAGAAATGCTTTCTCTCTCCAAACAGCACGGAGCAAAGACAATCGTTGGTATCCAGGGCTCATTTTCACTTGTTATAAGGAAGATGAAAGAGATTGTGGAGAAAGGGAAAGAGGAGGGCGGGATTGGGAAGGTGTTGAGTAGCACGATTGTGGCAAGTATTGGGAATGGCGATGTGTCAGAGAGGAAGAATGTCCGATACTTCCTGGAGAGAGAGATTGGCGGAAATGTGGTTAGTATACATTTCGGGCATACTCTTGAGTTTATTGCTCCTGGTGAGTAAACTTCCTTTTCTTTCCCCTTTTTGCTCCCCGCATGCACCGATTTTCCACCCGAGCAATGGATTTCCTAATACATGTCTAGTTCTTGGGGAATTCAAGACTTGGAATAGCCTTATGGCGATCAGAAACTCAAAGAAAGATATCATCGACCCAGCAAATGGGAATAAGGTAATAACAAAAGACGCACCAAACACAGTCCCCGATCAAATCCTGCTCCAAGGGACTGTTTCCTCCGGGGCTGCAGTATCAATCCACTACCGCGGCGGCTCTCCTTTCCCGGGAACACCAAGTATTCAATGGTGGATCCAAGGCTCCAAAGGCGAAATTCGTCTTACTTCTTCGAGCGCGACTTTGAATGTTGGGAGAGACGATACGAAGATTGAGTGGTTTGATAAGGAGAGAGGAACTGTGGTGGAGGTGAAAGGAGACAAGGATGAGTGGGATGAGTTGCCGGGCCCGGCGAGGAATATTGCAAGAGTTTATGAGGCGTATAGGAAAGGGGAGTGGGTTCCTGATTTTGAGTGGGCGGTTAAGAGACATATGATCTTGGAGGAGATGTGGAAGAGATTTGATGAGGGTCAAAATCGTTGAATGAGACAGACTGTCGGGAGCAAAGATGGATAATACACGAGTACTTTGTTGTTTTTGGTGATGTTGAATTTTTTCTAACTTCTGGGTTGGGCACTCCTTACTCGCTGTGCGAATGGTGTCTCGTGTTTTCTTCAATCACAGACTTACTCAACTAAAAGTCCTGCTGACATGAATAAGCAAAGTACAGCTTCGCTTTTAATTCATCAAAATCTCCGACCTAGGTGCTGCTCCCCTCACAGCCTTTACGGAGTGGTATTGTACGCAACACCGGGAATATGACAGGCTCCCTCAACCGCATCTCCATCAACAAACTGCACCACCTGGCCATCCGCCCCAAATTGAGCCAATTTTCCACCTCCCGTTTGGTCAACCATATACTCCGGCCACCCATTTCCTGGTAGCGAATTTGGATCAGTCACGAAATCCAGAAAGAAGTCCTGCATCTTCTCTGACGTCTGTACTTCCAAATCGGTAATGACACCAGGGGCAATACCATAACTACCAAATAACATATACAGATCTGAATAATGGTATGCACCTAACCATGACACAGGAGCAATGTTGGTGAAGTTTCCAGCCCATTCATAACGATAAGTTGGGAGGTTGACCTCATTGCGGAGGATGGAAGTGTTGTATGCGGCGCACACAGTGGCAAGGGTTTGAGCGACGATGAGCTGTTCTGAGGGGCCAACTGAGGCATTGTGGACGGGATAGGGGACGAGAGCTGATGCTTCGCGAGCCGTCGTTCCAATGATCTTGGGAAGCTGAGCGATTTGACCGTTGAGGTAGCGGCCCGTATAGTTAGAGAAGACGTATTTATTGTCAACTGATTTCGTCAGCAATGCCCCACCATGAGCTGGGAGAACGACTTTGTCTTGTGAAAGCTATAGCAGGCTGAGAGGTTTTGACCAAAGTGGAGTTATCTTGATACTGTCCGACGAAATTCTCAATCCTTGCCATTGGAACTCGACGCATGCATTCCAATTCCAGCTCTGGATCACAGAAATCACAGCCAAGTGATTTTGCTACGAAGGTGAAGTTTGTCCCCTGATAATCGAGATTTGATGCTCGTCCAATAGCAACACCCGAACTTGATATTGAAGCTCGAATGATAGGTTCCTGGTACCACGCAAAGAGATACATGTCCGTCGCACCGGATCCGGCCGATTGTCCCCAGAGAGTGATCTTAGATGGATCGCCTCCAAAAGCTGCTATGTTCTCTGACACCCATTCAACGGCTTTCCGCTGATCTTGCAGTGCGAAATTGGTGCTTCCGTTCAGGCCTCTAGCATTTGGATACCCGAAGATGTTCACGCGATAATTTGTTGTGATAACAATGTGTTTTTGGGAACGGTGGACCCACTGAGCAGGAAGCTGGGTGGGAATGTTGATGCCTCCAGTGACATCTCCTCCACCTGTGAGAAAGTGGATTACGGGTAATTTTGAATCAGGAGTAGCTGAAGCGGGTGTCCAGATCGCTAGTGTAAGGCAGTCTTCAGCCGAGTTCTGGGCGACGAGACCCGCAAGCAGACTTTCGCCATAGTTGACAATGAGGTTCCCTGTAATGTTGAGTGCCCATACCGAAGGAACAGCGGAGACGTATTGGGGACATGAAGGCCCAAAGACAGTTGAGTCGTAGACTTTGGAAGAGTTGCTGAGAGACTCGGGTGATGTCCATCGACGTTCGCCAACTGGAGGCTTCCCTGATGTAAGCTTTTGGTTCTTCGGGGAGCCGGGACAACTAGCCTTTGCATAAGGAATATATTTAAACTGTCTGACGTCCGTATATGTGTCGTTGAGGTTACCAACGAATGTACCTGTTCGAGTACTGACTTTCAGGTTGGTATTGTTCGTTTCATTACGGCAAGAGGACGATGCCCAGGCAACACTGGCTAACAGAGTGACTGCAAGACCATTTCGCATCATGAACAAAGCTGAAATGTTTACTTTAGAATATTTTTGAGATAGAAGACGGCAAATCAGTGAGGATCACTATATGAGATCCTTCCTGAGCCTCAGGTGGAATCCGTATACAGAAGCAAACTTCTCTCATAGGTACACTGTGCTATACTTAATATTCGAAAACTAATGCCATCATACCAAGAATATTCGGCCCGAAGGTGGGAGTCACAAATCTTGCTAAGCTTGCAGGATATACTATTGTTCGTCCCATAGTGGCCCTTACCCCGCCACCTCTCCCACTTTGTCCCACTTTGTCCCCACAGTTTGCCTCCACTTCCGTGCCACTAAGTCTACCCCTTCACAACATTCTGTATGCTTTGGAGGATTTGGGTAGAAGAATTATCCCCGAGTCCAAATATTCAGGCCCGCTACCCCGCAATCAATGCGTCATCTTGCTCAGAGAAGGAAGTATACATCCGAAAAACAAAACAAGGAGGGCGGTGACCTGATTAGAACAATCATATACCAGATCAACTTTTATTATTCATAAACTTCGTAATAATTTGCCGGCATTGGTTGGGTCATGCTTTCGGAGCTGTTGCATTTCATTTGGATTATGTGATGTGCACGTGATTTCGGACAGACGAACGCGATTACCGCATCTCTCACCTTTCTATCCATCTATGCTTAGAATTTTAAATACAATTTCGCAATAAAACAACCTACAGATATTACGATATATCTCGTGTGATAGATTGACAAGATAGACACGAACAATAACCCAGAGCAAAAAATAGAGGCACTACTCCAAATTAAGCGAGTCGCTTACTATGAAATAGGGGAGAAGCTTAGGTTACCTCCTCAATTTTATTACCAAATAGCTCATTATTTTCTTCTGTCGTGGTTAATCAGATATAGCGGCGCAGAAACTTAAGTTGCCAAATGTCAAATTTAGATGCCATTACAGTCCATGGTTTGCTAAATTTCGGTTCACTATTTTGAAATGGCCTGGTTGTGAATGTGCTAAATTTAAGTGTCCTTACAACCTCCAAAATTCACATTTATCTCAGCAATTCAACGAGTCATAAAACTGGCCTCTAAGCTTGTCCCATTGATCCCCTTAACTGATGAACTGATAATACGATTAAGCATCGGAAATGCAAAATTCGGGGAGAACCCTAGAGATGACTTGCGAACAAGATCTACTTTTATATCGAGGTACGAAATTTCAGGCTCAGTGATTCTTAATCGAGGAACTAACCGAACTAATCAAGGCTCAGGTGATGAGATAAAGACGAGTGATAAAGCAGCCGCACTACGCAGAAAAGTTAGTGGTATTGTGGACCAGCTCGAAGCTGCCCGAACCAACCGGCATCGATTAGGAAAATTACCAGCCGACCCAATAGGACAGAATGGTTGCCTTGATGTTGTCTCTCCTGCCAGCAGCGATGAAGGTTATGAGACCGACGTGGGATTTTTGAAATTCCTCGATGATTCCTCTAGCACTGCATCCAAGGATACGTTCCAGTCGACACCTTTCAACCTAAGTCACAGACTAGTCATCGATCAGAAGATCCAACACTTCTCGAAATGGCTCCTGGTTCTTGCGCATACTTCGGAAGACAAAGAAGCTGGTCGAATAAAAGCACGCTACATAAACCTTCCCTTCCTCAAGAGTACGATGTCGAAGTCGAGGAACACACTTCAATCAAATTTTTATACTCGACTGCAAGAACTTAACGAGGGCAGTTCTGATGGGCTGGCCTTTGGTAAAGCTCTGTTCTGCCAGAAGGGGAATCTTAAGAGAGAACACAGGAGCAGCGAAGAGAAGTACTTCGGACCATGGGACAACGAGCTTGGGAACAGTGGAGTGCTTATCCTGCACTTTGTCTTCATTGAGAAGGAGTTCAGACGACAAGGCCTTGCTCGAATCCTTTTCCAAAACTTAATTGATGATGCAAAGGAGAGGACGGGGAAGACGGGGAAAGGGATTGTCAAGTTCGTGACTGTCTTTCCGGCTGTTGTCAAGCAGGATTTCGAGGAGTTGAAGGGCAAGACAGAGGCTGAGAAAGCAGTTATCAAGAAGATACATTATGATACAGCTGTTAAATTCTATAGAGCGGTGGGGTTTAGGAGGATCGGATTTTCGAAGTGGTTTGGTCTTGCGCTTGATCCTGGGCATGAGTCGCATCGAGTCGCGATTGAGAACGATTTGGATTTACCGGACTCTTTATCAGCAGTGTCATAATGCGACTGGAAAATGCAGATAAGCTTCGGAATATATCGTGTTGATTATTGTACAAGATGTCTACTTCAAAACGCCTAGCTTTCTAGTGCAATAATCTTCTCCTTGAGCTGCCAATGCCTCTCAATGAGTATCCACCACCTCAATAGCTGGCCGTTATAGCGATAGCAGACTAGCACGCCAGTACCAATCATCCCGACTAGCATTTGATTATCTACGTACTGAAGTAGCCTGCACCGTGCTCTGTTTACCAATTTCAGATTCGGAAATCCTATATTCGTCCAGATGCAAGCCAGCTTTTGAAAGTTCCGGTTGTTGTGGTTCGATGCAATACTGAGTAACAGACTGGCTAACTCGAGGGATCTTTCTGAGGATAATAATAAGCATCGTCTCGCTGAAAGAACTTAGTTTCCCAAACGAATTTTTCTCTCTCTCTCTCTAGTTCAGCCATCGTAATAGGCCCCTTTGACCAACGGTCGAATCTCACTTCTGGTCCCCCAGCCTGCACGTCTAACAGCCCCGTACTTCCCATCTGGTTCCGTCAATTCCCCGAACACTAACTCCAAACTCTGCAATTCTTTTGGCACATTATCGGGCCCGCCAAGCGAGCTTCCTTTGGCAGCAGCATCCAGCGCAACACTTCCCCCAGATGTTTGGATCGTCTGCAGGAATCCATTTGAAGCCGCAACGCTATTTCCAAAGAGCGAGTAGAGCCCGAGTACGACGAACCCCAATGACACAAGCAAGCATACAGCATACGGCATGATCAGATTGTACCGTCGATGTCCAGTAAAGCTGTAAGTGTTCACGAAATCTCCAGTAATGACCTCAGTAGAGGTGTTCCAAAGTCCAAGGCTAATCGTGGAGAGCGTGATATTGTGTAGCATTGAGTTTAGGCTTGTTTCGGATATATTGAAGATGAGTCCTTCGAATTTGGTGCCGGTTTCGAAGATGTATTGGACAAGTGAAGATTCGAGCACCATAGTGTCATTTACTAGTTGGTCATATTCACCTGAAATTAAGTTAGCGCCATGCAAAGCAGTTAAGTTTAGAGCGGGAAGGTTTGTGGAGGCGCTAACCATATCTGCCAACATCTCCTGTCATTGCTACTACCATCGCTTGATATATTGCCCATACATTAAGATTAGTGATAGCTGCCCCATTGTTGGCATCAGGAATACCAGGTTGAGGGTTGTTGGGATTTCCAGGCCTTAAAAGAGCAGTTGAGTTGATGGGCTGAGAGTTGTTCACCTGGTAATCGAAAACGGGATTGCCAGATATGTATGTGACGTTTACAAAGTAATCTGCTTTATTTAAGAAGCAGGTAAGAAAGAGCTGAGGGTCGAATTGATGGTCTAGATCGACTTCTTGATAATAATGCACCTCAAAATCAAAATTTCCAACTGCTAGACCACCTGCCGCGCGGTAGTCACCTCCTTGCGCCGTATAGTCGGAGTATATTGCGTCCAGAGAAAGATTCTGGTAGGAAGTTGTGTTACTGCATGCGAGGATTGGACCTTGGAAGGTGATTGTATAAGTACAGTTTTGCCCGCAGGGCGAAGGTCCAGTCACGTATGAGCCTGCTGCTATTGATCTTTTACCAACACGGATGATCTCTTGGCGTGGAGTTCTATTGCAATCTATTGTCAGAGATTGTCGAACCTTGCTAATATATGTGGTTCTTACTTACGCGTATTCTTGTTCGAAGGGGATGTAAAATGCTAAATTATCGGTCAAACTTGAAGTTGGAATGAATGTTGGTACTTGTGTTGTTTTTGCCCAGCGTCGTTCCTTCAGTTCCACAGTCAATGCACCAGGAGGAAAGACTGTTGCGATGGGGATACATAAGCAACATAGTGCAAAGATCCACTCCAACCTTGCACTCCATAGAACGTCAAAATGTAAAAGCTTGAGAGGTGTCTGAACAAGTGATAAGAGTGTGTCGATTGTAGAGGCTTTCATTGGCTTGGATCGAAACAGAGTCCATAAACGCTGTATGAAGGCGGTCGAGAGTGATGCAGTAAGCATGGAGCGGAAACCAAGAGCGAAAGCAATTGAAAATGCTGAAACATAGGATTGACGAAGAATGCCATCTAATGGCACGGCTTTACCATTGAGATTCCACGCAAAGAGGAAATGACCAAGTGCAAGAGCGGCAGCTGTGTATACGGTAAGTGCGAATTAAGCTAGGTAGGAAATGGAGTGGCCAACCGGAGACATAGAAAGCACAAATGAAAGTCGGGGTTCTCCATCCTATCTTCCAGGTGCTAACTCTTTGCTTTTCTTCAAAGAATGAAGAATCCGATAATAACTGCGTCCTTGCTGTGTTGGTAAAATCCTTGCCTAGCTCGGGTGACCTTTCAGCGCTGTCAGATCTCTCTACAGACTTTGAGTTGGACATATTGACTCTTCAAGTGGAGCTCAGTGATTTTTGGATGAAAAGAGAGAAGAGCTCCACATCTGGTGGAAGATGGAGTAGGGAAGATTGATAAGAGGAATATAGAAAGTCTCCGACTACAGTCTAGGGGCGGAGGTGTCCCGCGTACATTTGCCTCGTAGGTCGAACACAGATCGAATTTCCTTTAGAAGCAGTGATCTTAACTTTCAGTCTTACTTTAATTCCGTTTAAGAAGTTTAAATGTCCGTAGGGGGGCGAATTATGATCCATATACAATTTCCCTGCTGGGTCTATTCTGGTTCTCTGATCGTTGAGATCGCTCGCACTATTTCAGCGAATGAAGTACCCTTCTCAGGTCAGCGGTTTCAAAGCAATGCGTCTAATGTCAGCCCTAAAGATCCGTCTCTAGGGTGGATCCCATTTTCCGCTTAGTGCTGACGTATCGTTACAGATTAAATTTTCGACCAATAATGCGACGGTTTATTCCTGTCATCTAGGGTCGCAAGCATGATCGCCAGAACTTTGATTGGCACATCAGTCACCGGGATGGACGATCGAAGCCTTCAGATTGGCGAAGGCTGAACGAAGTCCTTGGCTTTCCGGGGGCTGATACATCCGGAACTTCTCCACCTGCGCATACGCCCCTCACAGGTGGCTGTGCCGCCAATCAATTCCATTTCAAAATATTTCTGCAAATTTTGTATAAGAATAGAATTCAGTCTCTAGTAAAGGCCTGATGACGGGGAAGTCCGCCGCCACGTCGAATTAGACAACTTGGATTTGCACCAAGGCCTCTCGATTTCTTCTAGTACTGCTTTCAAGATAGTATTTGAAATGCTTGCCATATATATACCACGGTGAAATTGTCACATACCTCTAGGTATGTAAATTACTTTAGTAGTCAGAAGCCTGGCACAAATGCAATACTTCGAGGTTTACGAAGATATAGTACATCTCTTCGAAAAATCTTACAAGTGCTACATGTCAAATATTTAGTCTTTTGCTTTCGCTTCACTTTAGCAGGATAGTTTAGCTTTTTAAAAAGCTTGATGGGTCAAAATATTCAAAGTGAAGATAGCAAAACGAGACCACGAAACTTAAGGCCGACTGGAAAAAGAGATACTGTATTTACTATTCTGCTATAATAGTATGTCTACTTTTGAGTAAAAATCCTACATTTACGAGAGCGTGGAATCATTGCAATAGTGAAGAGATATATAGTGCGAACTATTTAATACAGATTTAGACTTGCTGAAATACTATTAATATTTATACTTTTTCAACCTTTTCAACTTTTTCAAGAGGAGAATCCTCAGCTCTTGCGTTGACAGAATCATACCGCCCTAATATGTATTAAGAAGACCATGCAGGGCTCTTCGAAAAGGGATCCGGTTCTCGATTCATGATATCTTTGATCAAATTTTGAGCTAATGGCACCGCCATTTCCTTCTCAACTCTGACACTCCACATCCGTAGCAGGTTATTTGTCATTTGAACCCTCATTTGTCGTACAGTAGGATCTTCTAGTGTTGTTTGCCGCAACAATAGATTGCTGCTATCACCAACTGAACGCACCGTTTAATGTGGGGAAGCGGATCCACGGGAACTCCACGACGAGCATCTACCATGCGTTTATGCATAACAGAGAGTGCCGAAGTGGCGTAGCAGTTGAGTTCTCTCAAATTTGCCCCTCCAAGTCCCTCGTCGTACCGAAGCTTGACAGCCCTTCTCATCAATTGTACTGTGCCGGGACGGAAGATTTGAATCCCATCAGGGAAGCCTTGCAAAGAATGAATTCTTGCTGGTTGTATGGAGTTAGGATCATCGATGCCATTTGCTTTGGCAGAAAAGTCTGGGGCAATCCGCATTCCCCGCATCCCACAGAAGAAGTCGTTCTTGAGCAATCGACGCCGTTGGTCGCTGAGAATGACAAAGGTGGGATCGGCGCACGCCCGATATTTGCAAGTGAAGCCGTAAATACACTTTAGGTGAGCATTGCGTTCGGCGCTAGTTTTATAGTCGAAATCGCGACCGTAGCAGATTGTGACTTCTTCCCCAGCTCGAATTTTTGTGTTTGAGTAAAGTTCCATTTGATCTTTCTCCCAATTTGGGTGGTATTCTGCGTTTGGAAGACAAGAATGGTTGATACGAGACATATCAAGAAAGACGGCTGTTTTAGAATTCCCATGATTTTGCTTTGATCCCGCTGCTCGATCTCATTGGAAACAGTTCGCTTTCCAAATCCGCATCTCTCTAGTCTGGAATGGTCGTGAACCTTCGTGCAAAGCGTCGAATCGCGCTCTTATCCCTGGACTCAAACGGCGGTATGCTTGTCCTATGTTTGCCATTTCTCGAGGACGGTCAAGTTGATTCCCCTGAGCGACGGCTCCCGGAGACTCGGAAACAAAATAATGTAGGCGTCGACATCTTTTCTTGCTAGGGTCCCGAGCCCTTTGCCTTGTATATTGTATTGGGACAATCTCCAGGTACTCAGAGATAATTCGTGCTGATGATTCCTTTGAATTTAGTGGTAGCCCGGGAAGAAGAGCACCAGCTGCGGGGAAACAGCTGGCTGGGTCGAAAATAGCTCCGGATGCCATCTCAAGCAGTTGACCAAAAAAGCTTGAAGGACTCATTGATCAAGGCGGGCGTAGAAAGCAGGCGAGAGCAGATAGAAAGTGGTTTTATAGACGAGATGATTGAGAAGATGTGGACTTCTCTTTCTGCATTATGGTTTTTCTTTTCCTCATCAAATTTAGGTAATTTGTGTAACCTGAGCACGAGCGCGTCGAACTCGTGTGCTCTTCGCGATTCAATGCACCATAGTCCAATTGATCATATTTTCTTCTTCTTTTCCTGAATTCTGATCACATTTTGAAAGATCTGCACACAAGAAAGTAATTTCTTTTTCCAATGATAGCCTTTCGAAACCTTGTTCAACAGATAAGATTTCTCGCACAAATGATCACTATGGATTCCGAGACGGAACGCGCAGGTCATAGATAATGTTCAATGGTCATCATCAGCTAGATTCTGCAAAACTCGCATTATGCACCCACATTTTCTTTCATAGATTAAGGGGTGAGGAGCGTGAAAGGGGTAACGAGCATCAATCACGTGACGTATTCAACCTTCGCGGCTAAGCTCTCATTGATTAGTCCCCCGTCTTCAACAGTGCATCCACAGTGACCTCCTGTCACTTCATCAAGTTTAATTCATTGGCCAAGATTACTCGAATCCATAATCAGCAGGGCTGAGCGTTATGCTCGACACGTAGGCGTGGGCGCTGATTGGACTGCGTGTGGCACAGCAGCCACACCAATCGTTCCGAATGCTGTTGCCTAACAGTTTACGGGCACCCCTCATTGCATCAACAGAATCAGTTATATTTAATGAGGTACTTGTCTTCTCTCAATGAATTGTTGTCTGGAAGTTAAACACTTCAACTGTTTTCAAAAGCTTCCGAATTTAAAAGCCACACAGACTACCCAACGTTCGAGATGGCCGAGCCTTCCGAAGGGACGCCTTTTCTGTCAGACAATGACCACCAAGATACCCATGACGAGCCAGAAGATGATTATGTAAAGCCACTCCCCGCAAACTCTCATTTCAAGCAACCACTCCGTATCTTGGCGGCTGTCATCTCTTTATTGTCACTGGGAGTCGGAATCGTCCTCATTGCAGCCATTATTTTTGCGAAGACTGGACCTTTTGAGCATGTTTACCATACGACCGAAGAGGCTCGAGACCTTGCTATCTGTGTTAGTGCTTCTTCCATATATTTCTATCCTTCCAATGAATTGCTGTCACATTGCTTACGCTTACCAAATAGGCTTTCATGAATTTTGTCCTCTCAACCCCAACGATCTTCTTCCAAGCTCCGATTTTAATCAACATGGCCGTTCACATTGCCATGTCAATCGTGATGCTCGTATTCTCTGAGCAAGTCTTTAGACGTGGATGGCCGGACGAATACTGGTGCAGGCGATGGGAACCACAAAAACCTCCTTACATTAAGCCGCCTAAATTGCTCAATCCAACCTGGGAGTGCATCAAGGCAAGACGAGATCTGCGCGTCATGATTGGTGTCAGCGCTGGCGTTGGGTATCTGATTGGGTAAGCTAATCGTAAAATTTCCTTCACCCCTCCGACATCGTGCTTAAGCCGGCAGGCTCTTGAGGAAAGCTATACTTGGCCCTCATTCCTCTGCGAAGCACTGCGAGCGCAGCGAGCATCGATCTTTCGTTCATGGGAGCCAGCCCCCAAACCCCCGCACTGGCTGCGCTTGGAAATAGTGCTAGCGCAGCGCCAAATGGGCCACCACTATTCTTGCCCTTAGCCGAACCCCTTTTAAGATTATGTATTCAAGTAAGCGAGTATGAGTGATTGACACCGCTGCTACAGACTTCTTATCCTGACCTTATTGACGCTTCGCGTTGCCGCCCTCTTCCGAACCAAGTTTTGGGAAGGGAGAAGGAGACCATCTTTCCCAGTCATTCCAGGGTGGAATCCAACAGGATTTACTTTACAATTCACCTTGAAGGTCATACCCTATGAGAGACCAACTCCGGCTCCGGCTACCGATCCGGCTGCAACTGTCTCAAAGGGCAAGGCTGCAGATCCCGGGCCTTCATCTCATGCAGAGAGTCGTTTGATTGAAACTGAATGATCTTGTTCGATGGTAAATTTAGCTAAGAAGGCGAGGGGGAACTGGCAATATATTACACAATTAGCAGGCAGTAATAAACTTGTCACAGTCATATATGAATAAACTGTGGTTTCTTACGATGTTTCTAGCGAAGATGCCTTGCAGTCTTACAAAAGAGAGGAAAGCGTGGCTGAATGGGAGAGTAGTTTCACCACTAAAAGAATCACCATCATCTAGCTTGCGCATCTAAAGTATAAATATTAGCCTCGCTCAAGTTCTTTTTCTCACGGGAGGTCAATTCCAAGTCTTTGAGGAGTTCAGTTTCAACCAGTGCGATGACTGAAGTCACCCACTTCCTTGACGTGATCTTCCGGCAAGGGTTTTAACTACTCTGAATTCACCATACTCGGATTTACTCCAATATTCCCAGGGTTTTTATAAACATGGCCTCAGATCAAGTCAAAGCAGCAGCTGCTCACGTCCATAGAGTAAAGCCGAACAAGCAGAAGGGAAAGTTTATACTGAGCCTAGCGGAAAACAGGTTGAACGACGCATTTGTTTTTTTTGGTAATTAGTATGTTCGTTCGCATTCTATCATGTTTACGAAGCACAATCCGAGTCTTATTTCTTCTCTCAATAGCACGACAATCTTGCTCAATCTTGAATCCGCTGATTACAAAAAGGCGGAACAGCATAATATATGAAGGCATGCACAACACAAGCTGTCAAATCCCCGACCCAATGTACCCAGTGATACGTAAAGCGATGTGACGCCGCCATCAACCCCAAACACCTCGCTGGATTGCACGATAAGCCAAGATATCCTGGCCTCGCAATACCGCCAGCGAAGAGTGCCAATGCTGCAGCAATGCCAACCAAGAACGGACCTAGCGCGGCACCAAAGCTGCCTTGATTCCGTGGATCAAGCCCAAGACCAAAGGCTAGGAACAAGACAAAGAGAGCCCCCATCGTCTCAAGGGCGAAAACTTGGCTTGCTGGGACTTCCGTTGGGTCCACATAGCAGCCAGGTGAGAAGATGAGAGTCGCTGGCTCACCACCAAGGGCTGCGCGGAGGATGTATGCACCAACCACCCCGCCTATGCACTGGAAAGTGATATATAAAATCGTCCGAGGGAGCGAAGTTAGTTTTGCGAGGAATGTGGCAAATGTTATCAGCGGCGATAGGTGAGCTCCCGTCACGGGCCCAAGGTTGAAGATAAAGAGTGTGACGATGCAGAACTGCACAACAGCGGCTATTCCCACTGGCAAAATCGGCCCCAGCGATGTTGCGGAAGCGAGATCAGAGGTGCCGTGAGAAACAAGCCCAGCCATGAAGACCCAGCAGCAAAGTCCAACGCCTTCAAGGCACGCATTCCGCCAGAGGTGAACATCTCTAAAGGACCGAAGACTCAAGATTCCTTTCCATTTTGGAGACTGGACAGCGTCTGGGTGGGTTTCTTGAAGTTTCTCATAGTCAGGGTCGGATTGCGAGACTGCGTGGAGCTGGTTGCCACCAATGCGACCAACGAATGGCTGGGAGTTGATGTTTGAAGGATTGATGGGCGCAGATTCAGTTCGCCACCGGCGAATTGGTGCGGGTTCTTCTCTTGTCTGGGAGTCGAAGCCCTCAAATGCTTTATCCATTGTATGATTGGGGGTTGTTGAATTGACGATACACCTGTAAGATCGAAAAGACAAATTGCTGAATATTTCAGTGAGATAAAACTGAATGATATGAAGAGATATTTTTTCTTTCGTTCGGGCGGGAAGGAAAGCTGTTAAAGGTTAGCAACCAGATAGGCGTTCGCCGACATCCATATGGACCAATTGTATTCATGCCCCGCAGATCCTGATAAGGGAAGGCGGCACTTCTGCTTAGGCTCTTCCTTGTTATTTGAAACTAGTACAAGTGCAGCCTAGAATGTCGTTAAGACTTTGATTGCCCGAGCATAGCGTATGGTTGTAATGTAATGTTTTGTATGCTTGGTTAATTTCAGTTTCAGCACTTGAAATTTTGGCTGCATTCTAACAAGCTAAAACCATCTCTTCAATGAATAGAAGTTATATAATGAGATTTAACTGAGGAATTATTATTCTTCTGAGGTAAAAGGTTGACGATTGTTCCATATTCATGAAGTGTTTAAGGGGGAAGGGATGATAAGCGAAATCTTTCTCATCGCTTGGGAGACGAACCTTTTTATCTGAGGTGAAGTAGATCCAAGCTTGTTTCGAGTCTGGCAGCGATCACGGAATCGTTTTTGATACGAAAGAAATGAGGGCGCGCTCATCGTTCAAAGGGAGAAATTTGCGTTCAGGTCGACGAGGCGCCTTGAAAGAATAAGGCTCTATATAAAATTGTTCTTGGTCTGAATGGATTCATTACCTAAATTTAAACGCTAAATAACTATCAAAACAAGAATCTATTACACTCAAATATAAAGTCTATTTCTTTGAACAGGTTTCGTATCCTCGACCCTGCCGAAAGCCAAACGTCCAACCTCGCCTGTTCCCTCGTCTACATTACCCAGCCTGACTTGCAGACCCTTGATTCCACGTGATCTCTCCATTCCATCCAAGTTAGCCCCTCCGTCTTTAATCTTCATATACTGACTCTCCTTTGCAAGACTGGAAACATAACCGAGATAATCCGGCACGACCGTCATCCTGCCAAACACTACCCCAAGAATGGCAGAACACAGCATCGCCGAGGTGGCCAAGAAAAAGATGCTCGTCCAGCCAAAGTCACAGTAGTAAATGTGAACATCTGCAGTTGCATTGGCAATAACAGTGAAAGCTGAAGTTTGGTTCTGAATCAGTGAGGTGAGATCCGCTCGCGACGCCGGCACGAAGCTGGGTGCATTACCATCTAGCGCCATCTGATAGAGGTCCGTGAAATTAGCTCCCGTCATAATCAGCGTGCTATTATAGAAGCTCCCGTGTATCCAGGCGTTGACAAGTTGGCCCAAGTTGTTGCCGAAATCCTCCAAAGACATGTGATAGAGTGGGCTGTCGAATGGGATTTCATCACCATTGGGGAGGTACTGACTTGTCGACGACGGCTCTAGGAAGATCTCTGAGTTGGAAAAGGAGTTGTAGAGGAACCCTTGAATAGGATTTTGGGCTGAAATTTGTAAAGTTGAATTGTAAAGAGAGTTCGTCAAGCCCATGGCAATATCCGGGAAGCTCAAGTATGTGATCTCGGATGGCTGATGCGGTAATTGAGAGGGTCGTTGTGCAATGACCTGGCAGAATTGACCATTCGATGTCTTCTGGCATAAAATAGTCGACTCTACATATACCTGAGAAGGAACACAATATACTGAAGTGGTGTTCGAGATGTCGTAGAACTCCTGATAGAGGAGGGTCCCTGCATTGACTGACGAGACTGTAATGTTTCCTGGAAGACAATCAGGGCAGTTTTGAGGGTTCACAAACATAGTTGTCGTGTTGGCGAAGTAAGATCTTGCATCTGGCCCTTGGTAACCTATTGCCCAGATTGCCTGGAGATTGACAGGACGGTAGCTCATGAATGGTCCAGTTGGCGATATCTGATCTGTTAATTGAATTTTGCCGCTACTCGACTTTGACATGGGCGTTGTGGAAATATTGTTACACGCCATCTCAATATAAGAGGACTCAACGTTGATAGTGGTATTTCCAAAAACCATGTTTTGGAGAGGTAGACCAAAAAGTGAGGAGTAAACGGGGCTGAAATCGCCTTGCTGTGGAATTTGGATCCAGCCATCAGTGTCCGGCTTGACTCCAGAAGATTGAACACTTGAAAAGTAAGGGATTCGAGGGTTTCCCCACAGATCCATGCTACCCCCTTTGACTGAAGTGGGGGCGAGTAGCGAAGCTCCAAAGACCATGCTGTATCCATTAAAGAAATCTGAGTCAAAATCGGAACCTGGACTACCCAGACTTTGTTGTCTGAGATTGTAATATGTGATATGTCTTGGTGTCGGAACTGCGACGATTGGGGCCGAGAAAATGTGCAGAACAGACTGGCTTCCTAAGGGAGACATACACCATAGAGAAATCAATCCTAAGCTGACGAGATTGAAAGATCGTAGCTGCAGAGGAGCCATGGCGGCACTTGCGACAGTTCGGCTGTTCATTAACTGCTCTAGCAGTCCAAGTGAAGTCCCGCGCTCGAGTTTCCAGGTTGCAAATTTGACTGCTGCTCTTCCGGTAACTGCTGCAAAGGCAATAGGGAAAATTGTAGCTGCCTTTTGAATGGTCAGCCCTGAAAACAGAGATCTGGAAGTAACTCACTCCTTTGACCGCTTGCTCAATGGTTCCAAGATGTTGCTCTTCGCCCACAGGTTTCCCATTGACATATAATACCGTCGCCAGAAGAATAAAAAATGGCATTGTGAGAAGAACCATTATGACGTCCACGGTAAAGTCCCACCACCACTGAACAGGAAAGCGGTGGCGCAAAGGTTGAGGCAGAGATGTCCATGGCGTGGAAGTGGGTCGTTGACGCTTTTGCTTTGGCACTTGAAGCTTGCCTGATTTCAATGAGTCTCCATCCGACCCATCCGAACATATGGAGCTTGCCATGTCCATGACAAAATCCGCTGCTGGCGAAGGCGGTTTTGGGCCAAGATGTGGTGGCAGCCGCTTCGTCTCGTCGGCCATGGCGACTTATTAGAAGGCAGATAACTTCGTCAAAATGTGCGAGGTGAAATCACCCTGATGTACGGCGTGAGAGACATTCCAGATGTTTTTGAATCGACAGTCGGTCCGGAAATTTCTTCCTGCACGGTGCGAGTGGAAAGAATGGTAAAGGAACTTCGAAGTGATGGCAGCTGGTCGGACGTGAGTCGAGCCCCACGCCTGAAGTATGAAACTGCAGGAGAACGCTTCAGGAGTCCAGCACTGCCACAAATGCTTTGTTCGTTATCGGACGAGAAGGCTGAGACTAACTCGAAGTGTCAAGGGTAAATTGGAAGTGGCATTGTTGGTGCTGTTCTTTGCGGGGTTGACGGCCCGCGGGGTGTGGAGGACGACAGGGGAACTGCAAGGCTGAAACTCCAAGTGTGCGATCCCCACGATTCTGTAGCGCATCTGAAAGAGGAGGCGGTGCTGTGCAGCTCTGATACAGAAACAGTCTAAGCACTCGCATATGCGCAACAGAACGCTGTGTGGTGGTTGGACCAGCTGCCGATACCGGGTAATTTATTCGCAATGGACCAATAGTCAGTGGGGTAGGTTGACCGGCAAAATCGCTACCATTGATCTGACAGCGGGACTTTGACCGGATAGGGCTGCTGCTTGTCTCGTCATGAGAATATCGGTTTCGAAAGATGTGCTGTTGCCATACCCATCCTTGGGAAGGGTCCTGCTCGGACATACGGGAATGAGTACACATGTCTTGGGGTATGGAATAGAACGATGCACGAAGAATTTCCTGCTGCCTTGATTGGGACTTGCGACAACGAAACACGAGATGCACTGATGCAAATATCCTTTCTCCGTCTTCAGTTTCTCTATTTGCGCATACTTTCTTCCTCCTCACAACCAGGAAGACAGTTTCCTCGCGCGTCCCTTGAGAGTGTCACGGCTCTCACCAGCCAGATTTCAGAACATGAAGCAACAACAAGATAGTTAGGAAGAGAATGATGAAAGCTCTTGCGACATTTGAACTTGCGGCTGCATGCCTTTCTATATGTTCTGGGGCGATTCAACTCCATAGGAGGGCAGATGGGCCCCCTCGTGTTGTGGGATTCCCCATCGAGCGACAGCTAACCCCCAATGGCATAGTGGGAAGCCACCTACGAAGAAGAGATAAGACAGTGCAGGTAACACTGGACAATTATGTAAGTTTATATTGTACCTTATGAATTTCTTGCCACTCACCACCATGTGTAGGAATCTAATTACTACGTTAATGTAACGCTGGGCACACCTCCGCAGAATCTGCGATTGCTTCTTGATACTGGAACAGCTGATACCTGGGTCAATGCCGCAAGTTCCGATGTGTGTACAGCTGCAGGCGATGCGTGTTTGCCATACGGGACTTTCGATGCGAACGCCTCGTCCACATACTCTTACATTGGGCCTGGATTCAATCTAACGACTTTGACCGGCGACGTCGACATTGGTGAATATGCTACAGATACTCTGACCATTGGCTCGACAACATTTTCAGCTTTACAGATTGGAATTTCACACTCGGGAAATGGTCCTCAAGGGTTGCTAGGTATTGGCTATCCAACGGGCGAGAGTCAAGTCACAACCGAGGGCAAGGAACCATACAACAATTTGCCAGCACAAATGGTTGCCCAAGGACTTATCAACTCGAATGCCTACAGCTTGTGGTTGGACGATGTAAATGCAAGCACTGGGAGTATCTTGTTTGGCGGAGTCGACACGGCCCGCTACCATGGTTCCCTCACCACACTTCCACTTCAGAATGTGGGAGGCACTGTGTCACAATTCCCCATCACCTTGACTGGTATGACCTTTAACTCCGTTACTATTGCCAAAAACATGGCTTTGGCTATTGCTTTGATATCGGGAGACAGTCTCACTTATCTCCCCAATGCTTTAGCACAAGCCATCTTCCAGGAAGTGGGCGCACACTTTGACCCAGTCTCAGGCAACGCGTTTATACCATGCACCCAAGCATCTGTTCCAGGAACGCTCAACTTTACATTCTCTTCGGTCACAATCTCGGTACCCATGACAGAGCTGGTACTGAATACACTCGATAATGATGGAGGCATTCCGGAAACGATAGGTGGAGAAGGGGTCCAAGCTTGCGTATTCGGTATTGCTCCAGCGTTGGGCACGCCGTTCCAGTTGGGGGACACCTTTTTGCGATCAGCATATGTAGTTTTCGATATTGAAAACAACGAAGTGTCGCTGGCGCAGACAAATTTTGATGCCAGTGGCACGGATGTGGTAGAGATTGGAACAGGAACAGGTTCGGTTCCAAATGCGACGCCAGTTCTGAATGCAGTCAGTGCAACACAGGGCACTGGAGTTTTCAACTCTAACATGCCCTCCCCTACGGCAGTAGTTGGGCTGGGAGGGAACACAACGACTTCTGGGGTTGAAAGGGTTGGTTCTAGATCCACGTATGGTTTCATGATATTTTTGAGCTTGATGTTGTCTTTTTACGCATGGATATAGAAATTGTAGCCTGATTGATGTTTTAATACCCTCGACTTAATTGAACTTAGATCTATTTCAAATTCGACGTTTCGCGAGATCTTACTGTAAACATTATATCGAATAAAAGAGCCTCTTATATGTTGAATTGTGCCCGAGTAGAACTAGGATGTTGAAAGTGTTGTGAGCCGAAGGAGCACATAATAAGCGAAAAGGGAAAGGGGTTGATCACGTGCTACACCTTCACCACCTCTTCTCTGCTTATAAAGTTGTAAGGTGTTCCTGATTGTGCACAGAGTGAAGGAATCAACGTCATCCGAGCATCGCACGTGGTTGGAAGTTACTTCTTTGACTGGCTGAATGGATTATATATACCGTAAATACAAAAGTGCATGTGTTTAGCAACAATTCCCCCACTATGAAGACGACCCATGTCATTAACCAGATATTCAATGCTCCCAAAAGCACGCCATTATACAATTCAAAATACATCACGAAACGATCAAGATTTCAAACTCATGTCGGCATCTCACTCGGTTGGTCAAGAGGATAAGCATGGTGGCTCATCTCAGCGTGCATCTCGGGAACCGACGGAAAGCTGCTCGGATAAGGTGGCGCCGGGCTTCCTGGAGATGATGCGCCAGACATTGACTCCCTATGTGGCGCCAACGCGTCCGAAGAAAGTGATTGGGGTCGAGCTGAAGGCGGAGGTGATTGAGGTTTGTAATCTTGTGGTGGGTAAGGCTGAATGGGGTGTTGTGGGGCCCCGTGTTGGTCAACATAGACACCAGTCTGAGGGTATTGCTGCTGAGGAGGTTGCCATGTCTGCGCTGGCTGCATATTTGGTGTTTGTGGATATGGTGCTTGAGGTTGTTGCTGATATTGCGGTTGAGGGGGCTGTTGATACTGATAGGGTTGTTCCGGCTTCGATTGCTGAGGTGGGAATGCCGTCGATGCTGGCATGAATGTTGCTCCAGCTGTAGCAGGATATTTTTCTGACGGATATTGTTGGTTGGTAGGTTCATTGGACGGCTGAACTGGAGGTGGAGGACCAGCTTGGTGTGCCTGTTCGTCCTTGCGCTTCATTCGGAGACAGATGAAGATGCCGGCTATAATGGCGGCTATGAGCGCCAGTCCACCAATGACTCCCCCAACAATGGCTCCAGTTGGGGTTGAATGTGGAGTTGGTGTCGGCGTTGGGGTTGGCGTCGGCGTCGGTGTGGGAGTTGGTGTTGACTTCGAAAGACTTACGACTGGAGTGGAAAGAGGAGTGGTGAGGATTATCGGTGGAAGTGTACTTGATGCTGATTGAACAAGGACTGGCGTCAATTCTCTTCCTACTTGTCCAAAATAAGTCGTAGAAATTGGGATCCTAGATGACGCAGGCTTTAGCAAATGCTCACTTACGATTTTGGATGGCATGGGTCAAGTGGATCTTGGAACTGATGGTGCGCATGCTGGTCTTTAATGCACCATAATTTAAGGAACATTCAAAAAGAGAGATGGTACGCTTGCCCAAGGTTCTTCAACTTAAGAGACATTCAATAAACGAAAACAGCCTTCAAACTTCGAATATCTCTCAAGTTGTGGTACCTTTATAATTGGTATTGCGCAGCAAGTTCGCACAGCCCAGGGTAGAGCAATGTTCCAGGACCAATCGAAACAAGGAAAGGGGGTGGAAGGGAAGGGAGAAAGAAGTCTCACATTGTCGTGTAATACGTAGAATCACACCAGACTGCCTCCACTCCAAGGCCAACGAATGTGCCTACATTGCAGTAGGATTCCGAAGCAGCCGTACTTTCATCTCGTTAGTAAAGTAATACTCAATCTTATACAGGAGCGCGCATACCATTTAATGATGCCTGGATTATTACTGCAGGCAGAATCTCCTAGACAACTGGAAGCAGAGGTACCTCCAAGACAAGAGGTCCAAGTGGGTCTCGGTGCGGATGTCGTAGGGCCATAGCAGTAGATCTCCCCAACCTCACCCATTGCGGTTGCAAATCCACATTTCGAGGAACCACAAATTTCTAATGCGCCGCCTTAACAAGCTGGTCAGCCTTTGAACATGTGAGAAATGTGCTAACAACTTGATACTCACTTGACTGGCCAAATTGATAGCCGCAGATCTCATCGGGACCTTCAATCAGAGATAATTGCACATCCTGTCGTTTGAGAAGCTCAAAATTTGGTGCTTTTGTCGGCTGAGGAATCGCAACTTTTGCATGGAGGCCACCACATGGTGTGACTTCTGGAGCATTGAATGCAAGGGCGGAAATCAATGGGCAAAACACAATGGCACCAACAAGATACGCCATTGTGAGGTTTTGAAAGTCCTCTCAAGGAGTATGAAGCTTGAATTCAAGTCGCGCAAAATGCAAAAGGAGTCACAAGAATTTGGATCCGGCAGGAAATGGGATGAGGGTGGTTCATGAGGCTCAGTCCGGCAATCACTGCAATCTTTCATCCGAACCTAACCTGCGTACGGGTCCTGCAGCAAAAGCAATAAAAAGGTACATCCTATCGTAGCATCTTTTGTAAGCCGTTTCAGAGCTAAAAAGCGCCATTTGGCGAGAGCCGGGGCTTGATTGGAGCCCGTGTGTGATCTTTTTTCAGCTCTTGGCATTGAGGCGTGAACTATCCCGCATCTGTAAACAATAGAAAACTACATGCGAGTCAAATCCTTCGAAAACGTAAAAACAACAAATCAGAGCAAAGCGGGTCGGATCAAGTGATCGCCGAGTTTCGCCAACAAAGTCTTTGACCCTCCAAAAATGAATATGATCTTCCCGTCTCGCTGGGTCGAGGCTGGCAGGCCATGCTGCCACGGAGGCTCACCGACCACCGGTCAACCTATAGGTTTTCAGGAAATTTTCAGCTCCCTGGACGGATTCCCAGGGACGTCTCTTTCCATTACGTTCCTTTTATCCAGCTCGGCTGATAAGCATTCGCATTCCAAACCACCGTTCACAGCCGAGGCTGGAAGGCGATCGACCACGTGTGGCGCGTGGTCGAGACCATCGGATCGTGGCATACAAGTCCCGCGTTGGTACAAAGGCATACCGCAAGGCTCTCGGCTTCGGAGAACCCTGCAAATGCATCTCTACTTTTTCAGTGGCCGCACCCAAGTCCGCTTGCTTTCGCTGCTTTCGATATATGCCAAGACCAGCGAGCCTCATGTGAGGTGTGCCTCTTATCGTTTTGATGCAGCACTGGGTGCAGCCATCCCCAAATGTGAGCTGCTCGCATGTGTGGCACAACTTAATCGGCCCAGAAATCTGAATGTGGAAAAGCAAACATCCGCGGGGTAGTTCGCCGGTCTGATATCAGTGTATCGTACCTGATATCTCTGTGCGGAATGGCGTTTTATGGTCACACAGTGCGTTTGGCAAGTGCAAACTGAGTGCCTTACATATTCTCAAAGTTCCCGTCCCCTTTCTTTCCATTTGGTGATCTTTTTGCAAACCGTGCAGGGAAAGTCGACTTGCATTTCATTTCAAATCTGCTGCAATGGCGCCCCTTCAGCTATTTATCTTGATATTGCAGGCTGCGATTGCCAACGCCAGCCTCGACAATGTAGTGAACGCAATGTTTAAACGACAAGCACCGGCTGCTTGCAGCACTTGGCAGTATGCAATCGACTATTGCAAATCTGCCAGTCCTGGATTCGTCAGCCTGCCTTACACTGAGCAAGTTCCTTGCTTGTGCTATGAGAAGAATGGGACATCATTGGAATGGGTTCCGGACGTCTTCGATGACGCTGTTGATGAATGTGCCTCCTGGGCAAAGACTGCAGACACTGTCGATTACACTGTGATCGACTCGTGGGCTGGAATATGCACAGAAGTTGGCAACATATTTGCTTCACCAGGTTCGACTCCAGCGGTCAACAGCCCGACCCGAACTCCAGCACCATCGGCATCTTCTACTCTGGCTGCTCCAACTACGGCGGCTCCAACTGGATCAGTGCTACCTGGCTGCACAGTCTTCAGCTCCATGTTAGCGTCCTGCAGCTCCGCCACTCCATATATTCTCTCACTGGATTACGGATCCATTGCTGCATGCTTTTGCTATACCAGTAGTACCTCCTGGATTCCAACTCTTTTCGATGGGGCGGCAGCTTCCTGCGCAAACGCTATCGAAACAGCACATCCAACTGACTACTCAGATTTCTCATCGGATTTCGTGGGCCTCTGTACAGAAGTAGGTGATGTGGTGAACACACCAGTAGTGACAACCACTGTGGCAAAGACTACATCGACCCCAAAGACGACAGTTCGTACTCCAACTCCAGTCACGCCAAGTATCACTCCAGTTCCGACCACAGTGGTGTTGGGTGGTTCCGTCCCTACAGTTACGGTGTCTACAAAGTCATCGGGCGCACTGCGACTTCTAGCACACGAAGGGTCCATGAAAGTGTTGGGTTCAAGTTGGCTTCTAATCACACTGGCGTTGGCTTTGCTTTAATGTTTTCATTTGGCTTTCGGCATTGGCAGACACCGAGACGTGAAAGGTGTAACTTTGCGGCTCTAGCATCTCGTCGATGTCAATGCCAATGTGATTGAAATGACGAGGATCACGTATGAATGTAACTAATGTCTATGAACTTTCGATAGTATCAATGAAGCGAATGAAATTGAAGTACCAGTACATCATTCCTTCTCCTACCTGAGGTATCTCTGAAATTGCGGGGTAGCTTGCAGAGAACTTCCGCATCGTTCGACCATGGATTTAGAGTGAAACCTGGATGACACTATCAAAATAGGTCGCTCTTCATTGGACAAGACTTTCCCTATCATGGCATGTTTCTTATCATGGCGTGTTTCTGGCGAGCGGCGCTTCGAGGCTGTGACAGACTCGTGAGAATTGTGGGGCTGGAATATTGGAAGCTCGATCCCGCGCTTGGCATGCACCTCTTCGGTCGAGACTAGCTCTTAATCCCGTGTTCGGAAACGAGTGTGACCACCAACAAAAGCAATCCTGTTTTCGAGTAGATTTCCTCCCATAATGTTCACTGAGGATAATTCGGTGTGGTGGCCGTAAAGTATGATTGGTGAATAGTTCAAAAATGGTATGCATTGGGTAGGATTGTCAGTCATGAATGTTCAAGGTGGAACTTCGAGCCTCTTCCAAGCCACTAGGCTTTCTTCAAAACCGCAGGTTTGTTCTTTCCTTGTCTCTTCTATAGTGCCTTTGCCATTTGTACTGTTTTCGAGAGGCTCGTCGTTCTCGCTGCTCTCGGTCATTATCACAATTTCATTCCAACAATGCCCAGCCTTCAGATCACTTCAACGATTGACCCCGGGCTCTTCCGGATCGTTCTTCGCGTTTACTTTATCTCCACTCTATTCTTGCTTGGAGCCATCGGCCGGCAATGTTGCAAACTGGCTGCCAAGGTGGACCTTCTGCAAGGCCAGACTGTCTCCATTAATCGAATGACCGGTTGGTTGCAAGCTCGCGATGTAGCCATTGTCTTGTGGAAACTCAGGCGACTTCCTGGTGGAGCTTGGCTTGGCTTGATGATGATAATCACCAGCATTCTTACTCTGACGGCTGACTTGGCTGTCACTGGGCTAGTGAAACCAGTGAACTTGCCGGACCTCTGTCCGTTCACCGATGGACTTATACTTGACTGGAGCTCCGATGTTGAGACATTCTACGCCCCGCCTCCTAATGGGTATCCAGCTTTGATCGCTGCGAATGTCCAAGCCTATAGTGGACAATGGAATAGCACAATTCCACATCCTTACGAATGCCTTGTCGGCATCTACAGGAAGGTTCCTTGGGATGGAGATCCTTCTTTCTGTGGCAACGAGCAGGACGTTCTTGGAGCATGGGCGTGCACCGATGCGGACAGGGACTACAATTTCTCGCCAGACGAATCTCCATCTGAGATCAGCGAATGGCTGTACACCAATGGTCTTCAATATTACTCGAATGCAAGCTTCACAGATTACGGTGATGGGCTTGGCAACACTGCACACCTTGCTATTTGGTCAAGCAGTGCTCTTTCAGACAGCACCCTGGCACCCTTTGACGTGATGGTGTCGGTGGACTTGAACGGCGATAAATTAGGTCAAAAGACGATGAAGACCTACCAATGTCAAGTCACAGGCGAGGTCGACAGCATCAACCGGATACTAAGCCAGATGAAGAGCGTCACCACTCTTGATCAATGGGTTGACGGCCTAGAAGGCATACTCTACATGGGTGCCAACACTGATATTTCGACATACGCGCAGGGGAACTTGGAGCGATACCTTAATTCGATGACTATGGTCCAGGGTGGTAGCAACACCATCCTCTCAAACTATACCGTTGATGGCGATCATCGCTATTACGGCTGTGTGAGCGAAATGACAACATTAAGTGCTGGCATCATTGCACTTGTTGTGTTTGCGGGACTCATTCTCTTGATCACCACTGTATACTGGCTCATTTTACTTGGATTCGTTGGGAAGCATGCTCTTTTCAAGAAAATCAGGGGTGATAAGAGTCGAAAGAACATCAAGCCGGTACCGGACAGTACGCTCAGCTGGATCCTACAAGCTGCCAGAGAGGCCTCGATGACAAATGGAGCAAATTATGCGTATGGAGATGGTACTATGTTTCTCGGGGTACCAAGGGGAGAAGAAGAGTTACGAGGTTGGAGTTTTAGCATTACTGATAGTGTTAATGGTGTTGCGAGAGTGGTGAGAAGGAGAGGCGATACTGCGCCTTTGATGCACGAGAATGTTTTCATTAACTATGAGTATAAGCATTGAGAATAATTATTAATTAATAGTCTTCACGAGAAATTTTACCTTTATTCTTAAATCGAGTAAAATAGTTAGTTAAAATAAATTAAAGAATTTCCCCTTAAGAGAAACAGATATCTAAGATCAGGCATGTATTTTCAAAAGAATATATATATTATCTAAGTAGACTCGAGATACTTAGAAGCAAATAAGTAAATTATAGAGTTAGAGGATCAGAGACGTAACGGGCAATGTCTGCGTTGTGTTACCCGTGATATCAAGGCCGGCTACTTTTCAGCTCCTGCAGCTGCCACTGAACCAAGTTACAACAACCAACAATAGCATAAATACCGCATTAGCCCACTAGCTCGCTCAATCATCCTCTTAGCTCCTCTTCCGCCTTTATCACAAGCTGCGAGCGCCGCACACGCAGAGAACGCGACCGCCAAACCGGATTCCGGGGCCACTTTAGACAACATAGCTTCGCGAAATGTCTCCAAAGTCGTTCATATAAAAAACTGATGATGGTAACGTAGGTGAAAAGAGGATGGAGCCGGGAAGGCTGAGGGTGGGGCTGGGGCAAAATGCATGTTATGATCCATCACACAAAGTCAAGACGCCAATGGTCATCTCAGGAACGACGAAGAGCATTTCAAGTCAAACTAGACACCACGATATAATGCCACGGTTGTTAAGTTAGGCTAGGCAGTACTTCGGCCATAATTCCAAGTCAGTCTGAAATCGTAGAATGAGGCTCTTGCTGATATGGGCTGTGTTACGCAGCGGCCCGCAGGCAAAAAGTTAAGCGTGCACTGTCCAATGCCAGGCCAAGGAACTGAGGGCAGACTTGAGAGGACAGCAGCCAAACAGCCTTCAGGCAAACGGTTAGAAAGGGTCACTTGCCAAATGCCCAAATTCCGTTCCCGCCTACGCCTACATTTCTCGAATTTTGAAAGTCTTTAGTGAATTCTAAAAACTTTCCGGATTATGGGGAACACTGGAAATATTGCGAATATCGTATTAATTCTTCGCATTTGTAGCGTTGAGGTCTCCAAATCCAATTTGAGCGGGAAGAGATCCAACCTTTGACCGTAAGCTGAAGCCGGTCAACGTGTGCTAGTTTTATCCCTTAGTGGACATTCCATAGTCAACAACGACGCAACCCCTTTAATCTAGATATTCAGATAACACCTTTGAAATATTAGAATTGTATCGGCGATGAATATGGTAAGCATAAATCTGGACGATATGGGGTGCGTTTCCGATAGCGCGCAGGAGCCGACCAAAATGATTGGAAGATGAGGTCGAAAGAAAGCCCGATCTTACTGCAGTACCATTAAATTGCAGATCACTAAACCATTTCCCGTCACGCCGTTCGCTTGACGGCCTATGGCTTTAGGCTTCCTTCTTGACGTTCTCTGTTTTTCCTGAGCAGTTGGAGCGCCATTGTGGCAGGCCGTCGGAACTTACGAATTTCAAGCTGTGAGCAGACAGTATATATAAGACTGTTTAGAATCGAGGCATCCTCGGAACCATGAAGTGGATTCTTCAGAACCTTTTGCGCTTTGCTACAAGCTTTGCACCTCACTTTGACACGATGACTGGATCTTCATCCCTGTCTTTGCCAATTGACCATCCTGCATCAATCCAATTCTCAGCATGGCTTACTGCTTTCAATACCGGAAACAGGGAGTTGTTAGCTGCCTACCATAGCGATACAATCTTTCCATACTCAGTCGCAAGCTGGGATATCAAGGGGCTCGATCGCGAATATGGTCTTGCGCAGGCAAGCGGTGGCTTCGATGTAGTCGATATCGAATCTGTGGAGCTACCATCTACTGCAACGATTGTGATGAAGGAGAAGAAAAGGCCTATTTATGCCCGTGTGTCAATTCTTGTCGATGACTCCAAAGCGGATCATCCGGTTAAGGAATTCAAGATTAACCCTATCGTGACACCGCTCAAATATATTCCTGAGGACGACCCTAGGCTACCAATATTCAAGAAAGGTCTCAGATCTCTGGACGCTAACCTTCGACGGAAAGTGGTTGATGGTATTGTCAAAATCTTGAGGGAAGTCTATGTTGAGCAGGAGCTTGGCGAGAAGATGGCTGGTGCGCTCGATGTTCATTATCATGATGGTCATTATGACAGCTTCAAAGATAGCAGCGAATTTGCAAAGCGTCTCACTGAGGACTTGCATGAAGTTGGTCATGGTGAATACTGATTACCTTTTTTTGTTCCCTTTTTCATGCGTCTAAGCTACCCGAGCAATAGCATGTTTACCCCTTCAATGTTTCTCTCCTAAGTTATCTTTTACCTCGTATCTCCTTGATCGAGTATAACTGACATTATACACACAGACAAGCACATGGGCATCCGCTTCCTCGAACCACGTCCTGAGAGAGTCCCCGATAGCAAGGGCCAGGCACGTAAACACGAGCGCGCTATGGAAGAGCTCGAGAACATGAACTTCGGCTTCGGGCCCATCTCATTTGACCTTGATTCCGCGCCAGGGAAGATAATCGCGACAATGGCAATCAATAGCTTTCCTCCTTCAACAGAGAAAACATGGGGCATTTGGAAAGGCCGGGCGGCTGTCGCCGGGAAGCTGAGCAACATTGCGGATGCAGATGCGCTTATCGACGACCGGGACATTTCGAAAGAGATCCGGGCAGCTATCGCCGGAAAGTTGAGCAGTATTGCCGATGCAGATGCACTCATCGTCGACCTCCGCGAGAACCATGGAGGTGATCCAAACACTGTTGCTTTCATCATGTCATATCTGTTGGACGGAGGGCCGCGACACTTGCTCGATTTTGTTGATCGCCCAGGAGAAGTACACGAGTCGTTTTCCACCCTTTCTGTTGACGACCTTCCAACTGGCACTAAAGTCTTTGGTGGCAAGAAGCCACTGTTTGTGTTAACCACGCAAAACACAATATCTGGCGGTGAGGATATGGCATATGGCTTGCAGGCGTTCAAGAGAGCAAGTGCTATCATTGGAGAAGGAAATGAGGCAACCGCTGGGGCGGCAAATCCTATCACGAATCCTCAATTCTTCTGCGAGGAAGAATTCGGGGATAAATGGTGGTTGGCAGCAATTCCGAACTGGAAACCAGTCCATGTAGTTACGGGATCTAATTGGGAAGGGATTGGAGTTAAAAGTGATGTTGTGGCTGGGAAGGGTGAGTGGGTAGGAGTTGATGCGAAAGAGGTGGCCACGAGATTCGTCGTGAAGATTCTGGGAGAGAGAAAGGACGAACTTTAGCTGTTTTGATTGAGTTTACTTCGGAGTTTTGCGCTTTTATGGCTTTTTGTCTCCGGTGTTGATGTTTTGCCCAGGGTCCGACCTAATAATACCTTCTTTGCTCATGTAACAACTCCAAGCATCCAAGACACCAACAGCTTAGCACTGCATGTGAGATATGGAATCATTCAACTGCCTCTCCACGATAGAAAATTTTCCAATCTATTAGAAGAAAGAACTAGTAGGTAATGCGGAACGTCGAAGTGTTGTGGAGGGCAAGATACGCTTCACGTGCGCTCAAGTCCAAAAAGCCTTTACCATTACCGATTCTCAACAAATCACACTATATAGCTAAGAATTTCTGTCTTAATTGGCGGCTTTACCAAGAGGACTGCTTGTGTGCTCACCCGATCTGGATCAACGCTGCCTGATTTGGGTTATTTGTATAGCCGTGACTCACGCCGACAAGCAAGTCTGTAGAGGCTGAGTCCAGCCACACTCGGCAATAAGCAACCCTCTAGCTTATATCTTCTCAAGCATATTTATTTTCTATTCTCCAAAGCTACATCTTGACCATCAATCGCGAAAGACAAGAACAGCCTCAATTGATCCGAGCCCAAAACCAAAAATGTCATCAGCCTCGACATCAGAACCAACCCTCACCACCATACCACTTCCCTCCCTCTCCCCACCACGTTCAATCTACTTCGTCCCCAACCTCCTCTCACCAGAGGAATGCACCAAGATAACAACCTCCTACACAAACCTCGTCCACTCAGACGTAAGGCCAACCACCATCCGGGAGAGAGAAGTATTTACCGACCCTTTGGTCGCCACTCTTCTCTGGTCACGAATCTCGCCTCTCTTCCAGGACGAGAAAGTTCGTGATGAAGATGGAGAGTCTTGGAGCGTACGGGGCTTGAATGAAACATTTAGGTTATGTCGTTATGTAGCTGGTAAGCCCCACCTATCAATGTAAGAGCGGAGATAGAGAGGAAGGGAACTAAAGATATTAGGGGGTAAATTCTCCCCGCACACGGATGGAAGAATACTTGAGTCAGTGAACGAGCAGAGCTTCATGACGATTAACATCTATCTCACCACTGTCCCTTCATCTCATGGCGGCGCAACACGCTTTCTTCTGCCAAATCAAGAAGTCATCCAGAAAGTCCAGCCACAACTTGGTCAAGCAGCACTCTTCCGGGATGACGTCTGGCATGATGGAGAGGAGTTGAGCGAAGGCGTGAAGTATCTGCTACGGACAGATGTGATGTATGTGAGGGACGAGGAGTTTGATTTTGAGCGTTTGTATGGAAACCTTAATGAGGAAGGGAAGGGGAAGAAGGCGTTGGCTATTGCGGAGGGATTGGAGGATGCAGGTAGAGGAGAAGCGGTAAGATGGTATAAGAAAGCCTTTTCCATTTGGCCCGCACCAGGAGGATCTTAAAGAGAGTAACAAATGAAATAATCTAGTGTCGGAGTTTTGTTGCTATCCTCCTGGCAAAAATACTACGTTGTAAGAAGCTGAGAAAGGGTAAGCTATTATCAGGAAAATAATTATCAACCAAAATCCTACTTCTTTCCCTAACTTTAGAGATGCCAAATGTAGGCTCAAACTTGACGAATTTTATTAATGGATAGATTAACTTATGGATCAACTCGGTATTTGGAATGTAGATGGGAAGCATTCAAATCCTTTATCCTGCATGTGGTTGGTGGGTGTTAAAAGCATACACAGCGTATTTCTATGAACGAAGCTATAGCTACAGTACCCGCGTTGGAATTGCTATTGGCTTTGAAATGATAATTAGAATCACCCATAGTAGAGTGGTACAATCGGGTACGGAAGCTTGATGAGAGTACTGAGCACTTGCAGCAGGGGTAGAGAAGATTAGGGGGCGAGAGCGAAAGAGGCATTCATGTCACAATAGATCAAATGGGCATATCACAGTGAAGTCACAAGGCACAAAGGAGTTAAGATTGTTGTGAACAGACTTTTATTGGATTATCGTATCGAATCGAATCACCAATTTCCATCACGAAGCGCGTTCGCCATCAATTAGCTCATAACCTCGATTGCTTGCGTGTCGCCTCGGTGCCTCTGCTGGAATGGACTAGGAGCACTTCCGTCTGCCATCAGCTCCCCGCCGCTCCATCCCTTTGAGACAACAAACGATGAAAATATCAAAAAGCCACTCCCCCCTCCCAGATTCCTCTCCCAATCTCTGCTTGTCGAGAAAAGAGAACTCCGGAGAAAAGAGATCCATCCATCCACTTTTGTCTAAGCAAAGTATTCCGCAAATTTCGTGAAAAGGAGAAGACAAGAGTACGCGAGAAATCAAATGTACGCATGCAACGATCTTCTAATGTGACGACGGGATGAGGTCAACGCCGACCGACCCTCGAATGAAAAGATTTGAGACCATGACCGTCATAACGCGTTCTGTAAACCCAGGTTTTTTCCATCTACCCTCCACGCGCAGAAAATTCCCAGGAGAGAAAGCATCATGACCGGTACGCCGTAAATCTCATGCATCTGCCTGATCGCCCTTGATCATCTATTTGGGTATCGAGATCGGGGTGTCAAGGGGGACAGCCAGGAACAAAAGACAACGCTATCTATTCGTATGCCGTTACGATGGTCGAAGCAACACGATCTAAGCCGGCCCTCTGTAACGCAGCAGAGGGTGAGAGCCAGCTGAAATCATGTCAAATGTCGCCACCAGAAAATCGAAAAAGTATTGCTGAAACCAGGAACCGTAGAAAACTGTGCAGGCGATGAGCAAATTAAGAAGCCGCAAGAATCGAAGAAAATGAGTTCATATCCTCAGATGTTCTGAAGATATCCGTTGACGCCTTTGTTCCAGATCTATGTATTGTACCGGGTCGAAAATGTGTTGAAAGGGAACAAAGGAGCGTCGACGAGTGGTGGTCTACCACCAAGATTGGCCGCCACCGCCGGATGGGTTGCCATAGCTTCCACCACCATAGCCTCCAGCAGCTCCGCCATAAGCAGGAGCTCCTCCGTAAGCGGCAGCAGGAGGAGGCCCGCCGAATCCACCACCGTAAGCAGGAGCAGGTGCTCCGCCATATCCTCCACCGAAGCCGCCACTTGAAGCACCGCCGCCGAACTTTCTGAAATCACGGTTGGCTGCTCCACCACGGCCGCGACCGCCTCCAGATCGTCCACCGCCGCGTCCACCACCGCCGCCTCCGAATCCGGAACCTTCACGAGCGATGTTCTCGAGGAATGCAGGAACTTCCTGGTTGGCCTCCTTTAGGAGGTCAATGAGGTCGCGTACAACACCTCGGTTTCCACGATTGAAGAATGCGGTGGAGATACCAGTGTTTCCGGCACGTCCAGTACGACCGATTCGGTGAACGTAGTCATCAATGTCGGTTGGAAGATCGTAGTTGACGACGTGGGTCACATTCGGTATGTCCAATCCCCCTTTTGAAAACGAATTAGCAGATGAATTAGAGCTGATTGAGACAGAAACGAAATGTGGTTGACGAAAGGAAAGAGTCCCGGAAGAGTCCTGGACAAGTCCAAAAGGTCGGTCAGTAGCGAGACTCAGGCGAGCTCGACGCCAAGTCTCTGAGTTAATTGATGGTCCTGAGATGCTTGAAACAAGATAGGAATGTCTTGACGAAAGGACAGCGTCCAAAAGGGGTCCGGGGGGTCCTGGACAAGTCCAAAAAGTGGGCCGGCGGGGAGACCTAGGCGAGCTTCTTGCTCGCTGCCAAGTCGCGGAGCTTCTTGGCATGCCTGGGGCCCTTCAGATGGGTCTGGAGTCTCGCAGCAGTTGAAGCAGCATGTTGGCAGGTTTCGCACCAATGCTTCTTGTTCGTGACAGCGAGTTGAGAACCGCCGCGGCCCTTTGGGATTTTGACAATTCCAGCAGCCTTGCTGATGTGGATAGGGAGGTTCTGGTGCTCCAATAGCCTGGCATTGGTGCGGAATGTGAGGTCGCAGACAGTACATTTGTATCTCTGCTCCTCCAAGGCTTTCTCTCCGTACGCCTTTGTATTAGCAGCATGTACTCCTGGTCCTTTGTTGGCAATGTATTGCTGATTTTTGACTTTCTTTCTCTCAGCATCGAGACGGTTGATCTCCTCAGGCGTACAGTTCTCAGCACGGCCAATCAGCTGTTCATTGATCGAGAAGTGTGTGCAGCAGCCATCGTAGGTGAAGCTTTCGCGAGGCCAAGGACAGAGATCAGGCATGCAATAGTCCTTGGCACGACTCTTCATAGCCCAGAAGCAGAGAGTGAAGCCACATTCCAGAACTAGGAAAAAGGCACGGAGCGCATATCTCTCTGAAGCAAGTGGTAGAGCAGTCCAGGCCAGCAGACCCTTGTGAGTGATGGCGTATCCTTCTTGCAGGGAGGTCTCGACATAGTGGGGTATGCCAGAATCGGGACTCCCGGTGCGAGATCTCCTGTCGTAGCAAGCCATCCGTCTCTTAACGCCACCCTCTGAATTGGTGCCGCTGCCTATGTAGACCCTAGGACGCTGTCCATCTTTCTCGAGTACCAGGAGATAGACGGCCCAGAGCTTGTCGAGATACAGAGGCAAAGTCTTGAAGTAGGAGATGGTAGGAGCCGTGGGAGACTGAAGGACCTGCAGCAGGCCAGGAGCAAATTCGAATGGAGAGAGCTGCATGATCTTCTTCATCGCACGCTTGGCTGGAAAGACAGTGTCCAAGACAAGGTTCTTGAGACCACGGCTGGTGAGAGACAGACAGGCCCAAGCCAGCCACAGGATGTAGACCGAGATGTCATCTGTCTCGGGCCCCATGCTGGCTGGGATGGCGGGTCTTGTGGCAGGCGGTGATTGGAGTAGTCCAAGGGTCCAGAGAGAGACAATCGAATGCCTCGTTGCTGCAGAGGTCTAGAGTAGTCCAAGGGTCCAGAGAGAGACAATCGAATGCCTCGTTGCTGCAGAGGTCTAGAGTAGTCCAAGGGTCCAGAGAGAGACAATCGGATGCCTCGTTGCTGCAGAGGTCTGGAGTAGTCCAGGAGTCCAGAGAGAGACAATTGCTGCAGGCGGCAATTGAGGGCCAGAGTTCTGGAGTAGTCCAGGAGTCCAGAGAGAGACAATTGCTGCAGGCGGCAATTGAGGGCCAGAGGTCTGGAGTTGTCCAGAGAGAGATGTCGTGTGTCCAGGTATAGTGAAGGAAAGAATGAAGATCCATCATGGCAAGTCCAAGGCTGGGCAGGAGCCTGTGTAGCACTTGCTACATGCATTGTTGTTGCGCCCTGGTGTTGGGTGTTGATGGGGAAGGAACGAAATGAGGAATACATACGTGCTGCAACAGCAGTGGCGACAAGAATTGGGCATCGTCCGTTACGGAACATCTCGAGAGCACGCTCACGCTCGCGTTGTGTACGATCACCGTGAATCGAGGTAGCGGGGAAGTTTTGATTGATGAGGAAGTCGGACAAGGAGTCAGCCATACGCTTAGTCTCGACGAAGATCAAAGTAAGACCAGCACCATGAGTGTGAAGGATGTCGAGCAAGACGGAGCGCTTATCCATATCCTCAACGTATTCCACCTTTTGAGTGATGTTCTCAGAAGTCGAACCAACACGGCCAACGGACAAGAAGACGTAATCCTTCAAGAAATCTCTGGCGAGCATCTGGATATCCCGGGGGAAGGTGGCGGAAAACATGAGGGTTTGACGGTCTTGGACACCTGGCATATCCTCTCCCTCAACGATGCGGCGAATTTGAGGCTCGAAACCCATGTCCAACATACGATCAGCCTCATCGAGAACCAAGTACTTGATGTTGCAAAGGGAGATACGGCCCCGCTCAATCAAGTCGACGAGACGACCTGGAGTCGCTACAAGAAGGTCGCAGCCTCGCTCGATTTGACGGAGTTGGGATCCAATGTCTGCACCACCATAAACGACGCAGGGGCGAACCCACGATCGGTATGCGAACTTGCGGGACTCATCGTAGATCTGGGAAACAAGCTCACGGGTAGGAGCAAGGATCAGGGATGTGGGATATGCCTTGCGTTGGCGGCCGAAGTTGGCACCAGAGCTACCTGGAGCAGCAGAAGGACCATTGATGAAAGCCTGCGATAAGATGGGGAACAAGAAACCACCAGTCTTTCCGGAACCGGTCTGGGCACAAGCCATCAAGTCACGACCACCCATGACAATAGGGATAGAGTATTTTTGAACAGGGGTCGGGACCTTGTAATGTGCAAGCTCAATGTTCTTCAACAGATGATCATCGAGGGGAGGGTTGGTGAATTTGAGGACGGGTTCGGGAACATCGTGACCGGAGGCCTCAACGGGAATGTCGTCGTACTTCTCGAAGTTGATACCGGTTTGTTGCTTGGTTGGGTCATCAGCTACGCCGAAAAGCTCTCGCTCCAGACGTGGATTTGGTGGTCCAGCAATGTGCTTCCCGTCTCGCCACTGTCCGTCACCAGCGCCGCGAGCAGAGGAAGGTGCAGATCCGCCGCCAGCTCCTGGGCTGCCATATGCATTTCGGTTGAAGGCCGGGTTTTGTCCAGCGGTATCCCAACTTGGGCGTCCTGCGGGAGCAGCACCGTTGCCACGCGGAGTGAAATCGGGAGCGCTGGCCCAGTTTCCACCACCACCTGAGCGAGCGTCACCAGCCGCAAAGCCGTTTCTGCTTGAGGATGTACGTTAGCATGCCATCAGTATAAATAGATTGGGAGAAGGTGAATCTTACGCTGCGGGGGCTGCCCAAGCACTGCCGTTAATGCCACCATTCATGGCTGGGGGTCCGCCAGCGGGGGGGGGCCCGACAGGAGCTGGACCGGCTCCCATCTTGGCTCGCATGTGAGGAGGGATGTAGGAACGTTGCTCGCCGGGTCCTCCGTTGAGGTTGAGCCCGTTCATGTTCAGTTGATCCGCCATGTTGGGTGGTAGATCGAAGGTGAGAGTCGAGTGTGACGTGAGGCTGGAGAGATCGTGCGTGATTGACGTGATTAAGGCGACGTGTCGTCTGGAGTCTTTCTAACTCTCTGCAGAGACCGTGAGATCAAAAGAGAGCGTGGAAAGAAGTGCGAAGAAGTCTATGAAGCGAAACGCGATCGAAACGATGATCGAGAGAGAACGAAGACGTAACTGCTGCCGCGCTCTTTGTATTTAACAGACGCGCCGCTCGGACGTGATATGTAGGGCCCGTATGTATCCTCCGAAAGACAAACAATCTTCAAAGGAAATGGGGAAAAGGGTTGTGTTCGTGCAGGGTGTGATGTTGTGTTTGGGTGGTTTGTGGAAGAGAGAAAAAAAACGCAGAAGGCGAAGATGGAAAAGCTTTCGCTTCGAGTTGCGCGCTAGCCTTATCAAATTTGTAGGGGGCTTGCTTCGGCTTAGTCATCCATCGCCTTCACCGCTGGAATTTGACACGTGATAGCCACAAGATGGCCAGAACAGCACCAGCAGTGAACGTTCACGCTGCTTCTAGAAGATTGACAGGTTTGGTAATTCTAAAGGTGGAAATTGGGGCCAAGTTGTGTTGCTCTCTTGGAACTCTGCTCTAATCTTCTGTATCGCCACTGCAAAGATAGGGGCATGTAAGGGACTGCACGCGTGTTGTGGCTGCTTTCATTGGACGGACTGGCTGCAGGCCTGGGAGAAAAGGGGAGCGAGCGATGATAACAGTTTCTATTGCTGCTTGAGACGAGAACGTTTATTAATGACGCTGCGCCGGCTCTTTTATTTCCTCGCTGCGCTCGACGTAGAGATGGAAAGCCGTCTATGCTGAAATAAGGTTGCTGGTACTTTACTCTGCTCTGCAAGGTTTGTACCTGCAATACTCTGGACATCTGTTGCAATTCCTCTCAGCAAAGCGAGGACTTAAAAAACCAGCGCAGCGTCACTAAGAAGCCGAATAGTAAGATGGGGCTGTTTCAAGGTTCTTGATATCTAGAACAACCTTGAGAGGTATGGAAGCAGGAAGAGTGGTTATGAGGCTCTTGCATCCCTGCCAATATCAGACAGGAAGCTTGGGATGAATGGTAAGCGGAACCATAACACAATGGCCGAGCTGCAACCGGATCATTGCAGTATAGCACAGCATAACATCACCACATACTAACGATCCAAGAGAACCAGAACATTGACCGAAACGAAGCCAAATTCGCCATTGATGCCATGCTATAGTACACCCATGCCGCCCTTTATTGTCCCACCCAGCCCAGAACAACCTAAGGACAAGCAACACTCTTATCATCCTCATACTCCACCTCCCGGATGCCATCCTTCGTAATAACCTTAACCAACATGCCCTTGAAATCAATCGGCAGTCTCCTCTTCAACTCATCCGTGCACATCCTCAGAATCTTGATTCCCTGCTCGTAGTCGATATCCGGGTGATGGTGCTTGTCGAGGATGGAGAGGCAGTAGTACTGTGCGTAGCCGTGGGCCGCGTATGGGAGCGGGGCCAGCGATGCTAGGTAGTCAAGCCAGTACAGCGAGGGCTTGTCCGTGATGGGGTCCACGCCGCCGAGGAGTAGGTTCACGTTGTAGGGCTTGCGGGAGCGGAGGGAGGATGCTAGCTCGCCGCGGACGAAGTTGGCGACGGCGGAGGGCGAGAGGTCGATGTTGTTGCGCATGGAGTACAGTTGGGCGTTGGCTTGGATGAATTCTGCGAATTGGACTGGGAGGGAGGGTTAGCAACAGCTCAAGGAGAGTTCGAATTGAGAGGGAAAGGCAATGTACTTGTATCTCCAGCTTCTCCAGAGAATGCCATCAGGGTATGCTTGTTCAGGGCGCGGGTCTTGTCGTCGGAGGCTTTGAGAACGGTTGCTCCTCGCATTGCGGCCCTGGAGGCGGCGATGAGGGTGAAGTCCTTGCCAGTGATGCCTAGTAAGACCTCCCTGCGAGCGCATATTGATTAGCAAGATATATCATAGCTGAATTGCAAGCATACGTACATTTTGATGGTGTTTTGTGGTTGAGGGAGAGCTGTGTTTGGGTGCTGTTCCTCTCTTGAAGCTCTGGTTGCTACGCGTGGAGCTCGCTGCCTCGCCTGGCGAAACTTTTAGCGGCAACGATCCCTGTCACGAAATGCTGCAGTAGCCAGGCAATGTGAGTGAGTAAAGTGAAATGTTTGCGAGATTGACAGTTATTTACACAAGACTTGGAAAGTAAGTGAGTGAGGAAGAGAAGCTTTTCTTATCTAGCTTTTCATCCTAGGCTTGTGTACAGTTCTCGACTTTGATACCGTCACGTGCTGAGGAAGTTGCGCCTTCCCAAATGCAGCCACCGCCGCTTTCCCCGCCAGGCAGAATAACATTTTCTGAAAAAGTTACAATTACCTTCCAGCTCCCACCAAACGCTGCTCTCCAGTGCACATCACCACCATGTCCTCCTTCTTTACCATCCCTTCTTCACAGAAGAAGCGGAAACGACCAGACACCCAATCCGAGCTGCCCAAGAAGCGTCTCGCCTCCTCGAAACCTACAAAAGAGTCCAAGCCCGCACCAAAAACGAGAAAAGAAAGAGACGAGTCCATCTCTGGCTCCGAAGACGAAGATTCACTCCCCGATGCACCGAGAGACGATGATGCTGAATCAATTACCTCTGCGTCTTCGGATGGAGAGGGAGAGACGGCTGCAGAGCGGCGACTACGTCTTGCAGAACGGTATCTAGAAAACATTCGCACTGAAGTCGATGAGCATGGTTTTGATGCCGAGGAAATTGACCGGGATTTGATTGCTGAGCGGTTACAAGAAGACGCTGCTGAATCGAAGGGAAAGCTTTATAGGCAATTAGCTGAGGAGTTAGAGTTCGGGGAAGCCACGAAATGTGTTTGGAAGTGGAATTCGGATTCTGTTACGGGTGTTGCTGTCAATATGCCGTGGGCGTATACGGTTACCAAAGACTTAGGTCTGGGGAAGTGGAGGATACAAGATCTACCAGAGCATCAATGGCTGCCGAAGAGTGGGAAGAAGAAAAGCAAGAAGCCGAAGCCGCCGCCAAAGAGGAAGCCGGAACAAGTTGCATTTGTGAAGGGGGACAGGAAAAAGAGCAAGGATAATTCGTACCAAGGACATGTCGATACCATTCTCTGCATTGCCGCATCACAGGACGGCAAGTTCATAGTCACAGGCGGCAAAGACAGACGGATCATCGTTTGGAATGCAGAAACTCTCAAGTGTCTCCGAGTCTTCAGCCAACACCGAGACGCCGTCACAGGACTCGCATTCCGACGAGGCACAAACCAGCTCTACTCCTCATCCAAAGACAGAACGATCAAAATCTGGAGCTTGGACGAGTTAGCATACATCGAAACCCTCTTCGGGCATCAAGACGAAGTCGTTGACGTCGCTGCTCTCGCACAAGAACGCTGCATCAGCGTCGGGGCACGTGACCGCACCGCCAGGTTATGGAAAGTCGTCGAGGAGACCCAACTCGTGTTCCGCGGCGGAGGCGGCGAAAAGAAATCTTCCAAGCACTCTCACCACACCAAAACTCAGGAAGGAAGCATTGACAGAGTCGCCATGATCGACGAGGAAATGTTCGTCACTGGTTCAGACAATGGGAGTCTAAGTCTCTGGGCAATTCACAAGAAGAAGCCCGTCTTCACGCTCCCACTGGCGCATGGTGTTGAAGAGCAGATGACGCCGAAAGAGTACAGCGCAGAGGCGAATCCCGATCCGAGTGTGGTGCCGGCCCCGAGTCCAAGATGGATTACCGCGCTGGCGACGATTCCGTATTCGGATGTTATTTTGAGCGGGAGTTGGGATGGAAGCGTGAGGGCGTGGAGGGTGAGCGGTGACAAGAAGAAGATTGAGGCTGTGGGCGTTGTTGGGGAGGGTGGGATCATTCCCGAAACTAATGGCCGTGTCAATGGGAATCAAAAGGAAGATGAGGGCGACCATGGAGCTGTCAGAGGTGTTGTGAATGACATCTCTGTCTTTGAGCGTGGCGATAGAGGGAAAGACGGTGTTTGTGTTGTCGTTGCTCTGGGCAAGGAACATCGACTTGGAAGATGGAAGTCACTTCAAGGGAAGAATGGCGGAGTTGTGTTTGAGATACCAAAAGTGCAAAACACCAATGGGGTTGCTGCACCAGCTGACGAAGAGGGATGATCGATTCAATCGCATGGCACGGAGTTCAGGAGAAGCATAGCATTGCGCTGCATGTCTGGTATCATTGTCTCGTCTATAGTCCACTCATCTGAGCCATCGTCGCTCGCAATCATGAGAAACAATACAAGTACATCCCTCCACCTCACCTCCTCCCCTTCTCTCTCATTCAATCATCTAGCAGCCTTTCGCTTCCCCTCCCGCCTCCGCTCCCAAACCTGCAAATAGCTCTCCCCAAGACCCAACCACTCCTTCTGCGTCTTCTCCACAAACAAATCCTGGATCTGCACCCATTCTTCCCTGCCCTTATCCTGCACCTGACACTTCCACACATGCCTTTCCGCCTCCCCTTCAACACTATCCTCTCTCCCTCTAACCGCCTCGTGCACAATATTCGCCACGAGATCGTACCATATCGGTTCTCCCGGTGGATGTAATTGAGGATTTGGCTCGACGTATGGGGATAAGTCCAAATTCCGCGCGTCGAAGGTAACGATTGTGGGATTCCGCTCTTCGACGAACTTGTTCTTGCTGAAGCGCTTGATGTGGAATAATAGATACGGTGGCAGGGGATGCAGCAGCCGATATCTCTTCCTCTGATTCAGATGCTCTTGTGCCTTCAATCCATCATACTTCGACAGGATACTCGTGAGCGGGATCTGAGGAATGATATTCCGCTCCAACTCATCTTGGAAGAGCGGTGCAGCGGGCAAGTCGAGCGTGAGAAGCATAAAGCGATTGACATCTACCTTCACTTCAGCCGCTTCCTCGAATCGTAACCGATCCCCAGCATCGGCTTTCGCGGTTATGGCTTGCGACTCGACCTTCAGCTTTCCTTGGAAGACGCGCTGGATCATGCTGCTCCCTGGCTTCGTCTTGCTCCCTCCCAACGCCAAATGCAGATTATTCAGGAACCAGGAGAGGAAATCCACAGGATCGGATTGGTTTGTGAGCGTGAACTTCTTGTTTGACCTCAAGGAGATTTCTTGCAGCAGTTCGTGGGGAGAGACGTGTGTTTTGAAAGCTCGAGGGTTCCAGATCTTGCGGACGAGGATCGACAGTCGTTTTGCGAGCTCGGGAGATGAGGAGAAAGATTCCAGCATGAAGTAGTTCCGTAGCGGCGGAACGTGGGAGAGAGCTTGTACCACGACGTTGAAGTAATCGTTCGCCTTGATGTTGTTCATCCCCACAAACCCAGGCGTGTATTCCTTCCCACTCAAACTCCAAGCCGTCTTTGCATCCCTGTCTAAGATCATGACCTGCTCCTTGGTATACGTGGGATCGGACACGAATTTGATGTCGTCTAAACTCTTCGATGTGACTTCGTAGCCTTCGGGCAGGACGTACACCTTCTGGGTTCCCATATTGATGTACACATGATGCCCAACCTCCAAAGCGTGGAAATAAGCGTGCGATTTTGGTCCCCGTCCCTGGTAGTATTTTCCACAGACCAGGCAAGCGTAGACATTGATATTCGAAAGGGAGACCGAACACAGCTTCTCGAAGTCAAAGTCAAGCACACTCCGGTTTATCGTGTCGAGGTACAGGTCTGCAAACCCTTCAGTAGGTGCAGCCTGCCGTCTGATAACCGGCGCCTCATCCTCGACATCCTCCTCCTCATGTACAGTTGGCTCGATGGCTTTCGTCCGCGCAGGCAGCTCGGAGCCATTGTGTAGTTCGTGGAAGTTCTCAGAGCGGGCGCGCTTGCTGGCGGGCGAGTCGGTGCCGGCGATATCCTCGAGGGCCTCTGCAGCTTGTCGTTTCGCCATCGGGAGCGTTTGTGCGTTGAGAGCGGGGAAGGGAGGGATGTTGGAGTTGGGTTGAGGAGAGTCGCGATTTTTTTGGAGTCGCGAGACGGCTGCAAACAGCGCAAACATCGCAAGGCTGCCAAGCACTTTGCCGAGCCTGCTTGGAGCTTCATGACTGGCCCCCTTTTTTTCTTCTTCTCTCTTTCACCACGTGAAGATGTTTCGAAGCACAATGTCCCATCAGTCAGCCATTCTATGAACTACATTGCAAGAGTTACTTAGTGGTGATATCCCAAACTTCACCCAAAGTCTTTGTACAAGAGACTGAGTGAGTGCGGAGCCAACCGCAAGGATGTTTCACCAGCACCTCAAGATATTGAACACAGACCTCGCTGTTTGGACATATTCTCGATGAGAACAGCAAGTTCCGATGCGATGTGATTTGCGCAAACAAGCTAAGTCTTGAAACGGCTTCTCGGACACTTGGCCCTACAACTCTCTCCGCATTTTCTACAAAGCCCTTACGCGCACGACCAATTCCTCATATCAGACGAGGAACCGCACAAGAATTCAGAATTCAGACGGATTTTTCGCAAAGAAATCGTCATATGGGTGGTTCCCAGACGTCTTGGTTCGAGGCATTCCATGTTTTGGCAGTTCGTACTATGCTCGTACTCGCTATGCTTCTCCCGCTTCTCCAAATTTACAGCACTATCCCTCATCCTATCTTTATGTTTCTTCCGAGTGACACGGTGCCGCTCTCGGTGTTCGCATCGTTTAGCTGTTCTTTATATGAATGCTATGTCGTACTGATGTATATTTTCTTCTTATATTAGAACCCCGCTCCCCCGTTCCTGGTTCGAATCCTAAACTCAATGTCTTTCCTTCCAAATTTATTTCTCGTCTAATCATCATGCGGCTGAGCCTCTTGATCACCACTCTCTCTTGCTTCTTAATCGCGGTTGTCTACTCTTCACCGCTCCCAGTCACTTCCTCTCTCTCACCAGACCTCGGGATCGACTCGCTCCTCAAACGCGCAACATCAAAAGCGACAACAAGAACGAAAGCAACAACTGTCACCCAGTCAGTCAATAATTGGATCGAAGACGTCAACACCGTCAACTCCTTCCTCAACATCGCGCTCGCTCTCCCCGCGGGCCCAGCCCTCAAGGCCGGCGCCTCAAAAGCCCTCTCCTTCGCCCAAGATGAGCCTGTAAATGTCAAGCTCCTCAAAGCCACACCTGGCATTGACGCTGCCGGCCTCTCCGCCGCAGCAACTCTCGAGAAGGTGTTTGGAGATGTATTAGATCAGCTAGGGAATGTGGTATCGCAGCCGTTGAGTCTGCCGGTGGCGGTTAATGCTGTTGCGAGAATCAATGTAAATAGGTTAGTGGTCAAGGCACTGAGGTTTGAGATCTGCGGGTGGAATTGTATGAACTTACGCGGTGCAGATGCAAGAATGTGCTTCCGGCTGCAGAGACGATGTGGAGATCTGCGGCGGTCGCGATGAATATCTCAACTGCGAATTGGCCTCCGAAAGCAAATAGGGAGGCGGCTTGCCTTGGGAACAATTAAAATAATTTTACTGCATGAGCGGGTGTTCGGTGTTCCTTTACCACAAAAACAATTGTAATGCTTCATGTTTCTCTTCAGTGTTGGGTTTCGTCCGTCTTGGAGCCAAGACATGGTCTGTATTGTTCAGCTCGAACAGTGTAACGACAGTGAGCTCTCGCGAGCTCGGTGGCTGCCAAATTATCAAGCACAGGCATATGTCCTGCATTTTACCTCTTCAGCCCCCCTCAAAGGCTCAAAATGTGCTTCTCCCTCTCATTTGTGACCTACCGGTACCATAAGCAGGCTTGCGCCATATACTCGGCTTAGTTTCGTGTAACTGATGATATCATCTCCCGTGCTTAAAAATACAAATACACGAGATCAGTTCGTTCTGCGGTGAAACGTCAGGTGTTGGCACCGAGATTGTAGCATTTGTCAGCATTTCACAACCCCTTTTGGCAGTTTTCGCGATGCCAAGACCCCCTTTTTGTTAAGCGACTTCAATATGTGTGCTTGGCACTTACATATCGTGAGATGGTAGGAAGGTATTACCAAGCATGAATTGAGCAGCAAGAGGAAGAGAGCATAGTGAAAGATATATAAAGGTAGTGTTCTTGCTTTGAGGGTGCCTTCTCCAAATCTTATTCAAACTTCTCTTGACGCACTACTCGAGCTTTTTAACATAGCTTCTTTCCCCTCAACTTAGATTTTATATCAATCCTTCAGCATTTTCAATATTTGCATCGTCCCTGTGTATTTTATCCAAAATTTTACAATGAGTCCCAAAGTCCTCATCACCGGCGTGACAGGATACATGTAAGCCACTCACTTTCTCCTCGTACCCCGTCTAATCCACCAACCAGTGGCGGATCCATCTTGACTATACTCCTTAACTCAGCCAAAACGTCTTCATCCACCATTTCAATCTCTGTCCTCTTCCGTGGAGAAGAGAAAGCTAAGATTTATGAAAATCTTGGAGTTCAAACGTTTCTCTTTAGCAACCTGGATGAGACAGAGCTTCTGAGACAAGTTGCTGGTCAGCACGATGGTACGTAAGCCAAATTATATGTTGGAGATTCAGCTGAGGTGTTGATAGTCGTCATTCACACAGCATCCGGCTTTCATACATCCTCAGCCATCGCCTTGATCCAGGGACTTGCAGACCGCGCCAAGTCAACCGGCAATCCAGTGCACTACATCCACACATCCGGAACCTCCAATCTGGCTGACCAGCCTATCACCCGTGCGTACAAAGAGCCTGAAGCCCGAGTCTTCAGCGACAAGGAGAATATCTACGCCTACGAGAAATCCCGTGAAGTTCTTCAAGTGTACGCCCAGCGCACAACAGATCTCGCCATCGTGGAATCTGGCCTCGCTCTTGGAGTGAAGACTACAATAATCATGAGCCCTACCATCTATGGCGTTGGCACGGGTTTGGGAAATACATTGAGCATCCAGGTTCCGACCATCATGAGGGCAAGTTTGAAGAGTGGGCAAGTGGGCGTTGTTGGCGACGGGAAGGGAGAGTGGGATTATGTTCACATCGCTGATTTAGCGAGCCTTTATGAAATTGTTCTGAGCAGGGTTATCAAAGGAGAAGACATCCCGAGTGGTGAGAACGGGATTCTATTCTCGGGGACAGGCAGGTATACATGGATTGAGCTCTCGCGTGGGATTGCAGGGGCCTTATTTAAGCTGGGTGCTATCAAAACAGACGAGGTTAAGAGTACAAGTATTGAAGAGGCAGCAGATAGATGGTCTGGTGGACTGCTTCTGCGTGCCGAGTTGGGTTTTGCATCCAAGTAAGTGGAATCCTTTGCTAATCCATTGAGACAAGACTGATGTGTGGCATTGCAGTTCCCGTACCACGCCAGAAGTTAGTAGAGGACTTGGATGGGAGCCTCAAAAGACGGAAGAAGACTTTCAGAATCATTTCTTGGAAGAGGCGCGTTTAGTTGTGGCTACGGAGGCTAAGGCTTGATTATGCTTTTGAATTTGGGACCAATTGATAGCCGAACTCTGTGGATGTCGGAAGAGCTTGAAATGTTACAATTTTCCAACATAAGAATAATTCTTATTTTTGTTTGACTATTAATTTAAGAGCAACCTGCTTTTGTTGTTGCTGCATTATCTGTCACGTTGACGTTGGTTCCTTCCTCTTTGTTTTGATATCATTTACGCGAAAAGGGGCAAATTTCCGAATTTGTAGCTTCCCGCGGCCGCTGTCACTAAAAGGTGAATCACTCTTTCCTTTAATGCCGTATGACTGTTTGGCTAAAGCGCATATAAGTTTGAAGCTTTGCTACCAAAATTTCCTTCCGACAACTTTTGCAAATTCTAAGCAGAATCATCATTTCTTCGAGCAGCATCAATTCTACTCGGCTTGTACAATCACCGCCCACACTACCATGTCCTCTTCTCGATCAACAAGATGATGACCTCTCCTTTCACAGTCCACCCTCAAGTCGAAGCCTTGACCAACCCTCCGCCATTCTCTACCGTTGCCGCACCCAAACCAATCATCGAACAATCTCACATCATCCTAGGAGTCGATGGAACGTTCTATATGTTCCCATTCTTCCCAACCGAGATCCGCCTCAAGATCTGGAAGGCGAACCTCCGACCGCAAATGCTGCATATTATCTACGACGTCACCCTCGAGAGGGATACCCGAAATACGTACATGAATGGCTATCAATATCGAGCGGCTTGGCGATTCAACACTTCCCCTGCGATGCAAATGCCGAATCGCTTCATATGCCAAGAATCAAGAGCCGAAGCTGAGAAAGCTGGATATCAACTCTTGAGGTTGAGAGATGATTTGACCGAAGCTCGCTGGTATAATCACAAGATCGACTCGCTGTTCTTCGACACCAACGCCAATACACAAGCGGCCTTCGCATCCTGGAACGAGGAACACTACACTAACTACATCGACAATGTATTGCCCCCGGTGAGACATCCAATCGATGGTGCCGCTGGGCTGTGATACAACAAGGCCCATGTTCTGGCAGTCAGTGATACATTGTGGACCGACTGGCCGTTTTCTGTGGACAACGGTTCGGATGCATCTTGCGAGATGTGCCCTGGCTTTCATATCGACGATACCCACGATGAGTTCAAGCAAATGGTTGAGGAGATGCAGGGTCTGCAGAAGCTCATTATCGTCCGCACGGTCGCCGTTCAGATCATAGAAAGGGAGTTAAGCTGAAGTTACAGAAGAGACATCCGGAAGATCCCTATGGATTGTCCCTGCTGCATCTGTTCAATGAGTAGAAGGAGAAGAAAGGTTTGGGGATTGAAGTTGAGGTTTTGCAGGGTTGGTAGAAAGGTGAAGTCAAAAACAATGGCTGCATAGATGATGAGAATGTTCTTATTGCAATGGATCAATGGTGGAAGTGGAGCTTTAGCGAAGCTTAGGCTCGTTCTGCAGCATTGAGGAGGTGTGAAGTCAGAATACAGCAAGCATTTAAAAGTGAAATGTTTTCTCCACGTGAGATTTAGAACCCCCACGCAATATTTCCGATCTGCTACAAAAGTAGCTACTTTGATATAGCAATAGTTACCCCTTTCTTGCCCTGTAACATAAACAATCGTTAATTTGATGATCACCTTCGGAGATGCCGAAGACAGGCAGAGGCAGCTTTCTACTTCATGAGGCACCACAATTATCCATCAACACAACACAACTTTAACAACTTCCCACCTACGTCGTTCAGGGTGAGAAATGAACCAAAAAGCAACTTGTCTCCTGTCAAACAGACATGGGCCCCACTTCCCCCACTATGATATTTGGAAGCAGCCAGTATCAGCAAAGTTGGGGTGCATCTCCCCTGCATTTTTCAGCCACATCTGGAGGTGAAAACGCCTCGTCGTCAAGCGAGACTTTACCACCTGGATGCCATGTGCTCAAACTGAGCTATATGATTGGGGCACAGAACTTTCACCCTCTAAAATAAAGAAAATATCCTCCATAACTTGCCATGAGTATTGCATGTTTTCTGTGACATATAGCCAATAGCAATTCAGTGATCAGCCACTCTAGGAAATTTACGGCCTGAAAGCTCTAGAATCATCCCGTTCGAAGATGATTAGGCGACTCGGCATTATTTTATGTCCATTTGCAAGGGCGTTTCGGTTCCAGACAGTGTCAAACTTTTTGCACACAATCCGCGACGGCTCGAAGAACGGTTATTCTTGAAGAGTGCAAGAAGCTCTACCTGCCTTGCTGATATTGCCATGCCCTTATGTTACCCCATTCTCAGAACGTTGGCCATGAGTGAGCTGGCACATTCACATTATACCTTCCAAATACAGCGAGCTGCCTATCCCAAGTCCTGATATCGTCAGCCTTCCAGATGGACTTGAGTGCACCTCTGACACCTGGCGGCAATGCTGCATTCCACAATTTCCATAACGACTTCGCGCACATCATCCACCCAAATCAACGGCGACGTCTAGCCCTGGCTGAGATTGACAAGGTGCCGTTCGGCTGGTACCATGTTCGAGCTGTGGCTGTTGCAGGAGCCGGCTTCTTTGCCGACAGCTATGACTTCTTCTCTATCAACTTCGCTATGCAGATGATGGGTATTGCATTCTGGCAAAATGATGGAGGTACCATACCACCACACTTGCAATCTGCAATTCGAAGCGCTACCTCGAGCGGTGCGCTTATTGGCATGATTGGATTTGGATGGTTGGCTGATGTCCTTGGACGGAAGAGAATTTACGGAGTCGAGCTCATCATTTTAATCTTCGCGACTCTAGGGCAGAGTCTAAGCAGTCCAAGTCCCGTCGTCTCTATGTCAGGACTGTTGATCTTTGGGAGAGTAGTAATGGGGCTTGGTCTGGGAGGAGATTATCCAATGTCTTCCGTCATTACTGCTGAGTAAGGTCCATCTTCTCGTTCGTTATGATTGAACTAAGGAGCTGTTTAAGCTGTACGGATAGTGCTGATTACTAGCTCAGATTTGCACCAACAAGGTGGAGGGGTCGCATGATGGCTGCAGTGTTTTCTCTCCAAGGCTTTGGACAACTCGCGGCTGCATTGGTCGCCTTGGTCACTACAGTTGCCTTCCGCAAATCCTTCTCTGCGGCTAAGACTTATTCAGACTGTACTGGAGACTGTCAACTTGCTGCTGATCGCTCTTGGCGCATAATCATAGGGTTCGGCATCCTTCCAGCTATATTCGCTCTGTATTACCGGCTCACCATCCCCGAGACACCACGATTTACATTTGACGTGGGTTTAGATGCAGACAAGGCCAACGCAGACATCAGAATCTTTATAGATGCTGAGATAGCTCTCGAACAAATCGACGCCTTCCAAAGAGACTCTGCAAACCGTCTCGGCCTCGAATCCCAAATCCAATCGCAGGTAAGCGGCGTCGACAACCTCGTTCAGCCTCGAGGCTCATGGTCCGACTTCTACAATTATTTCAAACAATATCGCAATGGAAGTGTACTCTTCGCAACAATGGCATCGTGGTTCCTACTCGATTTTGCTTTCTACGGACTTGCCCTTAACAATTCTGTGCAACTTGAAGTCCTCGGGTTTGCTTCTGGCTCCGACGTCTTCCGCGACTTGCTTGCAACATCCCTCGGAAATCTGATCCTTGTATGCGCTGGAGGTATGCCTGGGTACCTTTTCAGCGCTCTATTAATGGATACCCTTGGTCGGAGATTCATTCAGATCAGCGGCTTTGCTACATTGACCGTTCTATTCTTGATTATCGGCTTTGGATACAGCTCCTTTAGCAAAGTGTCCCTAATCGTACTATACAGCCTTGCACAATTCTTCTTCAACTTTGGCCCCAACGCAACCACGTTTCTCTACCCAGCCGAATTGTTTCCAACTCGGTATCGAAGCACATGTCATGGTCTAAGTGCCGCATGTGGCAAGCTTGGCGCTGTGATTATCCAAGTTTTCTCACAGCCACTGCTCACGAAGAGTGTTAAGACAGGATGCCAAGGTTCCGCGTGTAGTCCGTTCCTAGGTCATATGATGCAGATCTTTGCTGCGTGCATGTTCTGTGGGACATTCTTAAGCTTTATGCTTCCCGAAACTAAGCGTCAGACCTTGGAGGTGCTCTCTGGCGAGGCGGCGCTAGGGACGCAAAGGAGTAGCGAGAACCGTGGCAGTAGGGAGCGGCTAATGGCAAGGATAAGCTGGGTTTTACATCGGGGGGATAGGGGAAGAGATGAAACCCATGAGAAGGGTATCATGGGAATCAATGTTTCCAGTGCGCATGGAGGAAGAAGCAATGCGAACACTCAAGCTTCATCAGCTTCTAATTCCAGTACAAGAAAGATTGTTCGTAGGGCTAGCCGACAGAGGAGTGAGTATGAGAGAGCGGCAAAAATGGAGGGCGCGGACATATCTTTACAAGAGATCGATCATTTGAGTCATTCGTTTTCAGAGTATAAATAGATGTTCTTATAACGCGTTCCAGATTGTATAGCACAATGTATATATATGCTATTGTCTCTTATTAAACCCAAAACTCTTCTTGGCTCAGGTTTGCTCCGGCCTGCTTACCTTACTTAAACGCTTACTAGAAATTGTTAACTTTTAATAAGGGGCCTTCTCAGGCCCCTCTTCGTTTAGCTCGGGATCCCAAACATTTACCGTGCCTAATCTAAAATTAACCTTTACTTCGTTCCTCTCTCAGCTTTTTACCTTCCATAATAGAGAGGCATATCCCATTGGTATTAACCTTTACCTTACCTACTTTAATTTTCCTCGTCTTTAACCCTTATAACTTTCTAGTATATTTGCAGCATCTAGTAATTAATCTCATACTACTTTATGACGCTGAAAGTCGATGTTTCCCAACATATTCAAGTTCTGCAGTCATATACCAGACCCGTTATCTGAAAAATTATCAATCTACCTAGTTTGAAATTGTATCACAAATAATCATTGCACGTTGTCACATTCGTGCGGCGTATAGTCCCGGAGGCAATATTCAAGAATCAAAACTCGAGAGGTAACTTGAAAGTCGAGTTGAGATATGCGAAGTCATGTTCTTATGCTAAACGGCTCATACTAGTTTGAGCTTCATTCTGTGAGCATCAGCTATAGACCATATGGTAGACGTCATGTCGCTCATTGACGCGATGCCCAGTCGAATGAAAGATCTAGCTTCCAAAGACTGTAGCAAAAGTGCAATAGTCCCAACACCATTCCGCCCAAGAAGGAAGTAGTAGTAATCCTCACGCACGTGGTTGATAGCCGTTTGCTCGCCATTATTTGGGACATTAAAATCCAACATGAGCCTGAAAAACCGGAATTTCTTGGCTATGATATCTGCAGGTATTTTCGTTGTTTGAATCACGAGTCCTGAAAGCTCAAGTTCTGCTGCTTCAACGTGTCCAAATGGCGCGCTCTCATCAGTAAGTTTCACTGACCAAGACAAAAGCTCCATGCGCCTGCTGTCATTAAAATCTTGAATAGACAGTGTTCTTATTGGGCGGAGTCGCGCAAGCCAAGACCAGGATGGACGATCGGTGGGAGGTTTCGCAACTTGCGGAGCCGCATCTTCGATAGGAGTATCGGTATCAAACCAAGCTAGCGTTTTCACAATGTTATTCTTCCATACGCCCGCGATATAAGTGTCTCCAGTCACTCGTTGGATTTCTTCGACTATACCACCTAGGGCGCGATAACGGTCTTCAGCAAACCCGAGCTTCCTCCGGGAGTAAGTGGTTTGTATGCGATCCCAGAAGTTCGTGATTAATACAGGGGTTCCTGAAGGAAGATCCCAAATTGCGCTGGGAAGGCGATATATGTCACCCCATAGAGGACTCGTGCTATAGAGGTTGTGCGATGGAAGGACAGGCTGGAAAGTTTTCAATTGGCACTTCCAGACAAGGTCCTTTGAACCATAGTACAAGATTCGTGGGGAGAGAAGCGATTCTTGGAAAGTCCACCCACGACTGCCTAAAGGCTCTTCCGGGCCATGAAGCATGTTCTGATGAATCCAAAACTTAAAATTGAGTTTCTTATTTCCCCAGATTTCGACAGGGAACTCAGTAATTGGTATTCGACGATCTTCAAGAAATCCTTCATGAACACTGGGGGTGCTCGCAGCCGCTATTGTGACTGCTGCATTCTTGTATATCCGACCCATGTTTTTGATTTCCTCGGACTTATCCGCTTCATCATCCTCGGCAATGCACAAAGAATCCACCCAAAGATAACGTATACCCAAATCTCGTGTCACATTGACAGCATCTTTGATGGTTGCTGGTAGTTTTTCCCAGTCAAATTTTGAGGGATCATCCAGTGTGGATCTTGTTATAAAACAGTCATGTGGAGGTGGTCCCCAGCAGTAACTTAGGGCAGCATACTGACCCTGCTCATCTCCTGCGCTGATATGAAGACTTAGTCCTTGGCTGTTTCTGTCCGAATTGATATCAAGGACACGTGTTGGCAGGCGCGCAATGAGACTAGAGGGGCAAGTCGAAGAGTGCTTGGGTCGCACATTCCTGTAGCAACTTTCTGCTTTCCTCCGCAATTTTCTTCCCCGATACAGAAATTTGGGGATTTTCTTGGTCGAAGGAAAGTAACTCCCATTTGCCTGAATAAGGTTAGTCATGGTATCATTGAAAATATTTAATCATGCCTACCTCCTATCATAAGCGGGCATTTACGAAGTTGCTCTGATATGTCCGTAAAAACCTTGAAGGCTAAAGTGCTTTCCATAAGAAATGGAGAATTCGGCACTGGAACATGTAATATACACTTTCTAGACTCAAAAAAAAGTTCCACGGTAATACACTTCAGAATGGAAGTCCGTTTCCTTTCCCGTATCATCTCTTCACAATGACCAAAGATATGTATTCGCACATTCTCATCGAATGGCACCTCGACCTTCTTCCCGTCGGAATCTAGTGTAGCCAGCCGTGCGCGTGATAGGTAGCTGAATATCGAAGCACAGAACCCACATCCACTCTTCGCCGAGGCTTGGAGACGAGGGAAAGCGTGGTGAGCATAGCCTTCTGTCGTGATTAGGGATATCAATCCGTCAGCAGCGACTGTCATTGAATTTCAAATTGAGCAAAGGCCTCCGGGTAAAATTTCGATCGCTTCCAGTGAGGTTGAAAGTTCACCGATGGGATCCGGGCATGTCGAGCTCGGAACTGTCTTTAATTGAATGGTTGATTCGTCGGACTGCTCAAGAGTATGGAGTGCTATGGAAGCCATGGAATTTGGTGTCGAATATGACCAGGATCATGAGGTTTGGTGAGCCTTTGTGTTCAACCCAGTTTTCGAGTACAAATTTTCCTGCAGTGTTCTACTGTCAGGTGCCTGATGCTCCCGAAGCCCTGAGCTTAGGTAAGCTATAGTGGCAAGTCACTGTAGCCGCGCTGAAGGATCAGCTGTAAAGGAAAAGTATAGGGGCTCAAGCCTCAATTATAGCATACGATTAAGGAGCTTCAGGGCCTGCGGCGTCTATAAACACAGGCTAATTAATACTGTAGAACAGCGGTCAATTCAGTATCATTCACCCCTGCCCATAGCGTACACGTGACTTCTTACTCAGCAAGAGTATAGCCCTGGTGGCGTACACCAGCTAGAGATAAGACGAGGATAGTGTAAGCGAGAGGCAAACCTAAGGGAGTCAAAACGAGCCTCTGCGGATACTAAAACATCTGCTCAGGCTTCTTCAGCGTGCTCAGGAGGTGCTCAGGCGGCGCACAGGAATGCTTACCCTCGGCTCACCTATAGCTCAAGCTAAAGCAGCAGCTACTCAGGTTCAGAGATAGAAATAGGAAATAGCATGAGAACATTCCCATACCGAACCACTTGTTATAAAGTCGTTTGCAGCATCGAAACCATCCAAAACATTTGAGCTCCACGCAGAATCTCGGGAATTTTCCAGTTCACCTGAACCAATTCGGCATCTGGAGACCGAAAGACGATCCGAGCTAATGTTGCACCTACAAAACCAATTCGTGAGAAATTCATATCCTCTAAATGAAGCCTCTCCCCTCTCCAGATGAGATCCCAAGTTTCGAGGACCAGGATAACATTAAAGATGAAATCAAGAAGCATTGCACGGATTCTGTGGGTCATACCGACCCAGCATTTCAGTCCAGAAGCCTGACCTTCTCGGTTTTCTGGTAGTGCCATGACTCTCAGAAAACCATACTTGAAGCCCCCAAACACTGAAGTATGCAAAAGGATTGGCGTATATGCTTGGGAGAAAGCGTTGTCCTAGAGCAGCTTTTAAAATTAACTTTCACTCCATACGGATGGAAGTTAAAACTCACCCATCGTACGAAATAAGGTACCATGAGCCTGTGTGCAATGCAGCTGCATACAGTCACTGATTTTAATGCTCCTGACACCATGTCTGCTGATGGTGAGCTGGCTCTCCTGGCGGTGCGAGCTTCACTTCTCATTTTCCCACACTCTTTGATCTTGACCGGATTTGGCAAGTCAAAACATATTTTTTTTCTGTCTCGTCGGATTAAGATCAAGACATTCTTCGAAGTCAACTAAGTGATAACGGCAGCAAGGTAACGCGAGTGCATCATTTAACCGAACTCGATATTTTGTATGTCCTCAAATGACGCAAATGGAAGATGAAATCCAGGATAAGCCCCATTATGAATGGCTGTGTATAGTTTGAGATATTTGATAATTACGACAGAAGTTGACACTTTTTGAGGGGTTTACGGCGAATTGAAGAAGTTCACAAACAGCTTTGAGAAGCATAGACATCTAGAGGACATTTTCTGAGTTCCGTATTATATCCTTGATGGCCTCATACCCTCACGTGCTCCTGTCTATGTATGCGAACTTATTACTTTATCTACAAATTTAGTGAGGAACCAGCCGCTAATGACTGTGACTTCTTGAGGACACCGCGAAACGGGTAGACGGGTTTCCCGATCATTCCCCAGCCGATGCGGTCGATCGGATTGCCGAAAACGGTGGAAGATTGTCCCCCACCCAGCATTCCGTAACCCCCACGTTGGAACCGGAATTCAGCAAGGAATCCTGCAACATCGCCGAGACAAGACTCCCGAAAGACGCGACCTGACTGGACGCGAGTTTACCGCCAATGTAACCACAACAGACATGCTTGCACACGGGCTCGGGCGGGGATGCAGGAAACGTCTCTTCCGGGCAACGAGCAATGCACAGCAATGCAGCAATGCACCGCAGTGGGGCAAATATTCACATTTCGCGGGAGCGGATACGCCCCCCATTCGATGTCCCACTGTCTCCAAGCAGAAAATGCTCTAACTCGCCAGTTGGTTCTCGAGCGCAATGAACTTCATTGGGCTGTGACAGCGGCTTCACCCATCCCCAGACACGGCAGCGCAGGCTGAATTGATAGCAGGCTGCCAAGTTTTCTCTACACCAAATTAATTCTTGCTGACCTTTAGTACTGTACATTGACTGTCTGGACTCCTCACATCACACTTGCAACAAGGAACCTACCCCAGAAATCGACTACTAGCACGCGAGCTAGAAGAGACCAGGTACTATGTCTGAGGTAGAGCAAGGAACGGGAGCTATTGCTCCAGATGAGACTGTAAGTTCAGTTGCAAAGAACCCCAGCCATTGTCTCTTCCCACCAATCTAACATTTGCTAGTTCAACGATGGCGATTCCGCTATTGTACGTAGATGAACCTTTCACTCACTACAATGCCAGGAGTCTGACTGCTTTGTAATACTTAGGATGAAGAAGTCAACTCCACAACCTCGTCAATTGCATCTTCTATCTTCAAATTCCGCAGAGAGCACGGAAGGACATATAATGCCTACGGAGAGCGAAGTATGAATTACTTATTGCAAATTTTCTCTTAACGATTGCTTACCTCTCTAAGCTTACTACATGCCCAATGATGAGGTGATAAATTCCTCCTTAAAGGGTCTTACCTCTGCTAATATTTGTTAAGGCCGAGCAGGATCGCTATGGTAAGGATGTACCTAGATTTTGCGTGCTGGCGCCCTGCTGATAGTTTTAGATCTGGCACACCACTTGTGGGGGCTGACGCTAGAGAATGAACTACTAATTAGTCCCGCCAAAAACGAAAAGCTTCATCGTGTTCTTGACGTGGGCACAGGAACGGGCATTTGGGCAATTGATTTTGGTACGTTGTCCTATGTGAGCATCACAAGATATAAGAGTCTAACTCAAAAATAGCCGAAGACCATCCTGAAGCAGAGGTATATCAATTTTTACTTGGATTTTCTTGATGGATGGAATTACCTAACATCTAGAAAGGTGATCGGTGTCGATATCAGCCCCATTCAACCTCCATAGTAAGCCGGCCTTGAAACCCCTACCCTCAGAGTACAAACTGATTGACTTAGTGTACCTCCGAATGTGCAGTTCGTGATTGACGATATCGAGAAGCCGTGGGCTTATACTAAACCTTTCGACCTTATCTTCAGCCGTCAAATGCTTGGTGGTATCCCGGACATGAAAAGCTATGTTAAAAAATGTTATGAGTATGACTATTTCTGAAATTCATTACCTATCGACTATCATCCAATGCCTGACACCCCGCTTAGCAACTTGAAACCTGGTGCTTGGCTGGAGATGCAAGAGCCTAAGCTCCCTGCTAAGTGCGATGACTATACCTATGCTGGTACCGCGTTAGAAAAGTGGCAGAATCTTGTTCTTGAAGCAAGCAGGAAGCTTGGGTGTCCGGTGGACATTGCGTTGACTTGCAAGTCAACTATGGAAGCTGTAGGATTTGAAGGTGTTACGGAGGTCATTTATAAGTGGCCGATTAATAAGTGGCCAGCTGACAAAAGGATCAAGGAAATCGGTAAGTTAACTTCGCAATTCCTGCATTCGAGAACCAAGTTGCTTATAATAATAGGTCTCTGGAGCTACGAGAATATTACTTGCAATCTGACGGGTATCAACTTGATACTCTTCATTCATGGCCTTGGCTGGACTCAGGAAGAGCTAGAGACCTTCCTCGTGGATGTAAGGAAGGACTTGAAGAGTCCCAAGATTCATGCCTACTGGCCTGTGTTAGTTTTTGTTTTTCCACTGCCAATATATCATCCTCACTGTCACTCTCTTCCCAATCTTCCCTACCAGCAACGAGTTCTTCGAACCATATGCTAATTGGATCACTACTGAAGGTATGTCGTATATGGCAGAAAGCCTGCGGCCAGCATCCCAGCCGACACTACTGCTGAGGCTGCCTCTGCTCCAGCTGCTGGATAAATGGCCAACTACAGAGATGCGTACATAATCTACGGAAAGAAAACATGCATGAGTTTAAGGCAAAGCGAGAAACAGGGTACAAGGTCTAATCAACCTTCAGCACTAGAGGAGTTATAGTCTTGATAATACCAGAGCACATTGGATACCCTACAAATTTTATCTTTGGCACCGATCTGCTAACCTTTTATTGTGCAATGATGCTATCTTATATAATCAAACCGACGACAGACATGGGCCACTCAATGTGAGGATGCCACTCTTTGCGCAGATCTCTTCGACACTGCTCCAATAACATGGCTGCGCAACCCTTCATGAACCAGAATGAATCAATCATTTTGAGCATGATACAATAGTGAGCGAGCACTACCAAAGCTTCTGGTTGTCTCTCGCTCATTAGTTCAATATACCTTTGCGAGACCTGCGCTGGCCAAGACAACACAAGAGTCTTCACAGCAATTGTCTGGTCTGGTGTCGCTGCCATGGCGAGGAGTTTCCGAAGCATGTTCAAAGCTTCACAACACGCTTCCCCTTCCTCGTTCCCGCCTGCTCGCAAAACTGGAAGGAGGCGGGCGAAGGAGGCATCTTCGGGATTCAGAGCAAAATCCGGGTTTTCATCTCGCGGCCTTTCCATCGAGGGTCCCAACGGGCCTGCTAAAAGCCAGTCTAGAGTGTGGCTAGCCACCGAAAAAGCGCCTCTGACCAAGGGGAGGAACTCAGATATTTCTCCCGTTCCCGGTGAGAATATTTGAGCTTCTAAAGATTTTGAACTTGCGAACGCGTACTTGATTACTAGGTGACCGCATGCATAGACGGCATGGCAGTTTTCTTCGTTGATGGACTGAAGTTCCGAGCGGATTAGAGGAAGAGCAAGGTTTTGATGATGCACAGCCAAGAGCAGATGAGATTCGCTTTCTTCCGGATGAAGCTTTGAGAGATGAAGTGCCGTGATAGCCATTATTGCATGTCTGTGAGAGGTTAGAAAGAGGGTTGAGTGATGGAGGGGAGCGCGAACAAGAGGCAATTGTGATCGATGGCAAGTCGAGGTAATACGTCTCGCATTGCTAGTTGCAGCTTCTGGTTATCTGCCAAAGACTCGGCTGTTGACAACGTCCAGTGATTTAGGAGCTTGAAATCCCAGAGAGAAAATTCGGGGTTGCCGGATGAAGCAAGAGATGGTATAGGCTTTGGCAATATATGAGGAGCTGCAACATGCGCTTTAGAGCCATCTTCTGGTGCTAACTCGAAACTACATTCAGACGGATAGCGAACGCAGTTGAGGCATTTTGGTTTTATTTCGTCGCACTACTCGAATGTCAGCTGAAACCGGCCAGGAGCAGGGCAAGCGGAAGGATGCTGCGGATGATACCGACCTTGACATGGCGTCTTTTACACTGTAAACATCCTGTTCTGACCTTTCGGTGGGCTGCCTTTTTATCTGGCATGTTGAGCTGCCACAAAAAGTTCGATGGCGAGTTCTTAAGCTCGTTGAATGAGTGAGGAGAACAAAGTGCAAAGTGCGAGAGAACGACAAAGTTTGAGCTACGCATCTCTGCTTACTCATCGCTTCATTTATGCATACATATCCTACTCGCCACCCTCCGTAATTTCTTCGTACATCGCCACAGCCGGCTCGTATTCCAGCCTTCTTTAGACCTCCCTCAAATGACTATATCGCAGTCCATATCTCATCATGTTCGATAGCTGCTTACATCAATTTAGCTTCACCACCAAAAGCTTACTAGCGAGTCTCAATTGTGTATTTGGTAAAGCTATCGGATACCTAAATCACACTATGACCATCTCTTGGCCAACATCTTCGAGCCCATTCGTTGTATTCCCCTCCTCTAACAAACCCAACCCATCCATCTCACCTAAAGTGTACTCGACCAAATAACTCTCATCAATCAACTCCTCCAGCCGCTTGTAATTCTTGTCGGTATACGCCTTCAGTGCATCTAACACTTCTTTCAGGCTTTTCTGATCTCTTGCCCCTCGAACCCTCAAACTTGTCAACTTAGAGGCCGGGTAACTCCTTACAACAGTCCACAAGATTCTTTGAGCGACGGCTGAGGTTCGATTATTCGTATTCCAATCTCTGATCCGCAACAAGAGAAGGAATATCTGGTCATCAGACAGTGAGGAGAGAACTTCATCGACGGCTTTAACACCGCAAAGGCTTCCTTCTTCTGGGGGGGTAAGATTCACTACAGCTGTGAAGAGGGAGAGCAAACGAGCTGGGTGATTCAGCTGCAAAGCCAGGGTGATGGCCTTCCGGTATGATTTGGCGTGGATATAATTCTGCAGCTCCTGCTCCTGCTCCACGAATTCAGTGGCAGCAGCGGTTGTTGCAGCTTGTGTAGCAACTGTGGTGTCTTTCCAGAACGTGACGGTCGAGTCGCCTGACCCAGAAACAATCGTGTTACTAATGGGATGGACTGTCAGGGCCCAGACCCGATCTTCGTGGTTGTCCAAGGTACAAGCTTCATCACCTGTATTTGCATCCCACACTTTGACCAAACCATCACCCCCAGCACTTGCAACCTGGATGTGTTTCTTGCCACTATCGGATTTGGGAATGTTGAGCCAGGCTACCTTCAGAACGCTGTTGGTGTGACCTTCAAAAGTTCGTAAACAAGTGTAATCGGACAAGCTCCAAATTTTGATCGTCTTGTCACCACTGCCGGTTAGGATAAGGCCTTTGCCGGCAGCAGGTCCACTATCTCCAATGATGCTGGGCGTATCTTTCGGGGCAAATTTCACGGACCACACTCCTCGCTTGTGGCCTTTGAGAACCCCTTGCACCTCCCCTTCCTCGACGGCCCAGATTTTGACAGTTTTATCTTGGGAGGCTGACGCAAACAGTTGCCCATTATCATTCACGTCGATAGAATTGATATCCTTGTCGTGGGCCTTCCGTGTATAAATAGCCCTCGGAGCTTTGCGAGCTGAAGTCAGGGCCTCAAGTTTTGGAATGTCCCATCGTTTGACTGTTTGGTCTTGAGAACCCGTTAGGAGGAATGAAGGTGGATGCTGAAGCGGATCTTTGAACGCCGGTGACGATACGGGAGGCTCAGTGCGTTGAAGAGAAATGGCTCCCACGGATTCCGCATGACCAGCAAAAGTTGCATAGCACTTAAATGATGAACTTGCTGGATCAACCCTCCACAATCGAGCAGTGTTATCTTTGGCACCAGTAGCAATCCAATGTCCGGACCAGTCGATATCCAGGCAAATGATAATATCTTCATGACCTTTCAGTTGTGCAACATCGGCACCAAAATAATCTGCTTGTTCGACAGAATCGTCGGCCTGGGAAAGAGAGATGATTCTAATTTCCTCCGAATTAGTGGCCAAGGCCAATAGAGACTTGTCAGGCATCAAGTATCCGAGGTCGATGATTTCGTCATGGGTGCCAGATATTCGTCGGGCCTGATCTAATGCCTTGATTGTTTCCATAGAACTGAGATCCTTCAATGATGCAGTTGAGTGAAGTGTTATCGTGTGGTCCGCCTGCACAGAGAGAATGAACGGAAGGTCTTTGAAGGAAACTGCAGCTACAATTGCATCCGCCTCACCCCCTACGGCCTGCGGCAGTGTGGCTTCTCGCCCATTCTCGGTTTCCCAGATTCGAATATTCCCGTTCACGCCTCCTGTGTACGTCAAACTTCCCGAGTCGATGAACCCAGCAGCCTCCACCTCTTCTAGAACCGGAACGACTTTCCTGACCTTCCAAGTCCTTGCATCCCACCACATGAGAGTCTTATCCCGGCTTGCTGTCAGGAGCGCATTCTCGTTGGAGGAATAGTCCAAGGCTGTAACATCGGAGACGTGAGAATCTAAGGTCGATGCGCATGTCCGCTTGTATAGATCCCAAATTCTCACTTTTCCATCTTGACTACCAGAGGCTAGTCTGAAGCCCCTCGCTACCTCGTTTCGTTCCTCTTCTGTAGACACATTGCTCTTTCGTCGTTCCTTTTTCCGATTTCGGGCAGATATCCCAGACTCTTCTTCCCTGTTGGTTGTAACGAGTTCGAAGAAATGCAATGCGGATACGAGAACGTTTGGCCCGCGAAATGTGTGCGTCACATATCCTCCTCGAATATCCCAGACTTTGACAACGCCGTCTGCTGCACCGGTTGCCAGAAGTGTGCTAGTCTGGTCGACTGCCAAGATGATCACTGGAGCTGTGTGGGGTTTGAGAGTTCGAAGGAGCTCGAAATTGATCGTGTACGCGGAAGTTGGCGACGGTTTCAGGGCATAGATTCGCATTGATAATGATCTTGAGCATATGATGAGGTGTGAGGCAGAGGGTGTTACTGTAAAGAGAGTCAGCAATTACCTCGAGGATTTGTAGAGGGGTAGCTCGAACATGTTAAGGTTGATATCAGCTCTCCATCCTGGAGAAAATGTCAGCAACAGCCCAGCTACCACTCCAAGACTCTAGATGCATACCCCTTCGATCTTCGCCAATTGCTTCCCCGTGTTGAGATCCGTCAAGAGGGCATCTTCACCGAGAGTGGTCGCGAGGATACGCCCACTTTGGTCGAGCGCAACGCTGCCGCCGGTGTAGATTGGCTGGATAGTATGCTCCGGTTCAAACGTCGTCTTGTATGGCGCTTTGTTTGCCATTGTGCTGGACAGACACGAGCAGCTGAGGCTGCTAGTAGCTGGTGATGTTGTTGAATGGTTTGAGTGCTGGAGAGAAAAACATTTTGAAAGTGACAGGGGTGCTCGATAAGCTTAAGTTAATCTTAGCGCCATATCGGCTCCTCCTTCCTCCGTGTCGTCTTTCAACTCCAAACATCAACATCTCTTGTTTATCATTTTTCAACAGGCTTAGATCACGTCTTTAACTATCCTGAAGTTCGAAATTCTATAGACGGGACGACAGTTTTTGACTCAACCCTCGGCTGTTTCGCAAGCCAGGCCGATGCCAGGCAGAGCATGACTTGAAGCCTGGAAACACCCGTACATCGGATTCTAAGATGGGACGGTTGGAATCTTTGACGGCCTTGGCTTTGGTGAGCGGCCCCTTCATTCTCCAAGCTATCTGGTTGGGATCATCTGGACGTGCAAGTCCGATTCCCACTGCGGCGACTTCACTCCCTCACTCCCGTCAATAGACTGTAGACTAACACAACCCAGGGCCGAGGGCACTACGAAGAAGAGGTCATTATCAATCCAGAAGCAGAACCTCCACCTGGCGCAAACCCTCAACAGTACAATGATCGAGGCTATCCTAGGAATCCCGAGACCAAACGCCAAGAACGAGAGCACGTGCGAGCAGCAAACGAAGTCATGCAAGTCACCGGCGTCGTCGAAGACTCCCATGCTGCAAGCCAGAAGTACTTGCAATCCAAGATCGATAAGAACCAGGAGACCATTACTGGATTGAGGCTGATGGAAGCTGGCCGTGCTGTCTTTGTTGGAGGCGTGTGGGGTGTTTTGGGTCTCCGGAAACGAATCTTGGTATGATTTCCCACCCACATCTGAACAAACACTGATATCTCCTAGCTCTACAAACCCTACTCTGAGATTGGAATCCTGGGAATCATGCGTCGTGAAGCATCAACATATTCAATTCCTCACCCGTTTGTCGCCGGCCTACCGGCCGTTCTAGCATATCACGTGTGCGATTGGGTGGCTATCTTTTCCGAGAGCATCATTGAGGGGGTCTTTCTTGCAGATGAGGATGGCTTGTTGACTGAGCAACAATTCCGAGTCGGTCAGTATATTCAGAATGTGTAAGTTTTCGCTCCCGTGAACCGGTTTACTGCTAACCTACAAGATTTGATTTTGGTTTCTGTTTTGTTTGTACACATCTCCGGATGTTTGCAATTCTCCAGCAGCTGAACCTTGTTCCGGCTTCCTGGCTTCTACCAAGCTTCCGATCTTTTATCCCGTTTTCACGCGCATCTCCTCTCCAACTTCCCCCCATACCGTCGCTCGGCATCTCGTCTCTCGGCTCCTTCGCAGGATCTCTGCTTTGGACCGCCGCACCGATGCTCATGGTATTGGCCCACAGCAAATTCAAATACATGGTTGGTCGAATCATGTACCGTCCCATATACAAAATCCTTCCCCGGCCTTCGGGAGATAGCATGTTTTCGGGCCTAGAAATGACGACTCCGATGATGGAATACGACACCCCAGATCAACCGGTAGGCGAGAGGAGCAGAAACCGCACGGAAGACGAGCCCACGTTGCGCGCTCTCGAAGGACGGCCTGCACTTGACAGAACGGAAACCCGAATACGTCAAACTGAACGAGAGCATGACACAAGTGATGACGAAGAAGAGGAATTAACACAAGCAACACTTATTAGCTTCGACGTCGAGGCTACAGATGTTGTAGAGTCTTCACTCGGCACGTGGTCCGCAGAACTCCGCAGTGCCAACGAACCGAAGGCCTCGCAGGTCCTTAGATACCACATCACTGGTTTGACCATGCTCCCACCCATCATGGCGACGGAGGGCCTTCGGCAGATTGTAACAGGAATCATTGTCATGCCGTTGGAGACTTTGATGGTGCGAGTCATCGGCAGGGCATACCGAACAAGCGCTGGCATGGAGATGGATGATATGTTCATTTGGGGAATTCCATCACTAGGAAATATAGTCGCGGCTCTCGCTGTCCAGTTGGTCGTCACGGGCGTTATATGGACCGGATATACTGCTGGGGCGCAATGGTTGGCTGCTAGATGGCGTTCAGAAAGAGCTGGAAAATGAAAATAGCAACGTTTTCTCGCCTCGGTATCTCCAGCGGGATCGCTCCCACGTTAATCAATCGCTGAAATAACAAACGAAGAACGGGATCAGTTGAAGACTTTGGGAATGTTCCTGGAAAGATACAGGATGGGGAGCGTCTGGTCGATAAGTGTTGCCATGGGGGAAAATGGGACTGGACTCGTCTCATTGTTACTCGAGTAGTCTGAACTATCAACGAAGAAATGCCGTTTGCCGGAGCCAACTTCTGTGCCATGACTCGGTGGAAGACGCGAAGAAAAGTCTTAGTGAGGCTTAATGAACGCCGAACCGCAGCCATCCCGTTCCTTGGCTGAAGCTTGCATATCCACAACTTTGATTCGTTCTTCTCATGGCACTAATCAACGGGTGAGGCGGGCGATGTCTGGTCGGCAATAATTGTGAGTGGATCAACAGCAGCTATTCGGTCTCTTTGTGGATCACCTTTTGTTCGATCCCAAGACCGATAACTAGATCCTTGCGGCTCGTCGTGGGAAATGGAGCTCAAACTAGGATATTAGCACGAAATTTTGAGCGTCAACGAATCGCAGTTCTTCAGTCTGGTTTTCCTTCAGTCGCCGACCCAGTGACGTGACGTCAAAGCACTGATTTGTCTCCACACCTTGCCGGAGTTCACCCAGTCCTTCAACCTCATTTTCCCACCGAGTCCAGCGTCTCCAGCACCAACCTGGTGGAGGGAATGCGGATGACTGGAGACTGATAACTGCTGTTGACGTATAGAGACATACTGGCCTACTACAGTCGGGCCATTCCAAATGAGCATAAACAAGGTTGGATAAGTTCATGCGAATATGGCCGGCACCACGGCGAAAGTATCTCAGATTCCTAATCTAACGCTAATCAGCATAGTTCAATTGCCGATCATGAGATTCCAAAATATTTTCCCCTTGAGATATATATCCGCAGGGCTCCATAGCACATAATCCATTTCTCCATTTCTCCAGCTCTCCAGAGTTCGCATGTCAAAATAGTCGGAGTTGCGCCTTCTGGTTTCCATCTTGCTAACAATCAATCGGCTCCTCCTCTATCGTACAATGGCAGACCCTAAGAGCTCAGATAGCGATATCATTAGCTCCGCTGACCAGAGTGAAGCTGGTATACCTATAAAGCAAATCAACGAGAAAGACATTGCCCTGAATGAAGGCCACCAACAGCCTCGGCCAAACCCACCCAGATGTCAAGTCTCAGAATGGGAAGCTCTTCAGATTGTTGCTGCTGGTGACCTGGAAACGATCGATAAGGAAGTGGACGAGATCGAAGCAGACTTGCAGGCCATGAACATTCGGTCGACATGGCTCAAGCCACAGCTGCGATTGAAGGACCCAAGACACTTCACCTGGCTTCTAGTTGGTATGGCTGCTGCTCACCGAGAATTGAATTCGTGTTTCTAACCAAGTCAAGGTTTTGCTTCGATGGGTGGACTTCTCTCTGGTGTCGATCAATCCCTGATCAGTGGTGCAAACCTGTACATGCCTAGTTGTGAGTTTGTATCAGACGCATTCTACAACGTCAGCTGACCCAGCTGCAGCTTTACATCTCAACACTAAACAAGTCAGTCTAGTCAGCTCTGGCGTGCCTCTGGGAGCCGTCGGCGGCGCCTTGATGCTAGGTCCCCTGAACGAAGCTGTCGGTCGACGAATGGCAATCATCGTATCACTGAGTCTCTACACTGTTGGTGCAGCTCTGGAAGCAGGAGCAATTAACTTCGGCATGATGGTTGCAGGTCGAATTATACTAGGTCTAGGAGTCGGTTTGGAAGGTGGAACTGTGCCCATCTACGTCGCTGAATCTGTTTCTCGAAAATACCGTGGTAATCTCGTTTCTCTCTACCAATTCATGATCGCCCTCGGAGAAGTTCTTGGTTATGTTATTGCAGCTATCTTCGTCAACGTCAAGTCAGGAAGTTGGAGATATATGCTGGGATCTTCATTAGTTTTCTCCACTGTCATGTTCGTAGGAATCGTTTTCATGCCCGAGTCCCCTCGATTTCTCATGCACAAGGGAAGGACGACTGAGGCATGGCATGTGTGGAAACAGATTCGTGGCGAGGAGCCCGAAGCAAGAAAGGAGTTTTTCGTGATGAAGCACTCCGTCGCGGAAGAATTGGCTGTTCAGCAGCAGGGCAAGGCGTCAAAGCGCTTCGTGTGGATGGATTTCTTCACCGTTCCCAGAGCACGAAGAGCCATCATCTACGCCAACGTCATGGTTTTCCTTGGTCAATTCACGGGTATCAACGCCATCCAATACTACATGGCGACACTTATGCAACAGGTCGGGTTCGACGACAAACAATCTGTGTTCATGTCTCTCGTTGGCGGTGGAGCATTGCTGCTTGGTACAATTCCAGCGATTCTCTACATGGAAAAATTCGGGCGTCGTTTCTGGGCTTGTGCCATGCTTCCAGGATTCTTCATCGGGCTTGTCATTATCGGATGCAGTTATTTGATCCCGATTTCGAACAAAGCTGGCTCCCAGGGAACATATATCGCTGGATTGATCATCTATGAGGGCTTCTTTGGCAGCTACTCTTGTCTGACATGGGTCATTCCATCTGAAGTTTACCCCACATACCTGCGATCATACGGAATGGAGACTTCCGACACCACGCTGTTCCTCTGCTCCTTCCTCGTTACTTACTTCTTTGCCCAGATGCAAGAAGCAATGTCCCAAATTGGTCTAACTCTTGGATTCTATGGCGGTATTGCAGTTCTTGGCTGGTTCTACCAAATCCTGTTCATGCCCGAGACGAAGAACAAGACGCTGGAAGAGATCGATATCATTTTTAGTCAGCCGACTAGTCAGCTTGTGCAGGAAAATTTGCGCAGCGCGATGGTAACGGCAAAGGATTTCGTTTGCTTCAGGTGGGGAAAGGTTTTCTCCCCTGTGTCTGAGAGCGATATTTTCAGGAAGGAGAATGGTCATAAGACCGAAGATGGTCCTCAGGCGAATCATGAGGAGCTCTTGAAACCGGAGTTGGAGTGAGCAGGGAATTCTATGGCAGAATCTAGTACAGTGAGTAGATGATCGTGAGTCATATCAAGATCTGAATGGCAGCTGTAAATCAAACATAATCAAGGACGACTTAGATTTCTTTTCATCTCAACCATAATCATTACCGTTCAGCGACCAAGTATGGAAAGCCGCAACTCCTGAACCCCTGAATCCAAGTCTAATAATACCAAAAGTCCTGCCAGAAGGCATCCAAACTCCAAATTTCAATTTCCATGACGCCGAACCCCGGAAGAACACATCAAAATCTTTATATGCAAGGAACCATCAATTTCGATGTGCAGTCGCGGTCCAGGGGCACGCTCATCCATATCAAAATGATTAGGTAGCGAAGGTGGCACAGGCACTCGGCTTTCCTGTTGGCGGCCCTCATAGAAACCATTCATTTTGGGTCTATGGTTTCGATCCCATCCCCTTTCCACGTGTGTATTCCGCCTGAACTTCCCATTCTCTCGTCCTTGTAATACCCATCTCCATGCTTTCTGCCGAACCATCTTTGTTCTCTTGCAGCGGCGGATTGCTTACTCGACTGATACTCATCACCTTGTCCGGACGGAGTGGTCCAAGATCATCGTGATCGTTCCCATTTGCGGGAGCGAAAGGAATTTCGTCGTTATTGATGGAAGGGACATCAGTATGTGACCCATTGGTATTCGACTCGGACTTCCAGAAAGTGTCTGGGTTCTCGTTTAACTCCACTTCACTCAAGTTCTCCATTCTGTAGGATGGTTTCGCTTTGGAAGCTCTGCGATCGGAGCGCGTAGAAAAGAGAGAACTGAATTTGCTGCCCTTCGAAGCATGAACTGAGTTGATGGTAGGGTTCATACCACCGGAGACCATGGATTCCAGAAAGGGTCTGAGAAATGCCACGCACGACATGAATATGGCAAAATTGAGTTGTATGGTAGTGGTTAGGTAGAAGTAATACAACGAGAGGGTTTGATCATGAGAACTGATTGCAGAGAGGGAGTAGATTCTCCAGGCTGTGAGCGGGATAACACTGACGGATTAGTTAGGAGGTTTGTTGTGGCAAGGAACTCTTGGGCAGTCCAAAAGGCATATCTTACAAGATTCGGGTTCCGAAAGCCATAGCAACCACACCCTTTCTTCTCCAAGGCATCTGAAGAGGCCAGACAAGATATAATGGAAGAAGGACGATTATGATGTCCGTTACTATGTCAAAGGCTCCATTGACTCTCCAGAAGGCAACCTACCGATACTTCAGTCAATGTAGATCAGTAAATGAGAGGATAAATATACCGTGTTGAAGCATTTTCCGGAAATGATAGCCCATGGCGTAGGTAGTTGGCATTGAAAGGCAATCGCAAACTCGGCAGCAAGACCCCAAAGTATAATGAAAATCTCTAATAAGATATTCGTTATCTCGAAACGTGATTCTGGTGATAGAGCGCGAAGATAAACCAGCGTGGTCACCTTTGTGAGGCAAAGTGCTGGGATGTAGATAAGTTCTGATGCATAGCCATACTATTCAAATGTAAGTTACGTCTGTGTTGAGCAGGATTGGACCATAATACAAAGGTCCGTCATCTGAGACTACTTTAAAAGGTGGAGCAGGTGGAGCAAAGTACCTTTTGGAGCTCAATGATTTGATGCTTACTCAGAGACGATTGGGGTGAACCCAGACCGTTTGCAACCGTCATCGTAATGGTAGCAGTCATTGTGCCACCTAAGAGCTTTCGTCGGAATTATTAGCACAATACGGGCAAGTTCGTCGACATTAAGAGGTATACTTACCATGGCAACAATAATTAAGACATCATCTACAGTCCACTTCCGAATGACTTTGTATTTGCTCCAAATACGTGTACACACGCCAAGTACCATCACAGTCGTGCCAAACCAGGCAGCGATATTCACCACGGGCCCTTCGTTGATGTCCGAAACAATGATTGCCATGTTGATTTTGGACTCCCATGAGTGAAACCGGTGAAAGACGACGACAGAAATCTCTGAAATGAAGTTCCAAGAGACAGCCGGTATGTATGTTGTCTTTTTAGAGTACTGAAGTAATGCCGATCTGGACCGGGATTCCACAAACCGATGTCAAGGCAGGTCTGCAAGGGCGGAGAGGAAAGGATCCGCGACCGAAAAATGAGACAAACATATCCTTGTGACAATACAGGTCGGCTTGGTAGGCTCGCAAAGACTTTCCAGGCCAAGACGCACACTCCAAGGCGGCTCTGGTGCGTGTGAATGACTTAGATGAAAGAAGCAATTTCGAAGTATGATTTGAGTCAAGGCACTCGAATCATCATTCATTAATAGGATATTGCAAGGTTAGAGGTCCGTGAACAAGATTGAACTTGTCTCACTTCCCTTGTTTGGGAATCGCACCGCGCCTGACCCGAGAGCATGGATAAGGTTCACAACAAAGCCACATGAAGAGTATTTTGCGTGTTCCCGGGCTACCGGTAGATCCCAAGGTTCTTATGCAGTACATGCCAGTAGATGAAGACTGTTCTCGTACGAGGCCTTGGAGGTATCGTGCATACATGGCATCTCATAGAAGCTCTCATTCGCACCCTCCATCTCATCCCCATGCCCATCCCTCCCACGCCAGCCCGTATAAAATTTGGGCGCGCGTCGGCCAAGCAAAGGGACCGCAAAGGGACCTCCTAACCGAACTGGAGGGAAGATGTGTTCCGGACAAGGGGCGGGTGGGACAAGTTAGTGTGTGGGCGGGCCGGATTGAGCAAAGATGTGCCCCGGATAGGGGGGCGTCGGGGGGGACGATAGGGGGCGGGTTAGGATGATGTGGGGCCTCCCGCCGGATGCAGGGAAGATGTGCTCCGGATAGGTAGTGCGTTCACATATGCATCTTGACTCCCTCTGGATTCGATTCTGGAAGCTGGAAGAGTTGGTGTGGACGAACACGGTTGCGAGCGCAGAGACAGTCTGACGGTCTGATGGTCTGACTGTCTGACCTGCACAGCAGCACACAGATGGGGCTCCACGTGCTAATGGGATCTAAGATCTTGATCGACTCGCAATCACACTGTCGCAACTAAGTACTGCAACCTTCCCACGGAGTTGAAGCATCTCCGCGAGCATCTTTTGATGCGGTGACTGGCACCAAAAACAGCTTGAACTCGGGGCCGTCGATGGCCTGGAACACCCTGGCAATGGCAGCATCTGCCGAATGGGCTTAGACCCTGCAAGCCATGGAACTGGCTGCATTTTCTGTCATATTCTGACTCAGGCGATTAGAAAAATGTAACCTAACCGAAGGGCTGCCAATCGCGTTACACAGTGTTGGATCGCATCTCCATATCGCCCCCTCCCCGCTGCCAGTTGTTCTGTCGTATGGCGGGATCTTGAATTTTTGGGCGCCCGATAGGGATTGGAGCTTCCCCTCTTCTCATAGGGTTCCGTCCCCGCGGGTTTTGGTTTACTTCTTCCCGCTCATCAATCGACACTCGAAGTGCTTCACCTGAAGCAATTCACCACGTTTCGGAAACTGGAACGTAACTTTTTATCTCAACAGATCTCCTCTCTTGATCAAGTCGTGGAAAGCATTATCCAAAGCATTATCCAAAATGGATGATAAAATTCTGGGCTCGGTTGGAGACCTGGAGCTTTCCGATCATGCCGGAGGCGCAATTCCGAACTCGGGCATTGGAGGGGGAAAAATGACCAGAGATGAAGGAGAGATGGCATACTTTGGCAAGACAGGACAGCTTAAGGTACGCATGTTTGACGGTCTAAGCGGTCGCAGGAGTGTCTCGAGACTGACAAACTGCAGCGGAGATTTGGGTTTCTATCTATGTCCGGATTTATTTGCAGTCTTCTGGCAACCTGGGAAGTGATATTGGCGTAAGTTGCAACACTGATCCACTCTGTGTTATTGCCAAAGCTGACTTTGTTCTGTGCAGCGTCTTTCTCTACGGATTTGAGAATGGAGGTCCCGCAGGCTTGATCTATGGTTACTTATTCTGCTGGGTGTATGAAGCGCCCCCCCTTCCTGAACCTTTCTCTTCGACCAATCTCTCTTACTCGAAATTCAAGCCGAGACCAATTTGCTTAGCACTAACTGGGATTCACTAGTGGCACACTTGCGGCGATGGCTTCATTAGCAGAAATGGCTTCAATGTATGTTAGGGTCAAGATCTTGCACTTCAAATAGCTAACGGGTGCTTAGGATGCCTTTGGCAGGCGGGGTATGTTCTGCAATATCCGACGAGACTTCTTGGAATGTTTGTATATGTTCTGACCTGCTCGCCAGCAATACCATTGGGTTTCTATTCTCGCACCGCCCAGCTCAGCAAAATTCCTCAGCTATATCACAGGTAAGGCCGTATGAATTCGACTTGATACACCACACTAACTTTTAAGGTTGGCTTACAGTAATTGCATGGGAGGCCGGCCAAGCATCCGTGGCTTTCCTCGGCGCGACGATTATCCAAGGACTAATCATTCTTAATAACCCTAGTTATGAACCTACTCGATGGCAGGGAACACTCCTTTATTATGGGTTCTTAGCATGTATGGTTTTTGTGAATACTTTCTTGGCGAGATGGCTTCCCAAAGTCGAGGGGATTTTCCTCTGCGTTCATATAATTGGATTTTTTGCAGTCCTTATCCCGTTGGTATATCTAGGACCTCACGGCTCTGCAAAAGATGTGTTTGCAACTTTTATTAATGGAGGAGGCTGGAGCACTGATGGATTGTCTTTTTTTGTTGGTCTTATTGCTAATGTCTACACTTTCACCGGTAATGTCCAACACCCAAAAGATGATACTCTACTGACTTCTATTAAGGAGCGGACAGCGGCAACCACAGTATGTTTTCAAATTATTGGTTCCTTTACCGGATTGTGTTTCGGAGGCTACGAAACATAATTCACCTCCCCAAGTTTCCCAGGCTCTGTCGAACCTTGTTTGGTGCTCCATTCATCCTGAAGTAATGCTGACTCTGAAATCCTCCGCAGTGGCTGAAGAGGTCTACAATGCTTCGACGGTTGTTCCTTGGGCCATTATGGCAACTATAATGCTCAATGGAGTTATGGGATTCGCACTCTTGATTGCGCTTTTGTTTTGCCTCGGAGACGTTACTGCGGCTATGGATACCCCTACCGGATTTCCCTTTATTGAGATCTTTGCCCAGGCTACAAATAGCAACGCGGCTGCTACGGCTATGACGGCCTTGATTCTCTTTCTCTTAACTGCGGCAGGAACTGCGGCTATGGCCGCTTCATCTCGTCTGCTTTGGTCGTTGGCTAGAGACAATGCCGTTCCTTTTAGTGGACATGTCAGTCGCGTAAGTTCTACTCCTTCCAGAGTTTCTCGAGACGTTGAAGCTAAATGTTATTCTGAAAACAGGTTCACTCTTCAACAGGTCTACCCCTATACTCGATTCTCGTCTCCGCTATTATAGCCTTTCTTCTCGCTCTTATAAATATCGGAAGTACGGCCGCTTTCAACGCAATCGTGAGCGTCGTTGTTGCAGGTTATATGGCATCGTATAGTATACCCATCACCCTTATCCTATTCAAACGGCTTCGAAATGATCCAATCAAGGATAATCTCCGCTGGGGACCTTGGAAACTGGGCCCAATTCTAGGACCAATTGTTAATGTGGTCGGTTTGATATATATTATCATTGCACTATTCTTTAGCTTTTTCCCGTCAACGGTGACTGTTACTCCTGTAACCATGAACTGGAGTTGCCTCCTTTTTGGAGCAACAGTCCTTTTCAGCATTGTGTATTACATGGTTTATGGAAAACATGTATATAGGCCAGTGGTGAGCGATCCCAATAAGAGGGATCAGTAGAATGAAGGCTGGGCAGACTGGGCGTCGTTGGCCTTGGAGAGAGGTGGTGCAACCTCTGAAAAGAATGCACATTCCTAAGCGTTGCAGATGGAGTCACGACTTCAGTGTCTGGCGTAAAAATAGACTCTCAATGCATTAATTGAATCCTCCAAAATCATCATCTATACGAGCACACTCACCGCCCTTTCTATGCACACTCTATTGGACGCCTCTAGGCGTTGGGAGACAAGGGCATTGCAGACCCAGGCCAGCCTGCACAAAGGAGGAGGCCAGCCATCTTCGCATACCCACCTGATCTCAGTGCGACATCTGATAAGCCCACCATCGGCCCTTTCCTTCGCTCATTTTCAACTTTCCAAACCCCACTTCTGGCCGACAAGTGCTCGCAACAACCAACAATCTTATTGACATATAAGTTCTTCTAGCTTACTAGATTTCATGCAGACACGGAAGTATGAACTCTACTAAGAAACAATCACTCCAACTCCTCGAGGCTGAGCCGTCGGATGCTCTCGAGATTCTGGAAATGCACATGGCTGCATTCACCGACCCTTAGTAAGTGCTTCTGTGCGTAGTTGATATTGCCAACTCCAGATGGCGCTAAAGAAATACCTACGCTTTGGGTTCTGATTCATTACATAGCGAAGCAGTGTTTTTTCAATGGTTTCCAAAAGAAGAGGATAGAGATAAGTCAGTGAAGAGAATGGTTGATTGGTGGCTGGGTGACCCAACGACTAAATATATCAAAGTCGTTGACGGTGACACTGGTAAGTTGCAAGAAGTATTTTAAAATCTGGCAGAAATCGCAGTGAATATCTCCTAACGGACAGAAATAGGAAAAATCGTTAGCGCGGCAAAATGGTCCATTCGCAAAGAGCCACTCACGGAGCAACAGATGCGCTTTGATTGGTGCGCTGATGCGGACTTGAATGATTGGGGTGAACAAATCTGGCATTTCTTACATCAAGGACAAGTATCTAGATCAAAAGATGGACTATGTAGTACGTTAATCCAGAGCCATCACTTGTCACTTTAAGGTAGAATCAAGGAGGCACTAACACACCCACTTAAGTTATTGACATACTCGCTACACACCCAGAACACCAACGTCGAGGTGCTGGCTCGATGTTAGTAAAATGGGGAACTGATATTGCAGACAGCTTGGGGTTGAAAGCGTTTGTTCAGGCAAGCCACCGCGGGAAACCTATGTATGAGAGGCATGGGTTTGTAGACAAGGACAAGGAAGGCTGGGTTACGGTTCCTGTGACGGAAAAACATAAGGATAAACCTGCCTGTGGGTGGTTCAATCTTGAAAGGCCAGCAAAAGCTTTAACCAGCTCTGAGGCAAAAACTGCTGTATGAAATTTGCGATAAGTGGATCCGAGGAGTTGATTTATACTTGTCGCATATTGGATGTTTACATTGTTTTATTCGTAATCAGATGGGCCAAACAAATCAAGCTTTATAACCACTCGTTATTTCTATTACGAATCACAGATTATCGCAACAGATTGATATATTCCTTATCACTTGCTCATTCAAAGAAAGTAGAAAGAACCAACTTGGAATTTAACTTAACTACCTCCATTCGAGGACCAACTATGGGAGCCGCTCCAGCTGAGTGAGTCTAATAAGAACAAAAGTTCCTCCAGAAGATCCTAGCTCTGAACCGCTCACATGCCTGTCATCCCAGACCAAGTACCCTGAAACGTAGCAAACCAATGTACTATCAGTGGTGATTTTCAAGTCATAGTAATGGAGCAGGGCTCCAAAATACCTGCTCGCTCTGTCCTGAACCATGGAAGACTGGTCCGCCGATTTGGCCGCCACTTACAGTGTCCACAAAGCGAGTGTAGTTTGAGTTGAGACTATAAGCTTGAAGCCCGAATTGGTTATGCTTCACCTCGAAGTGCCAAGTGTTGTGCTCCCCAGAGCTTTGCACAAAGTCGAATCCATAACCCGTAGAATTGTTGATAATGTTGTCACTCACGCCACCATTATGCAGCAAGGACAGTGTGAAGGCGGAGTTCGGTCCTGGGCTAGAAAACAAGACAGCGTCACCGATGGAAAGAAAGGCACTGACATGGCGTTCGCCATCAATGGGCGAGTTGTAATACCACACGACGGCGGTGTAGGGACCAGCGACCATTCGAGCCCAGATCCAGTCCTTGGAAATAAGATTCCAGGGAGAGAATGTTGTTACGAAAGTCTCATGGCCACCGAATCCGTTAAAGGAGAATGTAGAGCCTTCAATTTCGAAGACAGTGGAAACAATACCTGAGGGAATTGCTTCCTCCCACCAGTTGTAAGGAGCGAAGTACAAGCTTGAAGATCGAGAAGGATAGAGGTTTCCGGACGGGTAACGAGCGGAAGTGGTAGACTTGATGTTCCATTCTCCATTGATGCTGGGAGTCTTTGCAGTGATTGTTGCTCGCTTGAGGCTTGAGTTCAAGGTAAAAGTGAAGGTGATGTCTTGATCTGTACTGCTCCAAATACCAGTCATTTGGCCAGCGCAGGTAATGACTTGAGATTCTTGAACGAAAATAATGTTCTCGGACCGAGTTCCATTGGACCAGATAGCATCCAGCATGACAAATAACCCACCTTTCGGAGATCCAGGCTGGTGAAAGGAGACGATGGTGATGTCCGAGGTTCCATCAGCGGAGAATGAATTGAAATACCATTCTTGGTGGACAGTTCCATTTAGAGCTACCAGACGATTATTGTCTATTGGAGTGAGAGGATCGAGGTTGATCTCAACCGGACCTTTAATTGTAACGTTAGACCGGGAAAAGAAAGTGGTACAACCACCCTGAGCATTGCTTAGGCCGAAGATGCTGAGTAAAAGTAGGAAGAATGCGAGTGGACTCATGATGACTTGAACGATCTTTGTTGTCAGGACAATCAGTATCAAGCTTTCTGTGGTCAAGATATGAAGTCGGCGTTGGTAACGGTTGAAGTTATTGCGGCGAACTATCTTTCTCTGGTGTGCAGGGATGGATGGATATATATAAGTAAAAGTACAATTGCGAAGCCGAATAGACTGCTTAAGAAAATATAATAAGCATGACGACATTGATTACATCATTCATTCATTCTGGCGTCGCATGCGCATGCGAAATTAAAGACAGTGGTAAGTGTTTCAGAAGCAAATGGTTACCAGCTCATGTCTTGACATGAAACGAGGTCACCTTTACTGCTTCCGCATCGGCTTGACCCTTTTAAGCTTACCACCTTTTGTCCTTCTTGAGCTTTCCTCTCCCAAACGTTGCCCTTATTCTCCGTTATTGGAAGAAAAGTATGTGAATTGAATCTTCGGCGAAGGGTTATGAGACAAGGAAGATTCTAACATATCCTCCTGCTTCAGTACCGGAAGTTCATTACCTGAGAAACATTTCATTGCTTGATGCAAATATCAGCCACTCTTCCTCTCGGGTCAAGGTAGATCATTGTTTTTGACTATTTGAAGCATTTCTCTTCGCCATTACACAGTTCCCGTAATGGAATATCTATGGTGTGTTAGAGTTATGAACAGATTTGATTATCGAGAATTTGTATATCCCACGAACCTGAATGAGAAGTCTAAGACCAAGGAGTTAGCATAGTTTCAATTACTGACACGATGTCAAACCTAGTTGTTAGTCTTCATCGAGGACGATTGCAATTCTCTGAATAGCTTCTCGTGCACAATCGGATCAGGAGATGGTCAGGGACTCTGTACCGAAAGATGCAGCGAGAGAACGGCGCCGTACTTGCCACGTGAGTGAGTGGGTTACCCCTTGATTCGAGGAATCCGAGTGCATAGTTCTGCCCAAATGATGGTTGGGTTGACCGGCGCTTAGGTTGCAATCGTTTCAAGCAAGGCTATGTCACTTGCCAACCTTTCAAATTCTCTTCCTCATTCTGATTGGCACGACCTTCAGTCTAAAATAACATCGCTTACTCATGCCGGGCGCGAGCTTCCCGAGGGCCGCATCTCTGGGAGAAGATAGCACATTGAACGGCAGTGCTCCGAGCATTTGTCAGAGAACACACAAATATTGAATTGTAATTAGAACTCGCCTGGTAGGCCGGATATGGCCAGGTTACCAATAGCCTGGTTTCGGGAGTATGGACGTGATTGGCGATTGTCGCTTGTGTTGCCGTCGTGATTTTGCTGCCCCTGAAAAGCTATTGATGATTCGCTAAAGGAGCTGGCCGACCAGCCACTCAAGTGCGACAGCCCCCAAGATCTATGCGCCACAAATCTGCCCTATGTGCGCCACAGCTCTGGACTTCAGGAGTTCGTCGCGGTCTCGAATCATAAGAATACACAAGTCGCACAACTCCGTTCTTTCCTTTGTGTCCTAGGATGGTACTGCCTTGCTAGAAGATTTGTTTCTTGCTTGCCATCATGATTTTATCACGGATTTTGGTGGCAGGGAGCCTGCTGGTTTCCGCCATTACGACCGCGCAAAATCTGACATTATCAGATATTCCGTCTTGTCCGGTAAAGCCCCTTTTCTCTTTCGTCCCGCCCTGAGACATATTGACCTCGCAACAGTTGTCCTGTGTGGTGGAGTCCGTGGCAGCCTCAACCTGCTCTGTTTCCGATACTCGGTGTCTTTGTGCCAATGATCAGATCCATCATGCAACTGCTGCGTGTGTGCGGCAGAAGTGCAGTGTTGTTGACAGCCTTAGTATGTCTCAGAGAACGGTCCAAAAGATATTGGCTGACTCCAGGAACCAGAGCTGGCCAGATATCAGGCCCAGGTGTGTGATCGGCCAATGGAATCGCAGCAAGGAAGAGTGCGTGGGTGGCTCATTGCTCAACTCACTGCCGTTTTCTTGACGACGGCCGTCAGGCTGTGGTCTTGCTGGAAAGTCAAAGGAGGGTTGTACGCGGAAGACTACTTGATCATTATTGTGTGCTGCATTTGTGGTTACATGTCTTCCTTGCTCTTTCTTAGTGAGTGCGAATTACCACGTTTATCAATTGCGGACCTTAATTTGTTTGAAGTGGTTAACAAAGGTTTCGCTCAACATGTGTATCAGATCAAATCTGATAGCGCAATTGCAGAGATATATTTCTACTGTAAGTTGGCTCTCAACTTCTCACTGCTCAACTAATGTAAACTAGTCTGGATGGATGAACTGAGTTACACGATCATTATCAACCTCATCAAAATCTCCCTCCTCTGCCTCTTTCTCCGCATTTTTCCCAACCGCAGATTTCGTATTGCATGCAGCGCCATGATTGTCTTCCTTGTCAGCGTCGCGGTCATGTGGGCATTGCTCCTTACATTTCAATGTCAGCCCGTGTCCACGAACTGGAATATCAACATCCCTCACTCGAAATGTCACAACGTCCAAATATATGCATACGTAGGAGCCGCAAGTTCAATGTGCGAGGATATTATCATCATGATCCTCCCTATTCCATTTCTCATCCAATTGCAAGTAAGCACGCGCAAGAAGATCGGAGTACTTTTCATTTTCTCTCTTGGGATTTTGTAAGTCCCCTCAACCCCACCGGTGATCAGATACTGACATGTTCAGCGTGGTTATCATTTCTGCCGTCCGAATTCGCTCCATCTATCTCTTTGGCGCCTCGGGTGACCCTACTTGGGACAATGTAGATCTTACGATCTGGACAGCATTTGAGGTGGCTGTTGCTGTCATCTGCTGCAACCTTCCCTCGATTGCTGGTCTTGTCACACATTACCGTCGCATCTATTTTCCGGGCCAGATTATTGATCGCAATGACTCAGCGCGACCCTTGAAGTGGACTGGCACGACAGCTACGTCCGGGCTGGCAAGCCCTCGATATCCCCTTAGTCCTCAGTTTCCGCCGAGTCCTAGATTTCCTCCGGAGAAACGAAATGATAATGGGGAGCTCATGTCGATCGATGAAGACGCGTTCACAGCCAGTGACGAAGATTGGATGAGAACAAGCACGACACAGCACTCTTCAATTTCGACTTCGATTCGAGACAACAGTTTAGAGCTGGGCAAGGGAAGTCAGAGTCGAAACCTACCATGGAACACGGAAAGGGAACCATGGCCCTCGCGTAGTCAGAGCATGAGTCCAATCCAACGCATCAGAGCGAGTCTTCGTGCCAGCAGAAGTGCTGCTGCTTGGCCATTTCCGGAGGCTATAGAGGAGCATAGCTTTGTTAGCACAACCAACCTCACCAACATGTCAAATCAGTACCGAACCTCCAACACAAACACATATCTACCAACAACAATAACAATCCACCCAGCGACTCAGACTCCAACAATTTTGCCTTCGCCGCTGCAGCCTCTGCAAACTTCGCCCCAGGGATCGCCCTATCCATCCCCACCCTCTCCAGTATCAATCGAAGAAGGTGAACCATGGCCACTGCCCTTACGACCGCCGCCTTTCCACGTCCGTCGGCAAAACCGGGATATTAGCATCAACACCAATTCAAAGAGGGTCTTTACACCTCCTTCACCTATCGTCATCTCACCACGCTTGCAAACAGGGACAATAGATGTGGAGCTGGCTGGTATCGCGAAGGACGAAAGTTTGAGAATGGGCATGATTTGAGTCCTTATTTTCATGCTGCTCATTGTGTTCTGGGACTACCAATGCGCAAAATATCCATACTGCAATCTACACAGCAAAGAACTATCCTCAATAAGCTATTCGGGGGTTAGTCAGAACCAGTCGCGGTTGAAAAGGAATATGTTCCTAGGAAATCCAACAAACTACAAAGCTATGGTTTGTATAATACATCCAACTTCCGCAAACAATTCACTAACTATTATCAGTTTCCACTACAGCAAAAACGTATAGCTCATCAAATATTTTGAAGTCAGAGTCTTCGATTCTCCATCTGCCTCTCTAGATTCGATACTTATGGCTATCGCGATGGCGATCATTCTTCTGGATAGCATCGCATTGCCCCGAGATACAGGCATGAGCTTTGCTTGCTGCCATCTTCTCGATGCCGTACTATCAAGATCCTCGCGGCAATGCCTCTCTCCGCGACCGCGTTAGTGAAGACTTGCCCTTGGCATTCTCTTTATGAGATATGGCCTGGCCAATAGAATAATAACCTCAAGACGACGTGGTCAGCTTCTGCCTAGCTGCGCCGTGGCATCACGATTGGGGGAATGATCTCGATGGGCGTAGCCAGAGCGACGGTTGAACAGTTGTATGTCTCACCAGCGCCCATGAGTACCATTTCGCCGCCTTTGTGAATATGGGGAGGAGCACTGCGGATATTTATTTGAAAGGCAGCCTGATCGTGAAAGAGTTAAAGATCTGATCTGGATTATGAAAGCACAATATATTTTGTTGAAATTGAATATATCCAAATGTCTCAGCTTGCTAATGTTAACCTAATTATTTTCTCTTGCCTATATAACTTAAGATTTGGTGCCTTTTATTCAGATGCCTCTAAGCTAAACGTTGAGAATTACGTATCTGACTTTGGTCGGATAAGGGGAGTCAAATGCTTTACACTTCACGAAAATCTAGAAAATGGTATCGAAGTCTCTCATCCTTATCCCAGCTTCATATGAGACATTCTTGATACAGGAAAGCTAGCCGTTCTGCTCTACTCACGTTTTTTTTGAAATATATCTCCTTTACAGGAATTTTTAGCGGGCACACTTTGCCCCGAGACCAACTGGCTTGGCGGATATAATTGAGATACATGTATAATAGTCCTTGACTTGACGAGCAACTCGGATTTCAAGCTACAGGCTTTGAAGTTCAATTTCTTAATAGAATTAGTCTAAGAAATTTGGCTTCGGTATCCTGTCCAAGTAGCCGCGAGTAGTGACATCGATGTATTTAAAAAGATAATACAGTTGTCTCAGAAGGTACTAAGGCGCTGTGAAGTTATTAGAAAGCTTACGAGATAATATATTTATTATTTCTTATCTACGAAGATGAACCCCACTATCCTCTATAGTAGTATACTCACACAGACTAGTACCCACTGAGGGTACTAACGCTTTTTATTAAGACGGTACCAACGAAATCTAGAACCTATTAATACCCTCAACTTTCATTGAACATTTTTTATATAAAAAATTGATATTCTGAAAGCCCTAATTGAGCGCATTAATTACATAAAGCAATTATTAAAATCCGAAGCTGCTTATCTTTTGCGTTTTGATTTTTTTATTCAATATATTTTGTTTTCGGTTTTGTTTCCATGTTTGTGTTTGTAGCTTTGAAAGTTTCCGCGTGTTGCCCTTGGGCGTGAAGGGGTTTAGCCGGACCATGGCGCACATAAATTCCGTTCTATATGTCGTTTTGAGATGCACAAGTGGGTGTATCGCCGACTACCCGAACCCTTTCCCAGAGATAGAGAGAGAAAAGAGTCAACCGAAAAGGCGTGGAGAGGCTTTCTTAACGGCTTTTCGGGTTTCGTGTTGTGTGGAAATAAACTGTGAAGAGAATGTACGGCGGCAACTTGAACAAATTGTGACTTTCACCTGGCGAGTTGCAATTTAGTTGTTAAAGTTAATGATTTCTAGTGGGTAAAAGCTCTGGTGGCATATCAGCACTTGTTACAGGCCGTTCCACCTCACTTGGTGTCTTCCACAATTAACCCTGAATTCTAAATAAGAAGCCGACGCTTCGGTGTTTAGCAAAGAGTGTTCTTACAGTATCACGGGCGGTCGCGGAGCTTCATTCGTCGGGGCTGAGAAACGCAACTTTGTGCAATAATCCTTGCCGTGCAAGCCTCGCCAAAGCCTTATTATCATCAGCTTCACTCCCGCAGCCTCGAAGTTAAGGACACCTTCTTGCACGAAAGCAAGTATACTTGTCGGCTTAGAAGATCGCATAGCTCTGTTGAGAGTCATAGTCGCAAATGTCGGACCAGGCTCCAGGGCCACACGAGTTGAGATTTGACAGTTCTATCGACAACAAACGATTGCAGTGGCTCCTAGCGAAACAGCAAGAACTCCAGGCTGAAATCGCTGCTCTACTCCCACCTCATGGTCCTCGCCATCCTCACAGGTCACCCTTTGGGTACAAGCTCGAACAGCAACAACAGAAAGAGAGATTCTTTTCAAGAACTTCCTCTAAGGATAGCGGGTACAGAAGTGACACCGCGAGTCAGACGAAGCTGTTGAAGTCGAAGGCCAGGCTTGAGCCGTCTAACGACAAGAATGAATGTAGAAATTCAGGCGCCGTAAAGAGACGGAGAAGTCACTCCCGCGATAGCGCCTACGCAAGCAATGAAAATAGCATCACCAGGGTTAATTCAGCGATGCCTGAGGAGGAGCCCGAGGAGGACCCATGGGCCCATTTGCTCGAAGTTGAACATTAACAAAAACGAGTTTGCTCTGGCGATAGTGCCTACGGAAGCACTATGACCAGTAAGAGCATTGGGCCCGTGCCCGAGTCGATGCAAATGCTTAAATACGGACAAATACAAGATCAAGATTTATGGTGGACTCAACCTCAATCCACAGATCAGAGAGTGGCTATCACATATCCCACCTCTCCTTCTCTTGGCGGCTCGCCTCAGGTTTCATCCTCGAAACGCACTGGGGCCGGAGCTTCGCTGCCATACAAGTCGCCAACAAACAGAGTCACTGCTTTCCCGAACTACCGGTATACATCTATTTTCACCATCGGAGCGGCAGCACTTCCGGACGAGCGTCAGAAGAGGCGAAAGCTGCAGGCCTCCCCAGACAAGCAGCAGTCCGCATTCGGCAAAACCCCTGGAGACAAGACTATATCCTCTCTCATGGCTGCTTGTGTGGAAAATCAGACTGTAAGTGTGCATCAGCACCCAAGGATCCACATGAGCGGCAATGAAGCCAAGCATATTGCTGCGACTCAGTCCAACACGGAAATCACAGACATCTTAGCATGCAAATCATCCCCAGGCACTGTGTTGGAAGATCATATAAGCTAATCTCAAGCAAGTTTCTCGACTGATTCAAGCCTCTGGGAAGACGCAACAGACTGGGAAGAAGACAGTGACCAGGAGCAGAGTTACTATTAATTAAATCTTCGTGAGCCTAGTAGATTAATAAATGAATTACGAGGAATCACCCTATACTCACATGGACTAGTACCCTCTGAGGGTACTAATAGTTTTTATTAAGAGAATACTAATAAAATCTAGAACCTATTAGTACCCTTAACTTTTATTAAATATTCTCTATAAAAATTTTAGATTCTAAAGGCCCTATACTCACATCCCTTGGTACCCTCTGAGAGTACTAATAGT